>OX463839.1:55597605-55928266 GCA_949825065.1 Odontocerum albicorne | reverse complement strand
CCTACATGCAAATATATTTCTTAAGAATATAATATATTATAACTATGAACTAACTTCATTTTAATTTCCTACTGGTATCTTAATATTTAATTTCTTAGAAATAATTAACACCTACATACTACTTATAACTAGATAACAATTCTTACACTAATTATTTAGCAAAAACAAGTCCACTCGTTCAGGCTACTTGTATTCCATCACATTCACTCAGACCTTGGTCGTCCCAGCTAATACTGTAGTTGGACTAGTCAGGCAACAGATAATGCTTCGGGAGCCTGTGCTTATAACGGAATTTACGTTGTGTGTTTGAGTCTGCATATGTACTCGTATTTCAAACAATTGTCGTCCTATGTATAATACTTATTTAGTTTGTAATTTTATTAAATGCTGATTTCTTATGACTTTGATATTTTAATTTATGTCTACAAGGGTATGAGCTGAAAAACATATTTAGTTCACTCGCCTCCTATTGGTGGGGGAATATCTCAACAGGGCGGCTGTTATGAAATTACCCCAGTTCTCTAAACGTGCCTAAACCATCTATATAAATTCATTATTTGAAAAAGTCCCAGATTTTGAGAAACATAGATTCTAGCATGCGCTCCAAAAACCTGCAGCCGTATACCACGGAACCACACGAGAGTTTGTTCAATTTTCATACAATAACATTATTTTATCCGCCATATTAGACTTTTACGAGCGAAGTGAGAGAACAGAAATATGCGCATTGCAAACTTCATGGGGCAAGACGGATTCTAGAGCGTTATCTCGGGCTGGAAGCTGGAACCTTTGCTATCATTTTGTTCTTAACTGAATTATCCCTTGTTTTCTATTATTTCTCGTCCATATCTCATATCTGAGGATGGTGATCTTACAATAATAACACTCTTTTTCAGTTTGTGCCATCATTAAAATTGACTAGTCAAGAGGTAGTACACTTCAGTTCAGTTTGATCCACCACCCAAGCATGAGTGATATAATAAATCTGCATCCATCGCAAACTACACAAGAAAATAGACATCTCCTTTATTTTTTGTGAGGGCAACGTCACACAAGGACGAAGAAGGAACTGTCCAAAGATACTCTTCTCTAATAGCAACACAGTTCAGAAGATGGACTTAAAGTCCAAAGACACGGGAAGGAAAATGACTAGTAGCCTTATAAATATACTTATAAAGTGGTTTAAGGACTGAAGTTAAAACGGCCCAGCAAGTTACCTTTTAATGTCTTCTATCTTAAATGTCTTTTCTGCAGTTTGTTTTGAGATGTGTGTGCGATACTCTGGATGATATATATGTACACATTGTGTTGCTATCAAGGAATATTTATCTGTTTGTTTGAATTGATCTGAGGTGGTATTTGTGGATTTGTTTTTTTTTTTCTGCCATCTATTTATGGTAAAGCGAACGCCACACCATCGGATTATGAAAAAAGGAATAGGTACTCACAGGTGTTGAAGACGGGAGTCGGATGTATGGGCTGATCTCTGCTGATGTTCCAGGACTCTTGGAGCTTCGTTCAGGCTGAATAGGTCGGTCAAGGTGGTTGAAAACTTATTGTCACTGGTAGTAGAGTATTACTTGCTATTGGTCCTCTTGAGGTATTCTGGTGTCATCCGGATGATAGTCTGTGCTCAACTGACCCGTCGACGGGAATTTATTCGTCGCGCCAAAATCATTACAACCCGCGACAATACTATATTTTAGAACTTGTGAGAACACTACTAAATCGCGCGACAGGGCCGGCAGCGATAACAAAGCGGCCCAATATCGGAACGATATTTCACGTCACGCTTTGGCGTGAACAATTTATTTTCTGTTTTTTTTTTCTCTTCTTATTCTACATGTGCAAGGGTGTGGACTGAAAAACATTTGGTGTCCCCGTGGCTGGGCTCGCCCTATATTGATCGGGTGTATCTTGGCCGAGGGGATGTTATTAGATGAACTCAAACACATTGTGTTGCTGTCAAGGAACCTTTATCTGCTTGTTTGAATTAATCTGAGGTGGATTTGTATTTTTTCTGTCATCTATTTATTTTCTGTTTTTTTCTTCTTCTTTTTCTACATGTGCAAGGGTGTGGACTGAAAAACATTTGGTGTCCCCGTGGCTGGGCTCGCCCTATATGGATGGAGGGTATCTTGGCCAATGGGGATGTTATTAGATGAGCTCAAACCTTTTGATAGCTTCTCTCTTAAATGTATTATCTACAATTTATGTGTTCTTGAAGTGTATTTAAATATATTATGTACATTCTATGTTGCTATCAATAAACCTATATTTATTTATTTATTATTTATTTATCAGTACTTTCATAGAAAACTTTCAATCCAGCAAAACCATCGTGTGACGCCATTAGATCGAAATATTATTGGTCCGAAGATGAACCGATGTAAGGATGAGCGGAGATCCTTTCAGAAATGATTGATTCAATGTTCATCGCAGTATCCCATAATGTGACCTACAGCTTAATCCAGGTTACGCAAAATACTACAAGACGAAGGGACAAGATTTAAGCTAAAAAAATTGCTATTAGAACTCCCATGGGCCATGGACTGAGATAAATTGGGTAGTGTATACTTCAGAAAATCTAGGATGGGTCCTATGATAGATGACAAATTTGCCCCAATACAGCCTTGTAACGACGTTCAGTAATTTTAATTATTTTATCAACTTTAATATAAGCCTCGATTCTAATAAATAGCAAGTTATTTAGGTCAATACATTATATAAAACTAACAATAATGACAAATTAATACATCTTGTTACAAATTAGCAAAAATGTGGCAGTTTGTTCAAATCAAATAATATTTGGTGACGTTTGTCAAAAGTCACTACGTTAGTCTGCATTGGCTAGGGACGGGGTATATGATAGTTGGATTTTCGATTTTTTTATACTTACTTAAAATTAAATGTTCGTAATTAGTATTAATTCATAGTTGATCTTGGCCTATTTAAAGATATATACAAATCATACAATACATTAGAAAGTCAGTATAATGAAAATTAGGAATTAAAACGTCAGTTTAGAGAAAAACCATTTTTCGATTTATAAAAAAAAACTATTCGATTTAAAAAAAAAAAAGGATTTTATCCCATCCCTTTGAGACATGACGTTTAAAACGTCGCAGGACCCATCCTACATTTTCTGAAGTATTATATAACAACTTGAATACACCTACGGGGAGCTGTGGTGCACCCTGATGCAAATAATATGTTGATTGCTTGTTATCCCACGGGGGATGACGGCCATTGATGTCGCCAAGTTGACAACTGGGCCTTTCGGCATGTTTTAAGAATCACGCGGAGGTAATCGTTGACAAGAGGTTGTGTAGTGGTTTCGCGTTACCTTCTGGACGTTTATTGGACGCGGCAAAAATATGACATTTAGTTAATCAAATCTGTCACGTAAAGGACAATCGAAAAATACACCATCTGTAGTCTCGTCATCCATACCACACTCGTAGCTATTATTCTTCACAATACCCATTCTGTAAAGGTGACTAGCCACCACGCAGTTGCCCATCACCTAGTATCACATGACTGATACTTGCACATTTTTTCATTCTCATGTTAAACCAGGGTTTCAAATGGATATATGTTTGATTTGTTGTTTTACATATAATCAGAAAAAAGGGTTCCACGATTAAAATATGTTGTGAACCGCTGATCTGCGTAAATGAGGTCGACTATTTTAAAATAAATATAAGATTAATTTAAGCAATGACTTAGAAAGTAATACTATATACATACCATCACGCCGTATCCCTATCGGGGTAGGCAGGCAAAGGTAGTGTGCCAGACTTTCCTATCGCGACACACCTTTCACCTATTTTACATTCATAAACCTAATTATACAGTTCATACGATTTTTCTGAATTTTATTACATTCCCTTCATTAAATATATCCTACACTTCATCCAACCATACTTTCTTTGGTTTTCCTCTACCACGCCTTCCAACCACATTTACACTGTATATCGTATATGTTTTTATTAGTCTTATTTGCGAAGTGTACGGTGAAGACGCTATGAATGAAAGGACAGCTCGTTGATGGTTTTTGCGTTTCAAAGATGGTAATTTCGACCTGAAAGACATGGAGCGTTCCGGACGACCAGTGGACTTTGATGAGGACCGCTTAAACCATATTATTCATCGCGAGCAGCTTTGGCAGCTTTATTCCCTCGATTGAACGCGAACAACAGGAGGTGTCGAAAATGCTCACTTTCGTCTACTTGACATTCCATTTTGAAGGCTTGTAATCAAATATCATAATATATGTAACGTAAAAGCAAACACAATATCTTGTAGAGCAGGAAATTTTCTTTCGAATGACGTATAACCTTCACCATTTTGTTTTACTTTTGGTGCTCATTTTTAAATGAAAAAAAAAACGGACACAACTTATGTTAACACCCAATACCTAAAAACAGAATTATTCAACTTCCCCTGATTTTTAAGTATTTGTAATTTCGTTTTATTGTATCTTCAAGTTAGTTATAAAATAAATTTTATGTAATTTTGTGAAAAATTGTAAGTATTTGTGCTATTATTTTCATGTTATGTAAAATACATTGTAGTGTCGTAAATCAAATAAATAAATAACTGTAGGTTCATAAGAACTAAGAAAATGAATGTAAAATCTAGCATTCTACATGTGAAAGCAGCGAGTAACATATTGAAATGTCAAATTGCAGTATTAAGCTCTGAAGCCATTAAGATTTTGGAAACGTCCCGCTCCAGACGTATGACAAATGACCTGACCTGGCCTGTGAACTGCAACGTGTTCACTGACTATTGCTTATTACCCCCTGCGGCAATGACCACCCCAGGTCAAGCTGCAAGGAACAAGGTGAAATTGATTTATTTATTATACTGGAATTAGAAAAAACAATAGAAGAATTAAGAGATTTTTCTCTGAATAATCAGTTGCATTATAATGTAACTTGTGCACCTCATTATGTGGCTGAGATACTGCAACTTGAGAACCTCCCAGTTCTCAATAGTTATCGATCCTTATATATAACAGCACGAATGATCTTCAGCACAAACAGCAAGAATCGGCAGAGGTCAGTAAAGAAGTTGGTTTAAAAATTAATGTATCGAAAACCAAATATATGATGAACAGCTTTGCTACCCCAAAACCAATAAACGTAGCTGAAAAGCCGCTAGAACTTGTCCAGAAATATGTGTATCTGGGCCAACTTATTTCCTTTGTAGGTGGCATATCGGAGGAAATAGCACGAAGGACAAAACTTGCGTGGAGCTCATTTGGACGTTTAAACAACATCTTCAAAGGTAATCTCCCAATATCCTTGAAATGAAGGGTCTACAACCAGTGTATTCTCCCAGTACTTAGCATGACTGCGAGAAATGGACGCTCACAGTAAAGAACACACAAAAACTCCAGACCGCACAAAGGGGCATGGAGAGATGCATGTTGGGATATACT
Organism: Odontocerum albicorne; assembly: GCA_949825065.1. NCBI lineage: Eukaryota > Metazoa > Arthropoda > Insecta > Trichoptera > Odontoceridae > Odontocerum > Odontocerum albicorne. The sequence continues at coordinate 55,922,817 of OX463839.1, read as the reverse complement.
AAAAGAGACCGTAAACGAAACACCTGGACTCGTAATATAACAAAGGTAGAAGACGTTATAAATATGTGGAAAAGAATGAAGTGTGGGCAGGAAACGTAGCCAGAATGTCAGACTCCCGATGGACATCCGAAATAATCCAATGGTACCCAAAAAGCATAAAGAGGCCCAGAAGAAGACCGAAGGTACGCTGGATAGATGAAATCAGGAAGCATGGCAGCATCAACGAGCAAAAAACCGAACTATTTGGAGTCAACTTGGGGAGACCTTCATCCAGCAGTGGATCGACCCTGATTGACAATGGTGATGATGATGATATATAACCGTAAAAGCTTCCACATTTATAATACGACCTGTCCAAGAAATTTTAAGGATACATCTATCGTCTTTGCTAGGCCTTGTAGTCGAAGAACCCTTCGCCATTCCAACGTCAAGTCAATTGAAAAATAAAACTGTGCCATGGAGTTTTCTTCCCTTTATTCCTTTTTATACTCTTTTTAAGTGAGTAAGCCGTTGCACACTAGCAAACTCACCGGCCACATCACTGTACTGGATCCGATGGCACACCTGAAGTGAGATGACCTGAGCACAATGAGAAGAATTTTTTTAAAGAATTGATGATGAACGAAGTCATAGGTATCCTTATAGCTCTGAATACTAGGCGGAAAAAATGCCTGTCTAATTCGAGTGGAGTAGCACAGCGTGGGGTTGAACCGGCAACCTTCCGCACGGAAGTCCAATGCGTTACAACGCGATCATGCACCTCAGATACATCTAAAGATTCACGTACTCGTATTTTAATATCGAATATTTTTCTAATACAGACATTCTATTTTTTATATATATGTATAAGCGGGATCTCAGAATAGGGGTATACAAGTGGCAGTTATTCATTCCATGGTCGGTTGCCTAGTCTCAAAAGGCAAACAAAGGGTGGCCAGCATTCCTAAGGGTTGAATATGTACTACTATTCATTCAACATCGAAACTGAGGCAAGTCCACTGCAGGGATAGGGATCAGGTGGCCATCGATTCCCGTATCCCTGGAGTACATTTTGTTTACGTATATTTATTAAAGCCTTTTTTAAACCTGCTGCATGGGTCCCGGAAGCATTTAAATTAATATCGTATTGTATCGTATAAGATTGTATACCAACTTTGATTTATGAGAATGAAACATGGACGTGGTACACGACTGAAAAGAGCCAAATGTGTGCATTTAGAAGAATACATGGGATGACAATGTATCACAGAATATGGAATAAAGTTGTAAGAGATGAGTATAAACAGAAGGCTGGTGTATTGAGAAAGATATTGAAGAAGAGCACTCTGAGATGGTTTGGCCATGTGGAACTAATGAGTGAAGATATACTAACAAAATAAAATATATATAAAAAATGTGGGTGGAAAGCGTGGCAGAGGAAGGTGAAGGAAAGTATGGTTGGATCAAGTGTATGATATTTTGAAAGAAATATATGTAAAATATCAATGAAATCATAGCTGTATAAGTGTGTGTATACATATATAGAAAAGAAAAAGGAAAGTTTGGCGCTCTCTCCTCTCTGCGTACCCTGATAGGGATATGGCGTATTGGAATGTGTATATGAATGTATCATATATTGTTTGACATCTTCCATGAACTATTGGTGGGATGTTTCATTCCAAATGTTACAAAAAAAAAAAACTAGTCTGGTAAATGACTTGGTTTGGTAATAATACTTGCACGCGCCGAGTACGTGTGCTGTTTTTTCTTCACGTGCAATAGTAGTGTTATCAACACGAAAGTGTTACAACAACGTGCAGTAGTGTTATCAACACGAAAGTGTTACAACAACGTGCAGTAGTGTTATCAACACGAAAGTGTTACAACAACGTGCAGTAGTTTTATCAACACGAAAGTGTTACAACAACGTGCAGTAGTGTTATCAACACGAAAGTGTTACAACAACGTGCAGTAGTTTTATCAACACGAAAGTGTTACAACAACGTGCAGTAGTGTTATCAACACGAAAGTGTTACAACTACTCCAGTGATTTAAAACAGAAGTCTCGATAAGTTTATATAAGACCTATCTACGCGAAATGGCATGGCGCTCCATTGACGTATTTGATGAAGTTTGGTGGACGTCAACTTGGCAGTACGCAGTCGGATGTATTTCCAATGTGATGGAGCGTCATGCCACATCGCGTGAATCGTGAGAGAATATTTAAATAGAGTTTTTCCATACCGATGGATTGGCCGTGGGGGGCCCATGGCCAGGCCACCAAGGTCCCCAGATCTAAATCCTATTGATATTTGCATCTGGGGTTATTACAATGAATTGGTGTATAACAATGAGTACACCTCTATTGATCAATTAAGGCAAAAACTGACACAGGCCCAAATAAAAATTAGAGAAAAAAAGAGCATTCCGCAAGCTCAAAATAAACTTTTTGAGAAGGTGTAGGTTATGCATAGCTAACAATGGTGCTATGCATAACCATATATTTTGAACATTTGATGTAAAAAAATCACGATCGTGTTTTGATTAGCTATTTTTGTCAATGTCAACCAGCCGCTGCTACCTGATAACTCTGATAAGTAGCGCAGTTACATTAGAACACCTATTTTCACCCTTTAAAGTAGTCTTTGACTTAAAGAAAAAATATCGATTTTGGGGACTTTGATTAAATTTTTCAACATGATACTCTAGTACTAGCCAAATAAAATTTGAAGGGTTAATTTTTCTTTCGAAATTTCGAGGGTTGCGACGGTAAGTGGTATTGTATTACGTAAGGCCCATTATAAAACTACTTAAAAAAAAACACGATCGCAGAGCAAACAGTTTAGTTATACTTACGAAGTTTAGTCTAAAATCGGGTTTTTACTCAAATGTCACAAAAATCCAAATTACTTGAGAACCACTGAATATCGCGGAACATACAGGGGGGTTAAATCGATAGATATTGAGGTCCCCTATCACCCTGCTTCCGTTGATCGTCACCGGGTGTTACACCCTGTATAATTGTACTTTAAAAAAAAACATTTTTGAGCTGTGTACTTTCATACTTATTTGATTATTGAATTGTTTTACTGTGTTAATATATCTTTTTATTTAGTTTGGTAGGAATTATTATACATTTTTTAAATTTTATTTGAAGATCATTTTTATTTATAATGAATGAAACACTCATTACTTATGTATTACAAGGTATATTACCGACTGAGTATAGTTGGACCAGTCATGCTCTCGATCCAACTTGGGTTGCAGCTTTACGGTGGATATCCTGCAGCACAGAAGAACTTAGATGACAAGACCATCCACATAGCTTGAGCTGCCCTGGAAGGAGTAATTTTCTTCTCCATTTATGTGGAAAGGTGTTGATTTCCACCAACAGATATACTACAGATACTCGGTCGTCAGGACCTCAGTTCACTAACAAGTGCACCATACGCAGGTGAAGTTGACTTATGGGCATCTGAGAGGGTGGTGCAACCCCTTACACCAAGGTATATTGTTCAATTGATGAAAATTAAAAAAAATAATATTTCAAATACAATATAATAAATATTATAGCATGCGTTGACCATTTTGTGTGGACCCTCAAAGTTGGTAGTATGAACTGACTGGAAGCATTCGAAATGTGGATACACCGGAGAATGCTACGGATACCCTGGACGGATATGGTCAGCAACACAAGGGTTCTTCAAAGAGCCAAAGTTGATAGAGAGTTGCTGGCTAATATTAAAATCCGAAAGGTGTCGTACTTGGGTAATGTACTTAGAGGAGAAAAGTACAAATTACTGCATCTGATCATCCATGGCAAAATAAAGGGTCGAAGAGGTGTTGGCAGGAGGCATATCTCCTGGCGCCGCAATATACGTGATTGGACTGATACGAGGAGCGTTGGGGATTTTTTTTGGGCTGCCGGGGACAAAGATGCGTACTCTCAGGTGATATTCAACGTTGGGGGGATCTGACATGATATTGGGAAGAAGAAGTGGACAGAAAATCATCAAGGGTCGAAGAGGTCTTGGCAGGAGGCAAATCTCCTGGCTCCGCAATATACGTGATTTGACTGGTATAAGGAGAGTTGGGGATCTTTTTGGGGCTGCCGGGGACAAAGATGCCTACTCTCAGGTGATAGTCAACGTTGGGGGGACCTGACATGACACTAGGAAGAAGACCATTCTGTACGCTTCTTCAAATAAAATTGCTATTTTTTGTCACAGTTTGAACTTACATCCCCTAAGCGCAATGCTCTGCCACTAAGCCACGCAGTTTATTAAATTCAAATAAAGAAATTATCATCATAAAATAAACTTTATCAACAATATTATTATTTTATCAGGTATCCCTGATTTTATCAGGTATCCCTGATTTTTTCGATACGTTTAATTATTTCTCCCCTTGAATGTCCCAGTTTAGATTTGAGTCCTGTGATTCGGGACCACCGACCGTGGGGTGACCCTAGGGGGAAGGCTTCTTGGGACTGAGACAAATGAAATATAGTGCGACAACTGGTTGTAAATTTGAGATGCCAGCAACATAGTCCCGCGAAGCAGGCCGTGAAATAAGAACATCCCAACATACGGAAACTCGGTGAAAATTTTATAAGCTCGCTGTGCCAGATGTTGTCAACTTTTGATTTATGAAGAATGATTAGTTTGTATGTAAATCTTATAAATGGACGTTGTTATGCGAAAGAGATCCAACCCACATTTTTAGACTATTTTTAGGCTATTTCAAAACATCCAGATATAAATATCTAAAAACATCCAGATATAAATATTTTAGGCTATTTAAAAACATCCAGATATAAATATCTAGAATGTGTATTTTATGATTTAATTTAGTCTTAAAAACCGTCTATACAATATTTGCCGATATTGCATTTATTCCAAATTTTCAAAAAAGGTATAATGTCAAATAATCCATTTATACACAAATAAGACGTATAAATGCAAAAAGAACTTAACTCATTTGCACATTTTTTCGGTTTATTTCAAATATGAGAAGAGCACAGATCAATTGTAATTACACTTTGAACACAGTACAATCTGGCGGGTTTATTGTTTATTGCCATGTGACAATCTTTTCCAACTAGCCAGAAATATGTTAAAAAACCCTTAAGTGAAAATCAAACTGGAATTCTAATAAATTAATTCTTACGGAAATCGACTCCGAAAGCCCCGAGTTGAAAGACACGTGTTTTACAGACTAATCAAGCCTCTTAAATGAGTATTTTATGGTTAAATTGTGACTTCCGTGGCCTAGTTAGTAAAACGGGTTCAATGCTTGCCGACACAATTTCCGTTTGTAACCAAAAAGATTCCTGCCTGGGTTTCTTCTTCTTCTTATTTTAGGCCTGTTATGTTAATGCATAATTGTTTGCCTCTTGCAACGTCAACAGCCAGTCTGTCTTTCCATCTTTTGGGAGGTCGTCCTGGAGGTCTGCTTGCTTGGGGGATACCGTTCCTGGCCATTCTTACGGCTCTTGATTCCGCCATTCTGGATACGTGTTCATTCCAGAACCTTCTTCTCTGTCATCCCCATCTGACAATATCTTCAACTTCGCACGTCCTTCGGATTTCTGTGTTTCGTACTCTATCACGAAGTGTTTTGCCAGCGATACTCCTGAGTACCTTCATTTCGCTGGTTCGAAGGAGATTTTTGGTTCTGACAGTGTCGGCTCTGGACTCTATGCTGTATGGCATTATGGGACGGACACAGGTCTTGTATATCCTCACCTTGCTTTGGATGTTCATATGCTGGTTTTTCCAGATAATGTTCTTTAAAAATCCGGAAATAGCTGCGGCCTTTTGTGATTGTTCAAGCACTTCGCCATATAGGTCATTATTGCACATTATGCTAGCACCCAAGTATTTTAATTTTCTGGTTTTCCTTATCGAAAAATATTAACTGAAAAGTTACAGATTGTATTCTTCTTGTCCTGCGACCCCACGGAGACCTCAGTGGGACCCATATTATATATTTATTGTAATAAGATAATTTGATAACCTCTGTAGTCTACTTGATAACATGCCTGTTTTATATCCCGGGATACAGGGTTTGATTCTTTTTGGAACTCAGATTCAAAAAAAAAAAAAAGATTAATTCTGTATTTTACTTATGACCACTTTTTGGTTGGAAGAGATTACCACATGACAATGAATCCAACAGATTGTACCTTATACATGTACAATGAAAGAGTAATACATAAAGATGTAAGATATTTAATTTCCTCAACTATCACAGAAAAGATAAAATGGGGGCGAGTAATTTTTGCAGAATTACGTCCATATTATTCTCGACTTTTTGATTCCTCCTCTCTTAAATTGTGATTATAATTTTTAATTATATTTGAAAATGTTTTGGCAAGGCGAAACAAACAAGACACGAAAATTAAGAATTAAATAATACTGTACTACAGTTGTTCTTTGTCTTTCCTGTTTTATTGCTGTTCATCCACGGAGAATGTTCACCGGCATTATACAGTCAAAAATAAATATGAGTAAAATAATATTTGAAATATTAATATTTATACATACAGGAATCTCTTCGCTGCTCGCCGAGGTTGTCCCATCCCTCCCTCAACCCACAGTTCCCAACACGAGGTTGTCCCATCCCTCCCTCAACCCACAGTTCCCAACACGAGGTTGTCCCGTCCCTCCCTCAACCCACAGTTCCCGACACGAGGTTGTCCCGTCCCTCCCTCAACCCACAGTTCCCAACACGAAGTTGTCCCATCCCTCCCTCAACCCACAGTTCCCAACACGAATGTTTACCGTTAGAAGCGTGTATCTCGGTATCAGTTCGAATAGAATTCAGTTTTGTTTGTGCTCCCCAAAAGATGAGGTGAAAGCTTTGAAACCGGTAGGGTTATACTGTTACAAAAAGTGGAATAAACATTGTTTGATAAAACAAATTACAATGTCTTTAAACCTCCACAATGCCTTAACTATAAATAATATATAACTTTTTTTTATTGTTTTTTTTTTCGCTTTTAGCAAAAGGCATTGAAAATAATGATAAATATTATTTTCTTAAGTTTATATCACCTGCCCTATTATATTGGAAAGTCCGAAGGGATTTTTCGTGCGAGGATTGGAATTTTGTTCAGGCATTGGAAATATTTCAAACATTTTTCAGCGGCGCGGGCCTACAAAAGTATGGAGTTAAATTAAGATAAATGTTTTTATATTTTTGTTCGTGCGCCATGATTTGTGGCCCGGCACCGACATATTTGTTTTTTTTTTTCAATTCCGCTTCATTTATATTTCTGTTGATATAACTTTAGCCTAAAGAAAGGGTTAGAGGGATTGCCATGGCGAGTGGTGCTTTCAAGGGAGGTAATGTTAAGTGATGTCGGATAAGTCAATTTTATTGTAAATTTTTGATTCGATTAACCTTTCCCTTCCTGTGCTGAACAAAAACCACGCGTTCCGGTGCTGTGTATTCAATACACATGTAAAAATGAGCGATTTAAAATAAGAATATTCATTTGTATAGACTGGTTTGGCACTTCGCCGCTCATATGTTTTAGTGCCCCATTGACTTTATTTAATATCGCTACACGCCGTTCGATCTCTCGTAACCATTAGAACACGGTATCGAAAATTCATCATTCGTGTTTCACCTTTCCTCATATATTTTTAGAGTAGGATTTTCAGTATTTGACTTTATACAAGTGTGTAAATTTAGGATGTTCAGTGTTTAACTTCATACTAGTGTGTAAATTTAGGACATTCAGTGTTTGACTTCATACAAGTGTGTAAATTTAGGATATTCAGTGTTTGACTTCATACAAGTGTGTAAATTTAGAATATTCAGTGTTTGACTTCATACAAGTGCGTAAATTTAGGATATTTAGTGTTTGACTTCATACAAGTGTGTAAATTTAGGATATTCAGTGTTTGACTTCACACAAGTGTGTAAATTTGGGATTTTTAGTATTTGACTTCATACAAGTGTGTAAATTTAGGATTTTCAGTATTTGACTTCATACAAGTGTGTAAATTTAGTATTTGATTTCATACAAGTGTGTAAATTTTCAGTATTTGACTTCATACAAGTGTGTAAATTTAGTATTTGACTTCATACAAGTGTGTAAATTTTCAGTATTTGACTTCATACAAGTATGTAAATTTAGTATTTGACTTCATACAAGTGTGTAAATGTTCAGTATTTGACGTCATACAAGTGTGTAAATTTTGGATATTCAGTATTTGACTTCACACAAGTGTGTAAATTTAGGATTTTCAGTGTTTGACTTCATACAAGTGTGTAAATTTCCCAATGGAACATAAAAAAACTATGTTCACTCTTTTTTTTCTAGGCTCTGAAATAAAGAATACCAAAGTCACTGACTTTAAAGTTTTATGAGACGTTTTCTGGGGAGTATTTAGGAAAGTATTTTGAATGGGGAGATAGTTCGACATTGAGCAACTTAGGAAAATGTTTATCTCTTATTATTATTATTTTTTTATTAAATATCAAATAAGTAAAGTTTAAACTAAAAACAAATCTAGATCATATGCAGATTTTTTCATCTTATATAATATATTGATTGTTCCAATCCAAAGGACAATTTTAAATAACGCCATTTAGAGAGCAAAATCTCCTCAAAAGCTCTCTAACTTGCTATTATTAAGGCTAAGACCACACCAAAATGCTTCTCTAGGTGCTACGTGACTACTAGACTAGGTGACTTCATGCTTGGCCACACGAAAGTGCTTCGCACCAATTCATTTGATATTTGGGAGCGGTTGAGTCAACAAACGATGCCACTCTCAAAACTAACCAATTGCATTACAACTTACCATCTTTATTTACTTCCTGTGCAACTTCATTCTTAAGTAATTTTATTACAGGTACATTTTTGTATGATTTGCTCGATGGGTTCCACAAAGGTTCCTTTTTATACACAGCTGTTATGAAAACTTCATCTTGAAAAATCACTTGGTGAGACAATAAAATTAACCAACACGTCTGTTCGCTAGGAGACTCACTAGGTGACTAATCGCCATGTAGCGTGGCACGAAGCGTGCAGTGTGGCCATTGCGATAGTATGCGGAGCGTTGGTTCGCTAGGATATGTCGCCTAGCTCGCAGCGTAGCTCTAAACACCAAACGAGACTCTTACCTGTGTGGCCGAGGCCTAAAAAATCCCGTCTGGTAGCAGTAACAGCCCACGAGAGAATCATGTATATCACTTTATCTGTACACAGCACAACCTTGTGGATACTGTCTTGTGGCAACTTCTACCAATCAACCAGAAATATATTTATGAGGCTTAAAGGGAAAGCCAGACTGAAAAACTTTTTTTAGATCTGGATTTCAGACAAGACATTACTAACTAGGCAAGGAAGTTATCAAATCGATCCAATAGGGCGGGATACCATATTGTGATCGAGCCTTTGCCGTTGCTGGTACTGTGGCGTGAATGGTCAACCTCTTAGTGTTCGAGATATGGGTAGCTCGTGTAGCTTAAGAAGGACTTGAAGACAACCTTATTTGGAAGGTCTTATCAAAATTTATGATGGTATATGAACATTACACACAAACATTAATTATACTTCACGTAAATAGGATGTGTTACTGTCATATTTCAGAGGATCTACAAAGGATGTGTTACTATCATATATCGGAGAATCTACAAAGGATGTGTTACTATGAAGGGTATGTTACTATCATATATCGGAGGATCTACAAAGGATGTGTTACTATCATATATCGGAGGATCTACAAAGGATGTGTTACTATCATATATCGGACGATCTACAAAGATGTGTTACTATCATATATCGAACGATCTACAAAGGATGTGTTGCTATCGTATTTCGGAGGATCTACAAAGGTTTCTTAATAGTTCATTTTCTCTTAAGTTTCTAAGTCAGGACATCGAGGCGAACATCTGGTAAACACATACATATATCCCATAAATCTCTCCGCTGCTGGCCGAGATCGTCCCATGCCTCCCTCAGTACCCAACCCGAATGCCCGCAACCGTTAGAAGCGTGTATATCGGTACCAGTTCGAACATAATTCAGTCTTGTTTGTGCTCCCCTGAAGATGATGCGAAAGCCTTGAAATCGGTAGGGTTATACCGTTACAAAAAGAGGAATAAACAGTGTTTGATAAAACAAATTACAACACAAAAATATCTTAAAAGTAAATAAAATCGAGGCATGAAATCGAAAAAATCTAGAAACCGTTCAAGACTTGCGATTCTCCTCTATTTGTTTCTCATTTGATTTTTGCACATGTGAAGGAATACATTGTGCCGGCGTTGGCTGAAGGAACTATAAAAAGTAAACAATTCGATGTAAACCCTTCCGCTACATTCCTCCTGCGGGAAGTCCTGGCGTGGACAAGGAAGAAGGGGTACGGACAAGTTTAGGGTTAGTACAGGGCCGGCGGTATTTGAAGCGCCTTTTTAGAATTAGAAAACGGCCAAAAAGAAGAACACATTTATTACATATTGTAAATTTAGATATGCCCATTAATAATCATCATTACGTCACACTTAGCTTTAAAGACATTTAATATGTCAATGACTTATGTTATAAAGGGTCTTTCAAATTTGTTTTAATTCTTGAATAAAACATACAATTTGCTTTGATTTCAAAAACTGTTTTAATGGTCATTCAAGTATAATGTATGACATTTAAACACAAAAAACAATATCCGCCAAATGTCCACCTCTTGCAGCTCCAAAAATGTACACTCTTTTGTCAAAAATTTCGATGACATTTTGGCATAATTGCGGTCCTAACTCACCAATAACGCGAATAATTTCGTCGATAGACCTGGTTTTTCACGTAACCCCAAAGAAAATAGTCCAACGGTGTCAGATCGCATGATCTTGGTGGCCAATTAACATCACCGTTTCCGGAGATTACAATGCATAAAATAATTCAACAATTTGAACGCGTTGTTGTATTGTATACGACTCCATTTTTATAAATGTCATACATTACACTTCTCAAATGTCACAAGACCCAGGCAAGTTCGAGACTTCATCTGTGTTTTATCCAATAATTTAAAAAAACCGCTCAATTTGAAAGACACTTCGTAAATTGCGTTACGTAAATATTACAACTAAATACGAGGTTTGATATATAAATAAGACAAATTTCACTTTTATCAAAAAATATTTATTCAATCATTAATATTAATATGTATTGTTCTCTTCAAATTAATCCCCATAGGATAAAATACACTTTTGCTAACGTTTTTTCCAATCCGCAAAACATTTGTGGAACACACTTTTTAGAATAGCCTTTAGCTCACTCAGCGATTTTATCCTTAATCTCCTCTATGGCCGTAAAATCTTGTCCTTTTAATGTCCTCTTTGTCTTCGGGAACATGAAAAAGTCGCAGGGGTGCATATTTGGTGAGTAGGTTACCGCGGCATCACGACGGTGTTGGTTTCGATAAGAAATTCACTTGGTACATTATCGTGGTGCAAAATTCATGAGTTGTTTGTCCACAAGTCGGATTGCCTCACGCAAACTGCAAAGAAGCGAGATCATACGGACTTTTCGTTGTCTATGTGTTTTACATGTTAATTAAAAACTAAAGCATTGTTGAAGTTGGTAGTATGAACCGACTGGAAGCATTTGAAATGTGGATGCATCGGAGAATGCTACGGATAACCTGGACGGATATGGTCAGCAACACAAGGGTTCTTCAAAGATTCAAAGTTGATAGAGAGCTGCTGACTAATATTAAAATCCGAAAGGTGTCCTACTTGGGTCATGTACTTAGCTTCTAAGTGAGTGAGATTTTGTAAGTAAAATGAAAAATTTATTTTGTAAATAATATAAAAAATGTAATCGCGGCCGCCATATACAAAATAATTGAATAGATAAAAACATTTGTGCCATGTCAGTTTTATGGATAAATTCATGTATTCGGGAATAAAAATATTGGACGTACCGTGTACGTCCATACTCTCTTAAGGTAAAAATTCGATCGACGTACGCCGTACGGCAATACCCGTTTAGAGGCTAGATGAGCAAAGTATTGTACAAATTACTGCACCTGATCATCCAAGGCAAAATAAAAGGTCGAAGAGGTGTTGGCAAGAGGCAAATCTCCTGGCTTTGATTGGACTGGTATAAGGGGCGTTGGAGATCTTTTTTGGGCTGCCGGGAACAAATATGTCTACTCTCAGGTGATATTCAACGTTAGGGAGGCCTGACATGACACTGGGAAGAAGAAGATAGTCGAAGTGATAAAAATGTCAGTGTAAGTTCTCAAATGTCAAATAATAGATGTAAGCTAGTTAGATTATATGTACTTTATATAATAAATTGTTAACCTTAATAAATAAACCAACTACGCAGCGCCCACTAACTATGAACAGGACCCTCTGTTTTGAATATTATGAGTATGCCGGCACTGTACTAGTGAGGGGAACTCCCGGGTCATAAAATGAGGTGTAAAACAGGGTGTCACTTTTACGCCATTCTTATTTTTCTGCCAGGAAAAAAGTGACGGTTTCCCTGAAAATCGTAAATAATGCGATTTGCATAAACAGTTCGGAGAATGAAATGTTCATCATCAGGTTTGTGTTTTGCACGAAAAAATAGGGTGTGATTTAGAGATTTGAATAATATAGACGTTTTAATGTTCGTTACCGCTATTTAGGCGTTTCATGGTTAGTTAAGAATACATTTTTGGGGAATACATTGTTAATTACGAATACAATTTGGAAGAGTACATTGTTAATTAAGATTACGCTTTGGGATACAACAATGTTCATTAAAACTACACTTTGGGAGAGTCCATTATTAATTGAAAAAACACTTGGGAGAGTGCATTGTTAACCCTTCCTTCCCTATGATGTGTAACTAGTACATATTGCTTCTAAAAACTTTAATATCTCTATAAATATTAGATTCAGATTTTAGTTATTCCTCCGTAATACATTTACGCATTGAATGAAAAATATAATATTAATAATATTTAGCACTTATCGGCCACATCAGAGATATTTTGTGAAAATCGGGAATAAATTCACCAATACAATCAAACGTGTGCCAGTGTGTGACGTAGGTATATTCATTCTAAAAAAATCGCTATGGGTGAGGAAGCGACGCTATTCACGCCTCACTCTCACTCTACTTCGGTATATGGGAAGGCAAGAAATAGGATCTCAGTTCGCTCGCTTCTCTCATTTCAAGTAGCTTTTGGGCATCCATTCGAGGTGGTCACTTTGCCCGTTTTGTGAACGTCGGCCGATGTTTTTTCCAGGTTTTCAGCAATTAAATTTCAATTATTATCACTTTTGACTTCAATTTAATTAATTTAACTGATTTGCTATGAATATGTTCATTTTTTCGATTTTAAATTGCTCATTTTTACATGTGTTGAATACACAGCACCGAAACGCGCGGATTTTTTTCCACAGGAAGGGAAAGGTTAATAAATAGTATAATACAATTTGGAAGAGTAGATTGTTAACTAATAGTACAATTTGGAATAGTTCACTGTTAATTAAGAGTACACTTTGGGAGAGTACATTGTTAATGAATAGTACAACTTGGGAGAGTCGATTGTTAACTAAGAGTACATTTTGAGAGGTATCGTTGTAAATTTAAAGTACACTTTGGGAGAGTACATTGTTAATTAATTGTACAATTCGGAAGAGTGCATTGTTATATAACAGTAGAATTAGGAAGGATACATTTTTAATTAAAGTACATTTTTGGAGACATCATTGTTAATTAAGAGTACACTTTGGGAGAGTACATTGTTCATTTCGAATAAAATTTATGAGAGTATATTGTTCATTAAGAATACATTTTGGGAGAATACATTATTAATTAAAAGTATATTACACTTTGAAAGAAAACATTGTTAATCGGCAGCCCAAAAAAGATCTTCAACGCCCCTTATGCCAGTCCAATCACGTATATTGCGGAGCCAGGAGATTTGCCACCTGCCAGCACCCTTTCTACCCTCTTTTTGTCTTGGATGATCAGGTGCAGTAATTTGTAATTTGCTCCTCTAAGTACATGGCCCAAGTAAGACACCTTTCGGATTTTAATATAAGTCAGCAACTCTCTATCAATTTTGGCTCTTTGAAGAACCCTCGTGCTGCTGACCATATCCGCCCAGGGTATCCACATTTCGAATGCTTCCAGTCAGTTCATACTACTTACTTTGAGGGTCCGTGATTCCACTCCATGATTTGATCATACATTTTTAATGGGTATGCTTGGGTATTATTCCTTTAGAGCAAGAGTTCCCAAAGTGGTCGATTTGATTTTTCTAGGGGTCGATAGTTTCATTAAAAAAATTTGGGGGTCGACGACAGCAAAAATAGATCACCTTACTACTGCTATTTGTTTGTTACTTTAAAATATATATGATTTCAATATGTACATAATTAAGACGTACAGTGAAACCCCGTTTTTACGTTTTTGAAGGGACTGATAAAAAAACGTAATTGGAGGGAAAACGTAGATTCGGAGTTAGAAAAAAAAATGTAAAATTTAAAATTATTTAGATAATCACGCAAATCGAATTTTTTTTTCAATAGATTCGGGATTTTTTATTATCGTAGCCAAAGCTGTAATGGTTATCCACAAATCACGCGCGAGCGAAACACGTGAACCAACATGTTTATTTACTTTTTCGAGAATTTTCCTTTTCTCTTGAATCGATAATATTTTTCTTTGCTTAGACATTATTTGAAGGGATTCAACGAAAAATTAAAAGAAATGAAAAAAATGTAAATTGAAACACGAAATACACGACAATTGACAATTGAAATTGTATGTACACGACCGACACGTTTAAAACACAAGCATAGATTGACCAAATAAATATACAGTCTGCCTGCCTCTGATTCGCTAAATTTCCCACCAATTGCATCGTATTACACGACTCGTGTAACCTTGACCATGAGCACTGCAGATGCAGGTGCACACGTGTCTATAAATAGAAACAACATATTTCTGCTACCTAATATTCATTTCAAATATTTTAAATCGTCGCCCATTTAATTAAATATGTTTATAATTAATTTAATTGATTTGCATTTTAAAAATTTCAAACGTAAATTGCGGGAAATAAAAACGTAAAAGCGGGTACTAAATGTACTAAAATAATACGGGATTATAAAAATTGAACGCAAATAGCGGGAAAACGTGAATTCCGGGCACGTAAAAACGGGGTTTCACTGTAGTTAAATTGTTTACAGCTCACCAGGTGCAGGTGCAGGTGCATGTGCACCAATCTCATTAAATTCAGTTTTCCATGCTAATTTATTTGGTATTATTCTTTTTATAATTCTGATTAAAATCTTTCCTTGTTGCAATTTTATCGATGTTTAATTCTGTCTGAATATGTTAATTTTCCCACTACATTTTTATGTTTAATAAAGTAATTTCAATGTTTGTACTTATTTTGAATTTACATATTTATCTCATAAATGTCAAAAAAAAAAAAAAAAAACTGCACGTATTTTTTTGCTTTAATTTTCGTCAGCGCAGATTTCAATATTAAATGTTGAACAAGATAATGCAATGCATAATCCGTAGTCCTTTTATATTTTTCAATCCTTAATTACTAGTGATTAAAATGAAAAGTTTGATATCTAGTGAAATATTTAATATCGAGTACTGCACAAACTTATTAATTTAAGTAAGTCAAGTAAATGATTAGGGGGTCGACGGTTTTAAAAGTTTTTGGTAAAGGGGTCGGGCGCCCGAAAAAAAATTAGGAACTCTTGCTTTAGAGTAAGGTGAGTTCTATGTTAGGCATATGTTTACATACATACATATTTCTAATGGGAAACTAGCAACCCTTTGTTGATTTAGATACTTTAGTTTAATGTACAGTTTAGCGAATGTCCTTGAAGGACGCGCTGATGATTTTGATTGTTTGGTATTTAAATAAAATACGTCAATTAGCGATGCGGAAAGAGAGAGTGAATGAATCAATGAATAATAAATAGTAATTGAGTTGAAGACCAATGCTTTATTTATCGGTAAGTGGGTATTTATACATTTCAGAATGGGCGCGGGAGTGCGCCCGCAATATATTTTTATCTCGCTTCTGTGCGTGCAGAAATGGTCGATTGAAATATTGCAGACATCGCAAATAATATTGTGGGTAGACAGTTTGTTGGCGAAAACGGCGAGACAGCGTGATGCGTTCTCTTTCTACTGTGGAATGTATCGTAAATAGTATTTGTGGGTAAACAATTTCAATGTTTTGGTATGCGACCTTTGGACATATCCAAAGGTCGTTTCGTCGGTCGTTGACCGTGTGTGATGACAATATTCAGCGACGACAGTAGTTCCTACAACAGAATAATTATTTACAACATTATTAATTCAGATTATTTACGGTGTCGTATTCATTAATTGAACTGTTAAGAGCATCACCACTCGCATGTGGAAAGACCTAGTTGAATGAATTTTCCGTTATTTTCCACATCTCGGTTAATCATTTGAGGATTGAGCTCCTCAATGAACTTTGTAGGTATAACTGAAACACTTCACTGAGAAATATCAAAAACATAGTTCCCATGCAAAAAAAATTCTCGTTATTTAATTTAATTGGGTTAAACCCATATAAAATGTAAAATAAATAATGTAGAATAATTAATCACTTTAATGTGAAACAAATCCATATACTTAATAAATTTTTATTAAAGTGAGAGGCCTGTTTCACTTTACAAAAGCATTGTCAGACTTGCAGATTTTTTTCGCATTTAAGTTTTAAATCAATGTGTTTAAAAATAAAATTCTACAATATAAATACCAAATCAATAAATGAACATGAAAAAAACATCTTCTTAAAATGTTTTTTTAGTTTATAAACAATTTTCAATCCCATGTTACGGTACAAAATTATGAAAACAGTAAAATATACATTTTATGGTTTAAATTAATACATATTATTTAATTCATATAAGCTCATACAAGAAATTTTTTTATGTTTCAATAAATGTTGTTAACAGGTAAAAATTGTTTGTTGGTCCGTTTTGCATTTATACGTATAATTTTAAAACGAAAAACGTATTTACCATTTCACTGCTCGTTGTATCATAGCGAAATTATCATAAAATCCATTCCCGCAAGTTTTTCTTTCTTCTTGTTTATTTTAGCATTTTAATTTCTTTGAGCGAAGTGTGCCAATGCGCTAACAATGCCCAATTAGGTTTTCCGTTTTCACAAGGAGAGAAGAAAGCGCAAACCCTCCGATACCTGAAAGGTTGTTTATTCAGCATTTGAGAAAATATAGGTACGTGTAGGCTTCTAAAGTGTATTCCTATTTCAATTGATACTACGACGCTTTCTGTCTCTCTCGCATATACTTACCAATCATACTTTCCATAGTCTTTGTCTACCACGCCATCCACGCACATTTGCACTGTGTATTTGTTTTGTTATACTTGAGAAAATGTAGGATGGTTCCTGTGACATTTGAAATGTCATGTCTTAAAGCGATGGAGTAAAATTGTTTTTTTTACAAATCGATTACTTTTTTTTATAAATCGTTAAATTGTTTTTCTCTAAACTGACGTTTTAATTCCTAATTTTCATTATACTCATACAGACTTTCTAATGTATTATATGATTTGTATATATATTTAAATAGGCCAAGATCCACTATGAATTAATACTAATTACGAACATTTAATTTTAGGTATAAAAAAATCAAAAATTCAATTATCGTATACCCCACCCCTAGCCAATGCAGACTAACGTAGTGACTTTTGACAAACGTCAGCAAATATTATTTGATTTTAACAAACTGCCACATTTTTGCTAATTTGTAACAAGATGTATTAATTTGTCATTATTGTTAGTTTTATGTAATGTAACCTAAATAACTTGCTATTTATTAGAATCGAGGTTTATATTAAAGTTGATAAAATAATTAATATTACTGAACAAGGCTGTATTGGGGAAAATTTGTGAATTGTCACAGGGATCATGTGACAGTTTCTTCAGTCTAGTATTTCTTTATTCATTCCATGTGTCCAAACCATCTTATTGTGTTCTTTTAAATCTTACTCACCACATTAGCTTTGAATTCCCATCTATCCATAATCACTTCATTCCATTCACCAAATATATCTCCTCTATTTTTCAAATCTCAATTTGCGATCTATTCGGCACCACTGTCGCACAAACTTCGAATAGTAATAAATTGGGTACGATTCAAAGGTGGTGCACATCAGATGTGCACCACCTTTGAATCGTATTGTATTACACATTAATCATAAACAGTACGTTTTGGTATGGTTATCATGAGGTAATCTCTTCCAACCAACCAACCAAATATATTAAAAAATAAATCCGTGAATGAAAAACAAAAAAAACAGATGCGTGAGACTCTCGCGTGGTAGAAGTGAAACTTCTTAGCTCCTAGGAATAGTTGATTTTATCCATTGCTTTTTTTCCATTTGTTAACGATTTTTTTGGATTAGGAAATGGATATGTGGAATTTAATTCAAGAAAATCTCTCAATTATATAAAAAAAAATATTATTTTTATTTTTAATAAGTAATAATAATTTTAATAATAAATAAAAATTTTAATATTAATATAATACACTTAATAATATTAAATTAATATTTTTTAATATTAAATATATTAATATATTTATGTTATTATTAATTATTTTTAAATAATAATTTATTTATTATTATATTATTTTTATTATATTATTAATAATATATTTCTAATAATATTATTATATTATAATTAATTAAATCATAATAATAATATAATTATTAATATTATAATAACATATTTATATTATTATATAATAATTATACATTAATATAAATTATACATTAAATAAAAATTAAATAAAATATTTTAATTTAATATAAAATTAAAAATTATTAAACATATTAATATAAAAATAATATATAACAAAAAACATAATTTTTATTATTTTTAATAATAAATAATAAACATTTTAATAATAATTTTAATAATAATATAATACACTTAATAATATTAAAATAATATTAATTATTATTAATAATAAATAATTATTAATATTAAACTAATTAATAATAATTTATTAATAAATAAAATATTTAATAATAAAAAATAATAATACAATACACCGTTTCACTTTTCGTGACGTTCACTACCGTGCCAACAGAAGTTTCACTTCAAAAAGTCGGGCTAGTCGACAGGCGTTTTATTAACTAGACTACGGAGGTCACCCGTGTTCGTGCTTCACGCCATGGGTAAGCAGAGATAATAGATCATTACTTTATTTGATCTTAGCAAACATCGTTCGCTTCTGTTACTTCCATATACTTCGTCGTACCTCTTATTATGAAGGTTTTGTATGATTGCCTTTTCCAAATCTGGTTCATTTGGTAGGGCCACGTTTTCCCAGTTTTTAACTTCTCGTACTTTATATACAATTCGCATAAATAATTTTCATTAATTGTACTAAAACACTGTTGTGGAATTTATGGATATAAATAATATTTTTGGTTTGATTTTAATAACATATTTTCTTGGATGCGTATTTTTGAGAGCGAACAAAAGGGATTGGAATCAATCGAGCAAAATTAAAATAAAATGTACGGACTGAAGTGGAAGATTTTTCCCCGACGAAAGGAACAAAAAGGTACACGGAATAAATATTTTAGAAATTCACTGACCTGTAAGGGTCCTGGAATATTTCCAGCCTTGTCTATGGAAATTCGTACTAATGCCCAGAATAGTCGGGGTCGAACCTAAAGCGGGTTTGACACGACAAAATAACACTGCAGAGAAAAATAAAAAAAAAACGATTATTCAAAGGGAATTTCTTTATTAATTTATTTTTTATACCTTTTGCAGTTGATTTTGACCTATGCAATATTTTGCTCGGGAGCAAAATAACATGGGACGGTCGGTCCAAGAGCGAGGTCGACAGCCGTATACATCAGGCTAGACTTGCATTTAATAAAAGGTCGAAAATAATAGAATCAAATAATATAGACCTAAAACTGAGAATACTCCTCATCAAGACCTATGTATGGAGTATCTTGATGTACGGCTGCGAGACATGGTGCCTATCCGAAAGAGATAGACGGAGACTAGAGGCTTTTGAGATGTGGTCCTATAGAAGACTATTCGGAATTTCCTGGAGAGACCGCATCACAAATGAAGAGGTTCTCCAACGAGTCGAAGGAGGAAGGCACCTGCTCAGGACCCTGTCCGAAAGGCGTGCAAGATGGATCGGTCATATAATACGACAAGAGGGCCTCTTGCATGCCATAATGGAGGGTATGACCGAGGGGACAAACTCTAGGGGACGCCCGCGCCGAGAGTACCTGGAGGACCTGTTGGTGGACGTGCGCTGCTCAACATATACAGATTTAAAAAGAGCCGCACAGGACAGGGGGGAATGGAGGAGAAGAGTTGAAATTGCTGCAAACCAGTCTTAAGACTGCAACCACGGAGAGAGAATATTTAGAGTGCGCGAGAATAATAATAAGAGTAAAACGAGAATTTAAATAGCGCTGTTTAGAGAGCAAACTCTTCTCAAGGACTTTCTAACTCGGGACCCGAAACCACCATTATTGACATATTAAAAATATTACAAAACAAACATGTATTAGTTGAGTATAATGATGAGAACGTAGTGGCTGCGGCCATTAGATAAGACACTTTCCACATTTGCACATGTCTAGAAAAATATATTTAGGAAGAAAATGCGTAAGCGTATATTATTAATTTACATTTTTTTTATAAGATCTTCAAAAAAGGGGTGTGTCTACAAGTACTTCTTAAAGCAGCACACGTCACCTATGTCTCTTATACTAAGAGGTAGACCATTTCACACTACAGTACCAGCAACGGCAAAAACTCTCATAATACTCCGACACTTTCTTACGGTATATCGGTTTGGGGGGCGCACTTTAACACAGCAGCACAAACTTCCGGTTTCTCAAAAAATTAACAACAAACTTCCTGTCTGGTATCTCACAGTGGCGCTTTTTAGGAAGTATCAGATCCTTAACGTAGTTCTTAAACTTCAATCCATTCTTTAGCGTTATCATCAAGAAAAAATAACATACAAATTCAGTCAAGACAAATGACACGCATAGTAACTGATCAGTGTTTCACCATACTTAGATTAAGAACATCTTTTGCTGAATGGTCATTTGCATATTTCGCTCTCATGACATACAATGAGATATAGGGTGCAAATGATTCAGGCAGTGGATCGGAGCGTGGTTGTTATTTCAACAGGCTAGAGTACTTTAGCTTGCAAGAGGGGTGACTTGTAATGAATTTTTTTCTTAAACTCTTAAATGTGGTGTTATTTGATGATTGTAAGCGAAACATTGTGATATGGAATTTTGATTTATTTGAAATGATGAAGTAAAGGGTCTTTCAAATTTAGCGGTTTTTTTAATTCGATTTTTTTTAATTCTTGAATAAAATACACAATTTGCTTTAATTTAAAAAAACTTTTTATTGGTCATTAAATTATAATGTTTAAACACAAAAAAACGATATCCGCCAAATCTCCACCTCTTGCAGCTCCACAGATGCCCACTCTTTTGTCAAAATTTTCGATGACATTTTGGCATAATTGCGGTTCTAACTCACCAATAACACGAATAAGTTCGTCCTTCAGCTCAGGAATTTATTGAAGGTCATTCTTATGGACTTGGCTTTTCACGTAACCCCAGAGAAAATAGTCCAACGGTATCAGATCACATGATCTTGGTGGCCAATTAACATCACCGTTTCCGGAGATTACAATACATAAAATAATTCAACAATTTGAACGCGTTGTTGTACTGTATACAATTCCATTTTTATAAATGTCATACATTACACTTCTCAAATGTCACAAGACCCAGGCAAGTTCGCGACGCCACCTGTGTGAAGAATTTAAAAATTTCCAAGAATTTAAAAAACCGCTCAATTTAAAAGACTTTTTATCAAGGGTTGACATGCGTTGTACATACCTATAATTAAGTCTCAAATTTAATGAGAGTTTCTGCCAGAGGTATTAAATTATCAACAATCTGTAATAAGCTTCAACTTATTTTTCCATGTTTATATGTCCTCAGTAAGATACAGGCAAATGTCTAGTTTACTGGAGACACGAAAAATGAAAGACCACAAATATAGATCCATATTAATATTTTGGTTTTATGATTATGTGCGGTACATTGTGGGGTGAATGTTTTCGGTCTGTCTGGAGTGATGAAATGTGAGGAGTTTGATTTCGCGTGATGTATACATGTGTAATTGAGTGTCACTGTTTGTCAGGTTGATGAGAATGTGCATCGGAGTTTTATATAATAAAAAATCGGAAAGAAGTATCGATTAATTTTTTCATGCTATAATATGTCCTCATTGAGATACAGGCAAAATCCTAGTTAACTGAGGAGACGCCAAATGATAGGCAACAAACCAAGATCCATTAAAATTGTGTGTCAAAATGAAATTACCTGTTGTTTTTTCACTTATTATGTATATTTCTTGTCATGTGTAAAATAAAAAAAATAGTGTCCACTTTAACCCTACAGTGCGTAATGATGCACATGTGAATCAACCAAAGTTTTTCTAAATATTTTTGTGTTGAGTGGTATAAACAACGACTCACGCGCTGTTACAAATGTGGTACAATAATCTCAATGCTTTAAAACCACATAGGTTTAATAGAAAACTGTTTTACCGGTCAATTTGGCAGTTGAAGTTTGACTTGTTGCGCGTAGATGACTTTTGTGATTTGTTCCAGTTTGAAATCAAATTACTTTATTATTGGTGATCAAGGTAATCTTATTTTTTTTTCTTTTATTCTTTAGTACATATGTGTAAAATAAGTGAAGTAAAATATGCAATATAATATCATTTATATCATATAATTAACTAACAAATGCGCAGTGATTCATATATGAACCATACTCTTTTTTTAAATATAAATATATTGTATAAAAACAAAAAAAAAGTTTTATTGTATTTTTCATGTTCCAGTACACATTTAATTCATAAATATATTTTTATTTTTGAAATAAAAAAAAAAACGCGCATTGCAGGGTTAAATTACCTATAATTACTTGTAGTTTGTCTTGTTTTTCATAAATTTTGTATTCATACAGTAACTTGTCATGTAAATAAATAAATAAATGGTGGATGACACAGTGACAGGACTGTTCAGAAGCAGAATGTGACTAAATGTGTATGGACGTGAAATTATCTTGGGAGTGTCTGAGTTCATTGGGAATTTGATTACAAAGCTTGGTCAAAGATAGCCCACCTGTGCTGACTAAAGTAATATTTTAATAGTTAATAAAATAGCACAGTGCATAAAAGCCTTAAGGAAAGGGTCGAATGGTATTTCAGGACTAATCTAAACTCTGAATGACTCGGGCATTCAGGTATACAAGGATGGTAGAAGTCTTCTTTGTGTTAACTTTAGATATTACTATCTTGTGTGTTTCCGAAAATAGGATGTATTTAAACAGCATCAACAGGGATGACGTAATACAATTTAGACCTGCGTGGTTTCTAATTTAGGAAAGACATAATATTAAGGGATGTTTTTAACATTGTCTCAAGGCTGCAACGTCATTGAAACGTCGGAAATAATTTAAGTTAACTCAACACATACATTATGAAAGGAGTCAAATAAATACTGTAGAAATACATGCACTTAGAAGAATTCATGGGCTGAGAATGTATGACACAATAAGGAATGAAGTAATAAGGGATGAATGCGAACTTAAGGCTGATGTGTTTAGTAAGATTTAGTTTGGACATTTGGAACGAATGCGTGAAGGAATACTGTATTAGCCCGATTATAAGGCCAGGTTTTTCTTTAAAACGGTGACACGTAAATAGGGGGTCGCCTTATAAACGAGTCACAAACATAATGGGTAACAATAAATTCACTAATCGCGATTAGCGAAATAGCAACATTGTAACGAGAGCGTTCAAAAGACGTTATTGTTTACACATAACCTGTGCGTAGTCATTTTGAGGTGTTTTTTTTGTACTGTGCTTCGTTTTGCATCTTTTCCACCTAAAAAAATATGATAACTAACAATATTGAAAGACGAGGAGCTTGAAAACATCAAATGAATCAAGGAATATGCAGAAACTGTGATTCCAATTTTAAGGTTATGGTGATGCGTGCTGCAGAAACAACCAACAACTGTGCGGCTGCCAGACAATTTGGTATCACGGAAAATAATGTTAGACGTTGACGTTTACAAAAACATAACATGATGAATTCACATTTCTCAAGAAAAGCATTCCGGGGACTTAAGAAAGGACGATTTGAATCGATTGACAGGAAGGTAGCAGACTACGTAATGGAAATATGCTGAAAGGGGTTCCCATGACAAGAGAAGCATTGCAGTTGAAAGCTCGCGAAATTGAAAGAAACGAAAATATACCAGAAACTTTAAACATTTTGCATTTTATTTTTCATAATATTTTAGTGGTGACGGGAATGCTTTTTTTTCTCCATAAAGCAGATAAAAAAATAGGGGTCGCCTTATAATCATGATCGCCCTATATTCGGGCCAATACGGTACTTAAAAAAAAAAACAAATATATGGTGTAAATGTAAGTGGAAGACGTGAGAGGCAGATCAAGGAAAGTATAGTTGTTGGATCAAGTGAATGATATTTTGTAAGAAAGAAGTGTAGAAAGTTAGAGAATTAGTAAAAATGGTATGAGAAGGTGTATGGATGTAGAATAGACTAAGGATATGTGTCGAGATAGCAAAGTTTTACGTTCTGCCTTATCTGCCTACTCTGACAGGGAAAAGGCGTGATGGTAGGCATAATGTATATACGAGTATGTAACACGGCATTAACTCTGAAAAAACATTTTTAACTTGAGGAAATTTTCGACCATATATTATTAAGTTACAATATACCAGCGGTCGCCAAGCTTTAGGACCTCACGGACCACTAAATTCATAATTTTAAATCCCGTGGACCACTAATAGGATTTTTTAGTGTTAAATATATTTAAAAAAAAGTGATCAAAGAACACATAAAATATATTTATTTAACACTTTTATTGCAATACAATCTGGCGGGCTTATTGTCAGGCGGCAATCTCTTCCAGCCAACCAGACAAAAGTAAATGAAGCAAGTTACGTGGTCGCATAAATCATTCAAATGACTATCCATCCTCACGAAATCCATAAATATATACGTGAGAACATGCCCACGAACCCCACAAAGACGGACAATCACCCGAACATTATTTTTCATATAAAGTGAGATATCATCAATCAAAAGGAAAGGAAGGGATGGTGGAGAGGAAAGGAAAAGAAAAATCAGGAATGAAACACGTTATTTTACTGACTAGAAATTAAGAGTTTTTTCAGTCGCTTCTTAAAGCACGCCAAGGACGGAGCGAGTCTTATATTGGTTTGTAACTGATTCCAGAGTCTTACTGCATGGACAGTAAAGGACGACGTAAAGAAAGAGGAAGGGGGAACTGGAAAGGCCAATAAACAATCTCTGTTTGAGCGTAGCGCTAATCCATGATTGGAAAGACGCTGAAAATTTTCAGCGAGATAAGAGGGTGTGGCGGGACAGTTAATGATATTATACAATAGAGACAGTATGTGAATTTGGCGTCTATTTCTAATATTCAACCAGTTCAATGCCTTCTGGTATGAAGTTATATGATCGTACTTACGTAGGTTGAAAATGAACCTTAGACACACATTTTGAAGACGCTGTAATTTGTCCAGCTGTTCCTCTGTAACATCCAAGTAACATACGTCCGCATATACCTAGTTAATAAAATAAAACGATTGTAACCGAATTATAAAAGCTTTGTTAACTTTCCCGTAACCATAATGTTACATTCGTGGTAAGAGGAGCTTAAAAATTAATATCTCACTTAATAGGCTGTATATCAATTTCAAATTTAAGGCATTTGTAGATATAACACTTTTACATTTTAAATACAATTTTGTGAAAAAATCGTGGAATGTATTCTTGAAAAAAATGATAATTTCACGATAAATCATCTGATTTTTTAATCCGATATTGTAAGAATACGACAGATGTACTATATATAAAAAGACTTTCATTAGAAAAATTTACATGATATTGAAACAGCACTACATGTGGTTATTGGTTGGGTAGATATAGCAATATATGCTTCGTACCATTTTAGGACAATGAATAATAATGCCATTCAACTAGCGCCCGACAAAAATAGTTAGTTAACAGTATAAATTTCTAGTGTGATACACGTTCCGGCTTGCTTGAAATAAAATTATTGATATTTGGATCCAATGTTGTTACTGTAAGACGGAGAACTGTATTTATTTCAAGCCGAGATCGGTACCGTGTTTTGATGGCTGTGACAGATGAAAAGGCCTTTTCACATAAATGATTTGTGGAGACATTTCTCTGCGGACCAGCTAAATTTTCTCGCAGACCACTACTTTGGTGACCGCTGCAATATACGATATATTGCAACGTTATTGCAAGAATATCTGCTAAGACAATGTTTATGAGAGTAAGACATGATTTGATAAAGTATAACTGTTAGAGACGGATGCTGTCCTTCTTGTTCATTGCGTCCTCAATGCTGAGTGTCGTGGTCATCTGCTATGTTTTGATTTTGGCTCATCACCTGTCTCCATCCCTCCCGGTCCTGGGTCAGGATGAATGCAGTGCTTGAGGATCTTGTCCACTCCTCAAATTGATCCGCCCTTCTCTTAGGACATCTTCTTTTTGGTCGCCTTCCTCATTGCCTCCTTCTCCTGAATTTAACTATTCTTTCTAGCAACGTGGAGAGAATGAGTTGCGAAAGACTTAC
Source organism: Odontocerum albicorne (assembly GCA_949825065.1). Lineage (NCBI taxonomy): Eukaryota > Metazoa > Arthropoda > Insecta > Trichoptera > Odontoceridae > Odontocerum > Odontocerum albicorne. The sequence continues at coordinate 55,896,032 of OX463839.1, read as the reverse complement.
GAAACAATATGTCTGAAATTAATGGAGAACGAACAAGAGGTAAACCGAGGAAAGATTTGAAGGATATTGTTGGAGAGATTTTAATTGAATGAAATGTAATGAGCAACACAAGAGCACGTATGACGAGGTGTTTGGATGTGGATGTAGCAAGAGATGTGTAAATTAATTAAAAGTCATGAATATCTGACGTCGGTGTTACTATAGGGAGATCCGCAGTCGTTACCTGGCTTGGGAAGACTTGGAGAGCGGGCTGAAGACCGACCTGGATAAGGACGTTTTTTTGGCATATCTGTATTCGTGATGGAACATATAGGCACTTGTCACCTGGCCACGTTTATCAATATATTTGCATCACCAGTTCGAATATTCTTAGAACTATAAATTAATATTTTTGTATTATAATATCCACTTGTCACCTGGCCACGTTTACGAGTATCAACATATTCGCATCAACAGTTCGAATATGCATAGAAGTATAAATTAATAGTTTTGCATAATAATATCCACTTGTCACCTGGCCACGTTTACGAGTATCAACATATTCGCAACACCAGTTCGAATATGCTTAGAAGTATAAATTAATATTTTTGCATAATAATATCCACTTGTCACCTGGCCACGTTTATCAACATATTCGCATCATCAGTTCGAATATGCTTAGAAGTATAAATTAATAGTTTTGCATAATAATATCCACTTGTCACCTGGCCGCGTTTATCGACATATTTGCATCACCAGTTCGAATATGCGTAGAAGTATAAATTAATAGTTTTGCATAATAATATCCACTTGTCACCTGGCCGCGTTTATCAACATATTTACATCACCAGTTCGAATATGCTTAGAAGTATAAATTAATATTTTTGCATAATAATATCCACTTGTCACCTGGCCACGTTAATCAATATATTCGCATCACCAGTTCGAATATGCTTAGAAGTATAAATTTATAGTTTTGCATAATAATATCCACTTGTCACCTAGCCGCGTTTATCAATATATTTGCATCACCAGTTTGAATATGCTTAGAAATATAAATTAATATTTTTGCATAATAATATCCACTTGTCACCTGGCCACGATTATCAACATATTCGCATCACCAGTTCGAATATACTTAGAAATATAAATTTATAGTTTTGCATAATAATATCCACTTGTCACCTGGCCGCGTTTATCAACATATTTTCATCACCAGTTCGAATATACTTAGAAATATAAATTAATAGTTTTGCATAATAATATCCACTTGTCACCTGGCCACGTTTATCAACATATTCGCATCACCAGTTCGAATATACTTAGAAATATAAATTAATAAAAAAAACTCTGAAAAATATGCTTTGAGATTTTCGCGATTCCTCATATTAGTGGAATAAGGCCTTTTGAAGTGTCGTACCATGTGGTTTGTCGTATGATGCCGATTTTTGGAAAACGTTGCGATTTTCCTCATCAGGCCTTGTTTGTAGTCAACTTCTTCAAGTTGACTACATACCGACTAAAATGTAGCAAGATCAAATGAATCAGATAAAAAAAGGTAATGTGGGATGTAAGAAAAATTAGAGATTATACATGAAAGTTTTTTTTTTAACCTGGCGAGTTTATTGCCATGTGGCAATCTTTTGTGCTCGAATAAAAAATGTTTGGAGATCTATCCTCTCTGCCTACCCCGTAAGGGACATGGCGTGATGATATGTATACACATATGTTAATTTATCTTGCTATACGTGTTTTTATCTACTGTTTGTTATTAGAGCTGTGATTAAGTAAGGCTGGTGTCATGTTACTATATTTTTGTATACAAGTGAAATTAATACGCCTGTCTGTGACTCATATCACACTGAATACAGATTAAGGAAATATCAAAGAACAAATAAATTGAAAGCTTAACATTATCTTCAGTAACTGATTATTTCTTTGTTAATTCTCAATAAAAGAAACGACACTTAGACTTTTAAATGTCTGCTTTGTATCAAGTTTTTACGGGTTATCCCATCTGATTTCCCATTTGAAGTAGGATTTTAGATTACTGTGAAATTTTACCGTAATTTAATTCCAGTGTTGCTAAACCTTTTTGAAAAAGTAATGCTCTTATAGCTACTTATTTGGAATGTATATATTTTTAAGTTCGGATAAGTCTTAATCGGAATTTCAAATTTTTTATCCAAAGCTGATATAAAATAGTTAAAAAAAATTGAGGGAATAAGGCATAAAAGTAACGCCAGTTTGGAAAATATGTTTTGGCAGGAAGAAATTGTTACAAGGTGTTATAGCTAATTGTCACCGGATTGGAATGTATTATAGAATATTCAGAAAAAAAAAAAAACGTGATGTTTATTGATGATTTGAGAATGTGCAAAAACATTTTTGAAAAAAAATAATTTAAAATTCAAGATGTTATCAGCTGTTATATCTTGTAAAAAAAGGGGGTGAGCTGGTCGACATGATTGGAACCCTTGCGTAAATCCGAAACAAAAATCATACACAATTTCTTGGTAAGAAATAATGTCGTTATAGTTGGTACAAAGGAGGAAAATAAATCGTAAAATGGCGACTGTTTGAAAAATAATTTTTTTTACCCTTTTTTTAATTTTTTTTTAATTAGAAAAAAAAAACAGTTTTAAATTTTTAAGGTAAGGACGATATTAAAACATTAAAATTTTATACTTACTAAATTTGAAGCCAATCGGTCGGATAGAACTTGAGATTTTATGTCGACCAGGTCGAAAAAAGTAGTTTCGAAAAAAAATTGCGTTTAAAGTTTTGAGATTATTGTCCGAGTCATACCGGTGCGGCGTAATTGCTGCCTCATTTATAGCTATAACTTCGTAAATATTAAGATCTATTTGAGTTGTTTTTTTAGACATACTGGTTGACGATCACTGGCGAAATAAAAAGTCCTATTAAGTTTGCAATTTACAGTTACAGATTTTTTAATAAATAGGGGTAGACACTCAAAATATTAATAGTATCAGTTTTGATCCCTTGAAGTGAGGTTCGAATTTTGACACTTCTCTATTATTTAATATATGATAGTGCTTCGTACTTTGGTGTAGTCATACATAAACTGTGTTCGTTTTCGTGACAAAATTACCTTCAGAAGAATATTTTCATTTGACTGGTTCCAAAACAGTGAAATCAAAGTTTTGATAAAAAAAAAGTGAACTTCTAATTCATAAAGAAAAGTGCTTAATAATGTCGTTTCATTACAAAATTATAACAATGGTAAGATTTGTTCTCATAAATTATATTTCTTGTAATTTACTATATTTATAATTTTTCATATATTTTAAGTCTTTAAATATTACAACTTCGTCTATTTATTGTTACACCGCTTTATTACTTCTTTCACTAAATATTAATTATTTTTTAATAAGATATTCAAATATATTTTCTTAACACAAAAATGGAAAGCCGTGCGGACACGCTTTTTATTTTGCCGGTGTTGTTTTTGTTTCCCTCGAATTATAGGTTCTTTATCCGTCTATACTTCGGAAATTCTAGGATGGGTCCTTTGACAGTTGACAAATTTGCCCCAATACAACCTTGTAACGACGTTCAGAAATTTTAATTATCTTATCAACTTTAATATAAGCCTGGCAGGAGGCAAATCTCCTGACTCCGCAATATACGTGATTGAACTAGCATATGGGGCGTTTGAGATCTTTTTCGGGCTGCCGGGGACAAAGATGTCTACTCTTAGGTGATATACAACGTTGAGGGGACCTGACATGACACTGGGAAGAAGAAGAAGAAGCGGCCTTACTAATTGTCATTTTATCCAACAAATTTGTAGAATTGAAAGTATGTCTTTTAGTGTGCGATAAACAATCTGGGATATTTTTGTTTGATTTCACTTGGGATTTGAACCTGTTTCTTCGAAGTAGTAGAAATGCGATAGCTCAGCGAAACGAAGTCAAAGTATTTAATATTTTTCAGTACTGTTTACATCGTAAAAAATGTGCCCAAGTCAAGATTTTACTTATGGTCTCATTAACATATTTTTGGTTGGGAGAGATTACCAAGTGGCAGTAAACTCGTGAGGTTGTAGGTATAATAGTTGTGTTGTGATTGTTGAATGTTTAACATGATCATATTTTAATGATACTTCTCTCGGTTTCTGGTCACACAATGTCAAATATTATTTTTAGCACACCATTTTCCAAAACATCTGTCAGTTTCATTCATCCCTGTTCCGCGTCTAAGTTCTCTACCCCTTGTATCTAATTAATACTTTATTTTCAGTCTCGCAAGTTCCGTCGGTGGTTTAGGCGAACGCCTGTGATAAGGCAAGACGCAGCTCAAGCAGTGAAACAGGAGGTGGACGACCCGCAGGGTCTCTCAGAGATGAGGCGGAAGTACGGCGATGTCATTGAAGAGTTCAGAAAGACCTACAGTGTACAAGAATACGACACGAAGGGAAAGAGTCTCAAAGTGACCGCAACGAATAAAAAAAAAGATCTTTCTAGTATTGCCAGCTCCAAGACAAAATTTCGTTGGAAATTTAGTGTAAGGAAAGTTGCCAAAAAAAATTTATAGACTGAAAACATTTATTATTAAAATAATTTGAGTATCAAATTTTTATAAAAATCAGTGATCCGGCCAATATGTCAGGAATCCACTGGATTAACCACTTATGAAAAGTTTTTACGGTGTTGAGTTTATTTCAACGATGATCGACGTTTCGAAAGTATTGCACCCTTTATCCTCAGAGTGATGTCAAAAAATATCACCAAATATAAATAATATTCGGTTATGTTTTTCAATATCGCCCTGAACGTGAAGGCCGCAACGTCTTTAAAATGTCGGCCATTTTTTAAGCCAACTTAACTCGCAAAAGAGTGTTTAACTAGTGGTCTAGATGATTAAGGAAATATAAGAAAAATGCATGCAATGTTTAAATTTAAGGAAACATTTTAAATATTTGTTGTTTATGTAAAATATGTCCCTTTACATCTACTATATTTTATTCTTAAGAAATTATCGAATTAGATAATCGTAACGAGTTTAAAAATATTAATTAAATGGCTTAAATTAAAACTATATACTTTTTTTATTTTTCTACCTATTCTATACACTGTACATATGGCCACTTACTATTGGATGTAAATTTGTAAAAAAAACATCCAACCTAAAATTTTACCCGTCCTGAGATTGTGAGGAAATGTATTGTTTGGGATTTTTATAGAATATTTTATCATCAAAACATATCGCCTGTTGAGAATCATATTGACGAAACTACAAAAAATTTAATTTTCGAGTTAAGACTTCCAAATGGCACTAAAATGACTCATTTTTTACGTGCGTAAGTGGCGAAAGTATATTTCAACTCCTTGAAGCGTCAAGGAGTTGAAATATACTTTCGCCACTTACGCACGTAAAAAATGAGTCATTTTAGTGCCATTTGGAAGTCTTAACTCGATTTTTTTTTTTTTTGTAGTTTGGTCACTATGATTCTCAACAGGCGATATATTCTCTATGTGATATTTACATTGTACAAGGTAGCCCAAAAATCAGTAGACTATTTAAAATTCAAATAACTTTCTATAATTAATTGATATATTGTTTTTATTTCAAATTATAAAAGCTTAGTTTTAAGAAATTAAATATAAAGAAATTCACGACTAAGAAATGTGTTAAAATAATCAAATTTAATCTAGAAAATCAACGATCAATTGTGCTAACGCAAAGAGCTAACACTCGTAATTTTGGGGTCAGAACCACCATATAAACAAACGATACTTAACTTAATCCAGCGGTTTCAAATTCAAGGGTTTATGGGTAATTTACCACATGCTAGGAAGCCACGTTCAGAGAGGTCACAGGACAACATTCGGCGTGTACGCCGAAGCATTGAAGAAGAGCCTTCAATGTCAACTCGAAGGCAGTCCCAGAAGCTGGACATGTCTCGAATCTCGCTCCAGAGGATTTAAAGGATGCTGAATGTCTATTCATATATGGAACAGTTAGTGCAGGAACTAAAGCCAGCATGCTATCGGATACGATTAGTTTTTGTTCTTGTAGATCTTGTGACTTTTGGGCCACCCTGCATGAGAATACCGCATTATCTTTCCATATTACATAAATTGGCCGTGGATGTGGGACAAGACTGAAAAGAGTCAGAGAATACATGGTGTGACAATGTATGCCAGAATACGTAATTAAGAATGAGCGTGATCTTAAGGCAGATTTTTTTCTTAGCAAGATGAAGAAGGGTAATCTGAAATGGTTTAGGCACGTGGAACGAGTGAATGAAGAATGACTTACAATACAAATTTGAGTGCAAGTCGTGGCAGAGGATGATCAAGGAAAGTAGGTAAGGATCAAGTGTATGATGTATTGAAAGAAGGAAATATAAGAAAGAAGAAAAATTATAGGAGGTGTATGGATGTAGAAGAGGCAGAAGATGTGTGTTACGTTGTAAAATTTGGGGTTCTCCTCTCTGTCTACACCGACAGGGAGACGGTGTGATGGAATATATATATTAAATGTATATTTTTTCAAGGATCTAACCAATAAAACTATTTCATTCGGTTTTAGGAACATTAAAAAAAACGTAAGTACATATGATTATACGTATTTATATCCTCAGTGAGATACAGGCAAAATCCTAGTTTACTGGGGACACGACAAATGAAAGGCAACAAACCCAGATCCATTAAAATTGTGTGTCCAAATTAAATTAGGTACCTGTTGTTTTTTCGCAAATTATGTATATTTCTTGTTATGTGTAAAATAGATAAAATAAATATGAGTAAAATGCATATATCAAAATTGAACTCAACTTAAAAAAAAGTTACATAAACGCCATATGTAGCATTTTATAGTTTCTCAATTGTCTCAAAAGATGCCGAATATAATAGATATACACACATGTATATGCTACTTGAATCGAGAATTATAGTCCATGTCAGTATTCTGGTACTAGTTTAATGATATTTTGAAAGAAAGAATTGTAGAAAATCTGATAAACCGAAGAAGCTACATGAGAAAGTGTATGGAGGCAAACGAGACAGTTTTTCTATGCCTTCATAACAGGTAAACGGTGTAATGGTTTATTTCAAGCCGCGATAGGTACCGTGTTTTGATGGCTGTGACAGATGAAAAGGCCTTTTCACATAAATAATTTGTGGAGACATTTCTCTGCGGACCAGCAAAATTTTCTCGCAGACCACTACTTTGGTGACCGCTGCAATATACGATATATTGCAACGTTATTGCAAGAATATCTGCTAAGACAATGTTTATGAGAGTAAGACATGATTGGATAAAGTATAACTGTTAGAGACGGATGCTGTTTTTCTTGTTCATTGCGTCCTCAATATTGAGTGTCGTGGTCATCTGCTATGTTTTGATTTTGGCTCATCACCTGTCTCCATCCCTCCCGGTCCTGGGTCATGATGAATGCAGTGCTTGAGGATCTTGTCCACTCCTCAAATTGATCCGCCCTTCTCTTAGGACATCTTCTTTTTGGTCGCCTTCCTCATTGCCTCCTTCTCCTGAATTTAACTATTCTTTCTAGCAACGTGGAGAGAATGAGTTGCGAAAGACTTACGAAACAATATGTCTGAAATTAATGGAGAACGAAGAAGAGGTAAACCGAGGAAAGATTTGAAGGATATTGTTGGAGAGATTTTAATTGAATGAAAAGTAATGAGCAACACAAGAGCACGTATGACGAGGTGTTTGGATGTGGATGTAGCAAGAGATGTGTAAATTAATTAAAAGTCATGAATATCTGACGTCGGTGTTACTATAGGGAGATCCGCAGTCGTTACCTGGCTTGGGAAGACTTGGAGAGCGGGCTGAAGACCGACCTGGATAAGGACGTTTTTTTGGCATATCTGTATTCGTGATGGAACATATAGGCACTTGTCACCTGGCCACGTTTATCAATATATTTGCATCACCAGTTCGAATATTCTTAGAACTATAAATTAATATTTTTGTATTATAATATCCACTTGTCACCTGGCCACGTTTACGAGTATCAACATATTCGCATCAACAGTTCGAATTTGCATAGAAGTATAAATGAATAGTTTTGCATAATAATATCCACTTGTCACCTGGCCACGTTTACGAGTATCAACATATTCGCAACACCAGTTCGAATATGCTTAGAAGTATAAATTAATATTTTTGCATAATAATATCCACTTGTCACCTGGCCACGTTTATCGACATATTTGCATCACCAGTTCGAATATGCGTAGAAGTATAAATTAATATTTTTGTATTATAATATCCACTTGTCACCTGGCCACATTTATCAACATATTCGCATCACCAGTTCGAATATGCTTAGAAGTATAAATTAATAGTTTTGCATAATAATATCCACTTGTCACCTGGCCGCGTTTATCAACATATTTACATCACCAGTTCGAATATGCTTAGAAGTATAAATTAATATTTTTGCATAATAATATCCACTTGTCACCTGGCCACGTTAATCAACATATTCGCATCACCAGTTCGAATATGCTTAGAAGTATAAATTAATAAAAAAACTCTGAAACATATGCTTTGAGATTTTCGCGATTCCTCGTATTAGTGGAATAAGGCCTTTTGAAGTGTCGTACCATGTGGTTTGTCGTATGATGCCGATTTTTGGAAAACGTTGCGATTTTCCTCATCAGGCCTTGTTTGTAGTCAACTTCTTCAAGTTGACTACATACCGACTAAAATGTAGCAAGATCAAATGAATCAGATAAAAAAAGGTAATGTGGGATGTAAGAAAAATTAGAGATTATACATGAAAGTTTTTTTTTAACCTGGCGAGTTTATTGCCATGTGGCAATCTTTTGTGCTCGGATAAAAAACGTTTGGAGATCTATCCTCTCTGCCTACCCCGTAAGGGACATGGCGTGATTATATGTATACACATATGTTAATTTATCTTGCTATACGTGTTTCTATCTACTGTTTGTTATAAGAGCTGTGATTAAGTAAGGCTGGTGTCATGTTACTATATTTTTGTATATGTACAAGTGAAATTAATACGCCTGTCTGTGACTCATATCACATTTAATACAGATTAAGGAAATACCAAAGAACAAATAAATTGAAAGCTTAACATTATCTTCAGTAACTGATTATTTTTTTGTTAATTCTCAATAAAAGAAACGACACTTAGACTTTTAAATGTCTGCTTTGTATCAAGTTTTTACGGGTTATCCCATCTGATTTCCCATTTGAAGTAGGATTTCAGATTACTGTGAAATTTAACCGTAATTTAATTCCAGTGTTCCTAAACCTTTTTGAAAAAGTAATGCTCTTATAGCTACTTATTTGGAATGTATGTATTTTTAAGTTCGGATAAGTCTTAATCGGAATATCAAATAAGCATAAAAGTAACGCCAGTATGGAAAATATATTTTGGCAGGAAGAAATTGTTACAAGGTGTTATAGCTTATTGTCACCAGATTGGAATGTATTATATTGTAGAATATTCAGAAGAAAAAAAACGTAATAAGTATCCGAGTTAAGGGGCTATTCTACTCTAGAGGCGTGAATTTCGGACGTTTTTTCCAGACTAAATAAAAAAAAAAAAATTCCGATACATTTTTTTACAGTTTATTTATTGATGATTTGAGAATGTACAAAAACATTGTTGAAAAAAAAATTGAAAATTCAAGATGTTATATCTTGTAAAAAAAAGGGGTGAGCTGGTCGACATGATTGGAACCCATTCGTAAATCCGAAACAAAAATCATAAACAGTTTCTTGATAAAAAATAATATCGTATACTATAGTTCAGTGGTCCCCAACCCATGGGCCGCGGCCCGGTACCGGGCCGTGGACCAAATGGTACTGGGCCGCGCAAGGGCCTGCTTAAAAATCAAAATTACTTTTGAAAAATCGAACATACCCAATAAAACTTAATTATAGATTAAAATAATTATTCCGTTGAAAACCCCTTCACGCTAAGTTACCACCGACCTTCCGACAATACCTTCGAAATAAAACAACACCACACTACCATATGCATGCCGCATGCGGAGTCGTCCTTGATTCCGAAGGCGGTCTTGCCGTAACTTAAACAAGGCAAATACTATATATAATATTTTATATACTTAATATATACATAAGATGTTAAAAGTCGTCCTCTGTCGAAGATCGAGTCGAGACGTATATCGATGGAGATTTGAGATCTTATCAATACTTTTAAAAAAGTGAAAATCGGGATATATACTCGTACTTAACTGTTGGAAGCTTCCTTATAGATACAAGCTGTACGGGACGTGGCTCTTCCATTTCAATATGTATCTAAATAATAATGTACCGGGAGTCTGGTCTGGCAGAGCCAAAATAAACACGATTCAATTAAAAATATTAAATCAAAACACATAAAACTTCAACATCAAAACTTTTAAAGAAAATAGATAAATAACTTTCAAGTTAATATATCTGCAAGATATCAGAATAACATTAAAATCCCGATATTTAACCCTAAGCATTCTCAAAATAAATTATTTTCTCTATCTTGGAAAAAAATACTTTCAACCTGCCGTTGAACCTTAAAAATATTGAAAATACCCATGAATCCAAAAGAAAATTAAAAAATTATCTGAAACTTAATAATCCTTCATTGTTATTATATATTTTTTCTTCATTTTTCCCACAAACCTTGTGTTTTCTCTACTATTATTTGTCACTATAACTTATGTGCCACAGTTGTAAATTTTATTATTGTATATTGTACAAATATATTGTTATAAAATTTAAAAAAATACTACATTCAATGTCCCCCCCCCCCGCCCCAGTGGGCCGCGGTAAAATTATGAAACGTTGACCGGTCCGCGGCGACAAAAAGGTTGGGGACCACTGCTATAGTTGACACAAAGGAGGAAAAATAATCGTGAAATGGCGACTGTTGAAAAAAAAATTATTTTTTACCCTTTTTTTAATTTTTTTTTAATAGAAAAAAAAATTGGTTTTGAATTTTTCAAGGTAGGGACGATATAAAAACATTATCAAAGTTTTATACCTACTAAATTTGAAGGCAATCGGTCGGATAGAACTTGAGATTTTATGTCGACCAGGTCGAAAAAAGTAGTTTCGAAAAAAACGCGTTTAAAGTTTTGAGATTATTGTCCGAGTCATTCCGGTGCGACGTAATTGCTGCCTCATTTATAGATATAACTTCGTAAATATTAAGATCTATTTGAGTTGTTTTTTTAGACATACTGGTTGACGATCACTGGCGAAATAAAAAATCCTATGAAGTTTGCAATTTACAGTTACATATTTTTTAATAAATAGGGGTAGACACTCAAAATATTAATAGTATCAGTTTTGATCCCTTGAAGTGAGGTTCGAATTTTGACACTTCTCTATTATTTAATATATGATAGTGCTTCGTACTTTGGTGTAGTCATACATAAACTGTGTTCGTTTTCGTGACAAAATTACCTTCAGAAGAATATTTTCATTTGACTGGTTCCAAAACAGTGAAATCAAAGTTTTGATAAAAAAAAGTGAACTTCTAATTCATAAAGAAAAGTGCTTAATAATGTCGTTTCATTACAAAATTATAACAATGGTAAGATTTGTTCTCATAAATTATATTTCTTGTAATTTACTATATTTATAATTTTTCATATATTTTAAGTCTTTAAATATTACAACTTCGTCTATTTATTGTCACACCGCTTTATTACTTTTTTCACTAAATATTATTTTTTTTTTAATAAGATATTCAAATATATTTTCTTAACACAAAAATGGAAAGCCGTGCGGACATGCTTTTTATTTTAACGGTGTTGTTTTTGTTTCCCTCGAATGGCAGGTACTTTATCCGTCTATACTTTGGAAATTCTAGAACGGGTCCTTTGACAGTTGACAAATTTGCCCCAATACAACCTTGTAACGACGTTCAGAAATTTTAATTATCTTATCAACTTTAATATAAGCCTGGCAGGAGGCAAATCTCCTGACTCCGCAATATACGTGATTGGACTAGCATATGGGGCGTTTGAGATCTTTTTCGGGCTGCCGGGGACAAAGATGTCTACTCTTAGGTGATATTCAACGTTGAAGGGACCTGACATGACACTGGGAAGAAGAAGAAGAAGCGGCCTTACTAATTGTCATTTTATCCAACAAATTTGTAGAATTGAAAGTATGTCCTTTAGTGTGCGATAAACAATCTGGGACATTTTTGTTTGATTTCACTTGGGATTTGAACCTGTTTCTTCGAAGTAGTAGAAATGCGATAGCTCAGCGAAAGGAAGTCAAAGTATTTAATATTTTTCAGTACTTTTTACATCGTAAAAAATGTGCCCAAGTCAAGATTTTACTTATGGTCTCATTAACATATTATTGGTTGGGAGAGATTACCAAGTGGCAGTAAACTCGTGAGGTTGTAGGTATAATAGTTGTGCTGTGATTGTTGAATGTTTAATATGATCATATTTTAATGATACTTCTCTCGGTATCTGGTCACACAATGTCAAATATTATTTTTAGCACACCATTTTCCAAAACATCTGTCAGTTTCATTGATTCCTGTTCCCCTTCTAAGTTATCTACCCCTTGTATCTAATTAATACTTTATTTTCAGTCTCGCAAGTTCCGTCGGTGGTTTAGGCGAACGCCTGTGATAAGGCAAGACGCAGCTCAAGCAGTGAAACTGGAGGTGGACGACCTGCAGGGTCTCTCAGAGATGAGGCGGAAGTACAGCGAGGTCGTTGAAGAGTTCAGAAAGACCTACAGTGTACAAGAATACGACACGAAGGGAAAGAGTCTCAAAGTGACAGCAACGAATAAAAAAAAAGATCTTTCTAGTATTGCCAGCTCCAAGACAAAATTTCGTTGGAAATTTAGTGTAAGGAAAGTTGCCAAAAAAGATTTATAGAGTTAAAACATTTATTATTAAAATTATTTGAGTAAGTATCAAATTTTTATAAAAATCAATGATCCGGCCAATATGTCAGGAATCCATTAGATTAACCACTTTTGAAACGCTGTTACGGTGTTGAGTTTATTTCAACGATGATCGACGTTTCGAAAGTATAGCACCCTTTATCCTCAGAGTGATGTCAAAAAATATCACCAAATATAAATAATATTCGGTTATATTTTTCAATATCGCTCTGAACGTGAAGGCCGCAACGTCTTTAAAATGTCGGCCATTTTTTAAGCCAACTTAACTCGCAAAAGAGTGTTCAACTAGTGGTCTAGATGATTAAGTAAATATAAGAAAAATGCATGCAATGTTTAAATTTAAGGAAACATTTTAAATATTTGTTGTTTATGTAAAATATGCCCCTATTTTATTCTTAAGAAATTATCGAATAAGATAATCGTAACGAGTTTAAAAATATTAATTAAATGGCTTAAATTAAAACTATATACTTTTTTTATTTTTCTACCTATTCTATACACTGTACATATGGCCACTTACTATTGGATGTAAATTTGTAAAAAAAAACATCCAACCTACAATTTTACCCGTCCTGAGATTGTTGAGGAAATGTATTGTTTGGGATTTTTATAGAATATTTTATTATCAAAACATATCGCCTATTGAGAATCATAGTGGCGAAACTACAAAAAATAAATTTTCGAGTTAAAACTTCCAAATGGCACTAAAATGACTCATTTTTTACGTGCGTAAGTGGCGAAAGTATATTTCAACTCCTTGAAGCGTCAAGGAGTTGAAATATACTTTCGCCACTTACGCACGTAAAAAATGAGTCATTTTAGTGCCATTTGGAAGTCTTAACTCGAAAATTTATTTTTTTGTAGTTTCGCCGCTATGGTTCTCAACAGGTGATATATTCTCTATGTGATATTTACATTGCACAAGGTAGCCCAAAAGTCGCTAGACTATTTAAAATTCAAATAACTTTCTATAATTAATTAATATTTTTTTTAATTTCAAATTATAAAAGCTTAGTTTTAAGAAATTCACGACTAAGAAACGTGTTAAAATAATCAAATTGAATCTAGAAAATCAACGATCAATTGTGCTAACGCAAAGAGCTAACACTCGTCATTTTGGGGTCAGAACCACCATATAAACAAACGATACTTAACTTAATCCAGCGGTTTCAAATTCAAGAGTTTATGGGTAATTTACCACATGCTAGGAAGCCACGTTCAGGGAGGTCACAGGACAACATTCGGCGTGTACGCCGAAGCATTGAAGAAGAGCCTTCAATGTCAACTCGAAGGCGGTCCTAGCAGCTGGACATGTCTTAAACCTCGCTCTAGAGGATTCAAGGGATGTTGAATATCTATTCGTATAAGGTACAGTTAGTGCAGGAACTGAAACCAGCATATTATCGGATACGATTAGCTTTTGGTCTAGTAGGTCTTGTGACTTTTGGGCCACTCTGCATGAGAATACCGCATTATCTTTCCATATTACATAAATTGGCCGTGCATGTGGGACAAGACTGAAAAGAGTCAGAGAATACATGGTGTGACAATGTATGCCAGAATACGTAATTAGGAATGAGTGTGATCTTAAGGTTGATTTTTTGCTTAGCAAGATGAAGAAGGGTAATCTGAAATGGTTTGGGCACGTGGAACGAGTGAATGAAGAATGACTTACAATACAAATTTGAGTGGAAGTCGTGGTAGAGGATGATCTAGGAAAGTAGGTAAGGATCAAGTGTATGATATATTGAAAGAAGGAAATATAAGAAAGAAGAAAAATCATAGGAGGTGTATGGATGTAGAAGAGGCAGAAGATGTGTGTTACGGTAGGAAAATTTGGGTTTCTCCTCTCTGTCTACACCGACAGGGAGACGGTGTGATGGTATATATTTTAAATGTATATATTTTTTCAAGGATCTAACCAATTAAACTATTTCATTCAGGATTTAGGAACATTAAAAAGAACGTAAGTATAGTACATATGATTATACGTATTTATGTCCTCAGTGAGATACAGGCAAAATCATAGTTTACTGGGGACACGACAAATGAAAGGCAATAAACCCAGATCCATTAAAATTGTGTGTCCAAATTAAATTAGGTACCTGTTGTTTTTTCGCAAATTATGTATATTTCTTGTTTTGTGTAAAATAGATAAAATAAATATGAGTAAAATGCATATATCAAAATTGAACTCAACTTAAAAAAAAGTTACATAAACGCCATATGTAGCATTTTATAGTTTCTCAATCGTTTCAAAAGATTGATACTTGAATCGAGAATTATAGTCCATGTCAGTATTCTGGTACTAGTTTAATGATATTTTGAAAGAAAGAATTGTAGAAAATCTGATAAACTGAAGAAGCTACATGAGAAAGTGTATGGAG
This sequence comes from Odontocerum albicorne, assembly GCA_949825065.1. NCBI lineage: Eukaryota > Metazoa > Arthropoda > Insecta > Trichoptera > Odontoceridae > Odontocerum > Odontocerum albicorne. Next base: position 55,880,754 of record OX463839.1, on the reverse strand, counting down.
GCAAACGAGACTGTTTTTCTATGCCTTTATAACAGGTAAACGGTGTAATGGTATGTGTGAAGATAAAATATCGGTTGAGATTTTCCAAGTATACGCCTCGGCGCCCTGGTATGCCACGATAATTCAGAAATAATTCGATATTTGATTTTTTTGTAATTACAGGCAGTCTTGATTCAATGCGCTAACCCATGGCTACATCTGACATATATATTTGAGCTATATGTCAAAATTACATTAAATACAACATTTATTTGTCGATATGGAACCGGTTGAATTTTTGGTATGGAGGCAAAGGATGCTGTTTTTCTATGCCTTCCACAACAGGTAAACGATGTGATGGTATGTGTGTAGATAAAATCTGATAAACCGAAGAAGCTACATGAGAAAGTGTATGGAGGCAAACGAGACTGTTTTTCTATGCCTTCCCTAACAGGTAAACGGTGTGATAGTATGTGTGTAGATAAAATCTGATAAACCGAAGAAGCTACATGAGAAAGTGTATGGAGGCAAACGAGACTGTTTTTCTATGCCTTCCCTAACAGGTAAACGGTGTGATAGTATGTGTGTAGATAAAATCTGATAAACCGAAGAAGCTACATGAGAAAGTGTATGGAGGCAAACGAGACTGTTTTTCTATGCCTTCATAACAGGTAAACGGTATAATGGTAACATATGTGGGTAGATAAAATATCGGTTGAGATTTTCCAAGTATACGCCTCGGCGCCCTGGTATGCCACGATAATTCAGAAATAATTCGATATTTGATTTTTTTAATAATTACAGGCAATCTTGATTCAATGCACTAACCCATGGCTACATCTGACATATACATTTGAGCTATATGTCGAAATTACATTAAATACAACATTTATTTGTCGATGTGGAACCGGTTGAATTTTTGGTATCAGTATGTATAAATCCGTCCTTGGCATACTTTAAGAAGCGACTGAAAAAACTCTTAATTTCCAGTCAGTAAAATAACGTGTTTCATTCCTGATTTTTCTTTTCCTTTCCTCTCCACCATCCCTTCGTTTCCTTTTGATTGATGATATCTCACTTTATATGAGAAATAATGTTCGAGTGATTGTCCGTCTTTGTGAGGCTCGTGGGCATGTGCACACGTACGAGTATATGTGTATGGATTTCGTGGGGATGGATAGTCATTTGAATGATTTATGCGACCACGTCACTTGCTTCATTTACTTTTGTCTGGTTGGTTTGAAGAGATGGCCGCCTGGCAATAATCCCGCCAGATTGTATTTGCAATAAAAGTGTTAAATAAATATATAAATATAAATATATTTTGTCGAGTGCTAAATCTCAACGAATTCGGGCTACATTTGTGTCGACTTAACGCTCTAAAGCTGCGTTTTCAGCGGTATCTGCAATAAATATCAAATACCGTTAAAAATTCACATGGAACAAGAAATTAGGGTAAATATGTCAAGTTAATTATAATATTTGAGAAACTGTGGTAAACAAAATGCGCGCTCATTCCATCAATTGGTACCTAAGTTATATTTTAGAGCGCTGCGAAAAGAAAATATACACATTAACGACTTCATGAGACAAAAAGTTAGAAAACAACTGGGTTCAATCCGTATTGCATGCTTTATTCCAAAAAGCCGAAAGTTATATTTTAGGGCGCTATGAAAAAAATAGACATTAGGGGCGCTGTGAGACAAAAAGTTTGAAAACTCCTGAGTTAAATCCTTTTTGCATACCAAATTTCAAATAAACAAAAGTTATTATTTTTTTGCATTTATACCTGCGTTATTTGTTATAATGGATACCTCAAAGAATACTTATGGACTACTTAATTTATTATATGAAATATTTTTTTACGAGTTTCATAAGAAAATACTCAACTATTATAGGATTTCTAATCCTGTAATCGCCAGGTAATTAAATAACAATAAAAAAGGATCCGATGGGCAGCGGAAAGACCCGACGAAGGGACGTAATGGTCGACTGTAGTCATTATCAGTTAGTTGAATGAAAGGGTACCGCTATATTTGTTTTACACAAAGGATGTAAAATACGCACTCTTATCGTAGTAAAAGAAAGTTTTTAGAAATAAGACAAACCCAATAAAAAATAGGAGTATTGTTTGTATAAAAAAATATCAATCCTTTAAATAAGACTTATTAGATTATGGTATTACACTGTGCAGACAGTCTGGTGAGTATATTGACATGTGGCAATCTCTTCCAAGCAAATAGAAGGTGTTTAACAAGGCTTGAATGAAAACCAGACTGCACTATTTTTTTAAAATCTGGGTACGAACAGAAATCGAACCTGTAAAGCCGAAAGACAGGCGTCTTATCAACTAGACTACGGAGGTCGTTGTTCGATATAGTAAGGATACAATATAATTGTTTTCTGAAGTTTGAGAAGTTTAGTTTTCCATTCCAGAGGGTTCTTTAAAAATATACAGGTCGAGCATCACTGGTAATATAAAAAAAATCATGTTTGTTTGCGATTTACAGTCAAAGAGATTTCAATAAATAGGGATGAACACTCAAAAAGTTATTAGTGTAATGTTTTTTCCCTTCGAGTAATGATCAAAATACAGAGCAGTCATAATATATGTTGCTAAAATAATATTTTGTTCATTGGTGTAAGGGATACATTATTGTTGTGATTGTACTAACGTTAATTTTTTTTCTTAGTTGTGCCCAAGCAGTGAAATAGAAGACTTGAGTGTAATTAATTAAAAGTTTTTATTTTATTTTTTTTTGTTATACCAACGTATTCAAGACATACAAATGGTAAGATTTGTTTTAAACAATTATATTTCTAGTTTTTTTTTCAAGATTTTTATAAATCATAGTTTGTTCGATTTATTGTTTCATAGTTTTGAACAAGTTCTTTTACAAAGTTTATAATACGTATTGATAAGCTACGAAAACTTGTTTTGTAAATATTACATATATTTCGGAGACTGAACAGTCTCGTGTCCCGCCAATTCGAAACCCGTGTGTATTGATTGTAAATATATACTTACAAATATAAATCAATCATGCAATATATCTTCCTGTAAAGGCAGGTATAAATTCTGTATCTACGTTGTCACTTTTACTGTTTCTGCGGTTTATTTAACGTAAAACACTTGTCTTATGTTATTGACGACCTATGTACGTGCACTGGTTGATTTAACATCTGTCTTTCAATTTTGGGCGAGGAGATTCGATTTCCTTTCTTTTCTAATTTAAAAAATAGTTTTAGTCTGGTTTTAATTTAAGGCCTCTTTAACATATCATGTATTTGGTTGGTTGTAAAAGATTGACACGTGGAAATAAACTCGCCCAAATTGTATTTTATTATACTTTTGTAACATACAGTACAACTTGTACCAGTTGTATTGTATTATATTGGGTGTTAACATAAGTTGTGTCCATTTTTTTCTAATTCAAAAATGAGCACCAAAAGTAAAACAAAATGGTAGAGGTTATACGTCATTCGAAAGAAATTTTTCTGCTCTATAAGATATTGTGTTTGCTTTTACGTTACATATATTATTTTATTTGATTGCAAGCCTTCAAAATGGAATGTCAAGTAGACGAAAGTGAGCATTTTCGACACCTCTTTCTGTTCGCGTTTAATCGAGGGAATTAAGCTGCCAAAGCTGCTCGCGATATTTGCAAAGTGTACGGTGAAGATGCTATGAATGTAAGGATAGCTCGGCGATGGTTTTTTGCGTTTCAAAGACGGTAATTTCGACCTGAAAACATAGAGCGTTCTGGACGACCAGTGGATTTCGATGAGGACCGCTTAAACCATATTATTCTATGGTTTATATACCGGTCCTCATCGAAGTCCACTGGTCGTCCGGAACGCTCCATGTCTTTCAGGTCGAAATTACCGTCTTTGAAACGCAAAAACCATCGACAAGCTGTCCTTTCATTCATAGCATCTTCACCGTACACTTCGCAAATATCGCGAGCAGCTTTGGCAGCTTTATTCCTTCGATTGAACGCGAACAGAAGGAGGTGTCGAAAATGCTCTCTTTCGTCTACTTGACATTCCATTTTGAAGACTTGTAATAAAATAAAATGACATATGTAACGTAAAAGCAAACACGATATCTTATGGAGCAGAAAATTTTCTTTCGAATGACGTATAACCTTAACATTTTTGTTTTACTTTTGGTGCTCATTTTTAAATTGGAAATAAACGGACACAACTTATGTTAATACCTAATACTTTGTACATCTTGTACCAATTGTATTGTATTGCACTTTAGTTACATATATTATAGTACAACTTGTACCTGTTATATTGTATTGTATTATATTTTTGTAACATACAGTACAACTTGTACCAGTTGTATTGTATAATACTTTTTACCAATTGTATTGTATTGTACTTTTGTTACATATAGTACAACTTGTACCAGTTATATTGTATTATTTTATGCTTTTGTAATCTACAATACTATTTGGCATGTTTATTACCATGTGAAAATCTCATTCAAGCAACCAGAAATATGTTAAAGAGGCCATAAGTGAAAACCAGAAAGGAACCTTTTTTTTTTAAATTAATTCCAGCATGAATCAAATCCTCAACCGGAGATTGAATACGATTTACTATGTATGTTGTAACAAAAATACAAAATATCTTTTCAAAAAATCTCAATAACATAGTCTGAATGTATTTCTCTCGGCCACCCTCTTTTGTCATATATCGACTCGACGAATATACTTCTAAGCGCACGTTTTGTTTCAAACATCTGTCAGTTCTTTTAATTCCTTCTCCACGCTTCAATTCTACCCCTATATCTAAACAATATTTTATTTTCCAGAATCAGAAAATGCGCCGCTTTAGTCAGCGGTCGTGTGTGAAGAAACAAGAAGCCGCTCAGGCAGCGAAAGAAGATCTAGAGGAAATACAGAAAGGTGTAGATAATATGAAGAAAAAGTATGGAGAGGTTATGGAAGAGTTAAAAGTGACGTACTGTGCAGAACACTTTCCAAAAAAGACTCTGAGTGATGTACTTGAATCTAATGCTCGTAACTCTCGAAGCGATGTAAATAGTGAAAATTCCGAGGAACAAAAGTTCCTTAAGGAGATTAGGAAGAAAGAAATAGAATTTTTAATAGAATTTATAGAATTGGAGGATTTTATATTAAAAAAGCCGGACGATCCAGTCTAGATGTCAAATTTTTTCGTTTCAACCTTGTTTGAAAAAAAAAATCAAAACAAGGTTGAAACGAAAAGAGGGTGATGTTGTCATGATGAGTTAGCTTCAATGATGATCGACGTGTCAAAGGCGTTGCAGCCTTAACATTCAGAGCGATGTCAAAAAAACGTTTGCAAATACAATTCGACTTGCGAATTTTCACATAACATAAAACAACCATTAATAAATCACATGTTGTAATATTTTTTGACATCGCTCTTAGAATGAAGGCTGTAACATCTTCCGAATTTCGGCCATCATTGAAGTCAACTTAATACAGCAACAACTCTTTAAAACATTTTAAACTGGGTGTATTTATAATAGTAAATATAAAAAAAAAACTACCTTATGTTGGAACAGGGCGTTTCAGAAAAATATATATTTAACATTCTTGTTATTTATTCTTTAGTATGAGATAAATTGTATAAATATAATGAGTTTTAGTTGAGGAATTAAATTTAATTGAATTTTGCATATTTTTGTTTTTTTTTTTAATTTTTTAAATTAATTTATTATAATTTGTTTTATCAAACACTGTTTTTTTCACTTTATGTAACGGTATAACCCTACCGGTTTCAATGTTTTCACCTCATCATCAGGGAAGCACAAACAAGACTGGTCTGTGCTCCCCTGATGATGAGGTGAAAACCTTGAAACCGGTAGGGTTATACCGTTACATAAAGTGAAAAAACAGTGTTTGATGAAATAAATTATAATGTCTTTAAATCTCCACAATGTTAACCCTTTTCATCCCACGGGGTCAATCATCGGCCCCAACTGGTATATTGTAAAAATCAGATGGGGCCGATCATCGGCCTCAAAGTTTTCATACAAGTTTTTATGTTGAATGTGTCTTGTTTTTAACTTTGAGAATCATTTACTTTTAAAATAATGTACGAGTATTTAACACTAAATATTAACTGAGTTAAAAAATAAATTATAAACTACTGTTTTTTTTTGCCAAAATATGCTGGGATTAAAAGGGTTAATGCCGTAACCATAAATCTGTGGCATTATGACAAAAGTTTATATGTCCCTTTTTTGTCATTTTGTGTTTATTCTCCCAATTTATTTAAAATATTTCTCAGTATGTTGGGCCAAAACTTGGTGAATCAGTGTCATTATCCAAACAAAAGATATATTGTTTGGAAAAACTTAAAAAATGCTTATTTGTACTGATTTTAACAGCTTATCAAAGTTAATATTGCTTCTCCTGTAAACTAAGGTAAAACGGACATATCAACTTCTGCCATAACGCCACAGAAATAATATAGTTATTAATTAATTTTTCTAATATAGGAAATAAAAACGTTTATTGAAACTTAACTATCTTTTGAAATTCTTTAAACAGTGACAATAAATTTCTTCAAAATATATATACATTTTTTTCTACCTATTTTATGCACTCCACATACAAATAAGCTATCATGCCATTTCTCTTTTGAGGTAGCAAGATATGGCAGAACGCTAGGTTTTTCTATCTCGACACAAATCCTTTCCATTCATACACCTTTTACATACATCCAAACATAATTTCCTTAGTCTTCCTCTACTACGATTTCCAATCATAACTTTTGCTCGTGTTCTAGTCCTGTTTGATTTGTTATTCCTTCTTCATTTACTCGTTTCACATGCCCAAATAATCTCAGACGGCTCCTCATCTTACTCAACACATCGGTCTTAAATATATAAATACATGCATTCATACCCTCATGACATTTCAGGTTAGAGTAGGGAGAAAAAATAAGCCTCTTACACACTTCTTTCTCCTTTTCTATATCCATACAACTTTCACATTCCCTCTGACATTTTACATTTCCTTCTTTCAAAATATTAATTTGATCCAACCATATTTTCCTTGGTCTTCCTCTATCCTGCTCTCCACTCATATTTGCTCTTTATATCTGTTTGTTAGTCTGCACTGCACATGTGATATGCAAAAACAGCCCAAAGTATAATACATTTGACTTGTTTTGAGATAATTGAGGAAACATAATGCAGTTTAGCATGGGCTTTTTTATTGAATGTTTTACCATAAAAATAAATGTTATCTGCGTAATATATTTTTTTTGTATAATAATGGTCCATTATCTTTCCACATTTAATAAATAAGAAGCATATTTTTTTCAGGATTTTAGAAATTTATGAAAAAACCTTCAAATCAAATGTGAGAAATAAATCGACAAGTAAATACATTTATAAACATGCAAGAACATGGTTGAGACTATAAATGCACACATACAACCCCAGACTCACTACAGTGTAAAAAGAGAAAATAATAATTCAATTAAAAAAAAACAGAAATAAATTAGAAACCAATATTTTGCCTAGAGTTGTTAAATCAAGCGAGCGGCTGCAGATTCGATCTGTTGAACAGTCTATGTTTGTTTATATGTAAACTTCGTTGGTGGAGGTCAGCTGTCTTAGAACAGGCAATGAGCCTTATGAGATGGCTGATACATCATAGTTGAATTAATATTAAAAAAAAAAACATTTCATAAATTATATTGGGTGTTAACATAAGTTGTGTACGTTTTTTTCCAAATGAAGAGAACAAGAGAACACAACAAAAAAAATTAATCAATAATGTATTCTCCTTCATTATTTACAACTTCTTGCCAACGTTCGATAAGTTTTTCAATGCCTGTGCGATAAAAACCAACCGGTCTTGACTCGAGGAATCCGTTCAACCATGTCCGCAATTCGACGTCATTATAGAAGGAAAAACCATCGACGAGCTGTCCTTTAATTCATAGCATCTTCACCGTACACTTCGCAAATATCGCGAGCAGCTTTGGCAGCTCTATTCCCTCGATTGAACGCGAACAGAAGGAGGTGTAGAGAATGCTCACGTTCGTCTATTTGACATTCCATTTTGAAGGCTTATAATCAATTAAAATAATATATATAACGTAAAAGCAAACACAATGTCTTGTAGAGCAGAAAATTTTCTTTCGACTGACATAGGTATAACCTCTACTATTTTGTTTTATTTTTGGTGCTCATTTTTAAATTTGGAAAAAAACGGACACAACTTATAAAACAAGATCAAGTTTCCTTTTTCTTGATTTTCTCAAAACAGACAAAATGTTACAGATATACTAGATTATATGTATGAGTATTTGAACTAGACAGTAACAACTGCTAAAATGACGACCTACTTCTCATCCTACCTCAACAGGAAAATTATCGGTTGGACCTGTGTGCTCTTTGACACCCTTGCGCGATGCAATAATTTCTCAAGATCCTGCAAATGTTCGATAATTTTAATAATTCCCTTCAACCGTAATCAAATGCCCTGATTCACAGTTACACTCATCGCGTCTGATTGAGCTGTCTTGCGACATGACATAAAATACGAAATTTGTCATGGAAATGGTTTAGTTTTTCATATAAGTAGATGATAAACATTCTTCATTGAGTGCTAAAGCTTTGCGAATCTTGGTTTCACTAGCGATGCTGAGTGTTCTGCGGTAGCTGTTATAAAAAAAAACAAATATCGTTCAAAACTCAACATGGAGCAAGAAATGAGAGTAATTTTGTCTAATTTGATTCTAAGATTAGACTAAATTTGTGATAAACAACAAACTCACTGTTTCTACTTAAATGTAAGTTATATTTTAGGGCACATTGGTCAAAAAATTTTCACTAAAGGCATCGTGAGACAAAAAGTTTGAAAACTTTTGAATTAACCAAATGTTTTTTTGCATTTATACCTGCATTATATAATAAATATGAATATTTCAAAGAATACTTCTCGAACCGCTTAATTTACTCTGAGAAAAGGATATCAACGAATACTTTTTTAGAAAAAAAAAACTCTTACTATAGTAGGATTTGTAATCCTGTAATCTCCATGTAATGAAAGAACAATAACGCTAGCACCCATGGGCAGTGGGAAAATACGGCGAAGGGGTGTAATAGCCGGCCGTAGCAATTATCAGTTTAAGAATTAACGCGAACTGCTATATTTTTTAAAGAATATATATAAAAGACATATTAAGGTAAAAAACAGTCTTTAGAAATTCCACCGGAGAAAGAGTCCCTTTAGGCAGTTCCTTCTTTGTCGCTTTCATAAAAAATAAAGAATATATTGATCTTTTAGTTTAGTGTATATCACGCTTGATGGGGATTTATTTTGTCCCCCATAACAGCATGGGTGGAAGTGGCATAGAAATGAACTGAAGTCTTTTGAAATTAAATAAACCCACTTTAAAAAAAAACAAACTGACTACAAAAATATCCAACAAACAATTTTCTAGTTGAGATATATTTCTTGATGATGAGTTTACAATGTTGCATTATTGTATTGTATTATGATTTCATTGTACACAGACACCTCTTAAGCCATATTGCTTATACTCGTAGGAGTACAGGATATTTTTTTTTCGATACTTCAATTATCCAATATAAATATGTTGGGTTCTTTCTACACCATAATCAACATCATCATTGTCAACCAGGGTCGATCCACTGTTGGATGAAGGTCTCCCCAAGCTGACTCCAAATAGTTCGTTTTTTTGCTCGTTGATGCCATGTGATGCTGCCATGCTTCCTGATTTCATCTATCCAGCGTACCTTCGGTCTTCTTCTGGGCCTCTTTATGCCTCTTGGGTACCACTGGATTATTTTGGATGTCCATCGGGAGTCTGAGATTCTGGCTACGTGTCCGGCCCATTGCCACTTCATTCTTTTAAACACCTTTATAACGTCTTCTATCTTTGTTATATTGCGAATCCAGGTGTTTTTTTTACGGTCTCTTTTAGTATATCCCAACATGCATCTCTTCATGCCCCTTTGTGCGGTCTGGAGCTTTTGTGTGTTCTTTACTGTGAGCGTCCATGTCTCGCAGCCATACGTAAGTACTGGAAGAATGCATACTCGTATTTATTTATTATAGAATATGATAATGTATCGATGATTAAAAATCGTGTACTAAGAAGGGTGAATACAGGGTGACAATGTATGACATAATGTTTATTGATTAATTTGTTTATTAAACACTTCACTGAAGAAACTCTCAATCAAAGGAAAAATATGAGATATTAATATGAGAAACGCATATTACTGACTAGATATTAAGAGTTTTTTCAGTCGCTTCTTAAAGTTATTTAATCATTTTCTCAAATGATGGAAGACTTACAAAGGATATCAAATGGCGTGTAGCGATAGAAAACAAAGTCAATTGGGCACTAAAGCAAATGTACTTGAATCGGACAGTATCAAAATCTATCGTACTTAACAGTATTTTAGAATCAACATTGATATACAGGAGTGAAAAGTGGACGTTGAACAAGATTGACAAAAGCAGAATGGGTGATAATGTATGACAGAATACTGAATGGGTGATAATGTATGAGAAAATATTGAATGGGTGATAATGTATGATAGAATACTGAATGGGTGATAATGCACGACAGAATACTGAATGGGTGATAATGTATGACAGAATACATAATGGGCGATAATGTATGACAGAATTTTGAATGGGTAATGATGTATGATATAATACTGAATGGGTGATTATGTATGACAGAATACTGAATGGGTGATAATGTATGACAGAATACTGAATGGGTGATAATGTATGACAGAATACATAATGGGCGATAATGTATGACAGAATTTTGAACGGGTAATGATGTATGATATAATACTGAATGGCTGATTATGTATGACAGAATACTGAATGGGTGATAATGTATGACAGAATACTGAGTGGGTGATAATGTATGACATAATACTAAATGGGTGATTATGTATGACAGAATACGGATTGAAAATGATTAGGGATGAATGTGAACTTGAAGAAGAAAACTGAAATGGTTTGGCCATGTGAAATGAATGAATGAAGACTAACAAAAAATATGTAGTGCAAATGTGAGTGGAAGGCGTGAAAGAGGAAGACCAAGAAAAGTATAGTTGAATCAAATGAATGATATTTTGAAAAAAAGTATACGTATAAAGTCAGAGAAATCGTAGGAGTTGCACGAGAAGGCGTATGGGTGTAGAAAGATGAAGGATGTGTATCGAGATAGGAAATTTTAGCGCTATATCTACACTATCAGGGAAATGGTGTGATGATAAGTATGTAAGAATAATTCAATATTCCTACCTTAAACACGAAATATCGAGAGTCAAAATTATGATAGACGCTCGTACAGAGTGAGGTGTATGGACCTGGAAGAAGTAAAATGTGTGTGCCACCAGTATAATAAAATGCAGATCTGTGCCTTCTACCTATCCCAATAGTGACATATCATGATGGTGATAATGATATTTTGTATTTTTTACAAAACAAATAAAACAAGAAAATCATTCTAGTGTGGGTGGATTTCTTATTAAAAAAAAGTTAATTAAATGTTCGTTCCTGTAATACGAACCACCTGGAGCCAATATAAGTCGCCCTTCTCCAAGTCAGGATGGCCGAGCGGTCTAAGGCGCTGCGTTCAGGTCGCAGTCCACTTCTGTGGGCGTGGGTTCGAATCCCACTTCTGACAACGTGTTTTTTATTTTATACTGATATAATTATTATTTTAAATCTTTCTTCTGGTCTTATCGGGGATCAATAATTTAAGCTGACCTCAGCTCATACTAATATAAATATAACACATATATGTAAGTGAATTAAAAACAATGAGAATTAAAAACGAGTGAAAGTAAATGCAAGCATACATATTATCACGCCGTGTCTTTTGCTGAGTAGGTAGAGAGAACAGATTTTCATATTTTTTTATTCAGGCATATAACTTTCATCATCTTTAATTCTTATATCACGCCACGCTAATTCTTCTTTTATTTATACTCCTCACTTCCCCTTCTTTCAAAATACGATCCATTTAAACCAAGAGTTCCCAAACTTTTTTCAGCCGCAGACCCCTTTATCAAAAACTTTTAAAACCGTCGAACCCCTAGTCATTTACTTTACTTAAATTAATAACTTTATACAGTATTCGATATTAAATACGAGTATTTCACTAGATATCCAAATTTTCATTTTAATCACTAGTAATTAAGGATTTAAATACCTCGGAAGTATCCTAGTGGAAGACCTCGACCCAGAAACCGAAGTCAAGTGCAGAATTGAATCATCTCGTGCGGCTTTTAATAAAATCAGAAGCGTATTCTGCGATGATAATCTAAACTTGAAACTTCGACAACGGTTAGTTAAATGCTACGTTTGGTCAGTGTTATTGCATGGAGTGGAATCATGGACCCTCAAAGTTGGTAGTATGAACCAACTGGAAGCACTCGAAATGTGGATGCACCGGTGAATGCTACGGATACCCTGGACGGATATGGTCAGCAACACAAGGGTTCTTGAAAGAACCAAATTTGATAGAGAGTTGTTGACTAATATTAAAATTCGAAAGGTGTCCTATTTGGGTCATGTACTTAGAGGAGAAAAATACAAATTACTGCACCTGATCATCCAAGGCAAGATAGAGGGTCGAAGAGGTATTGGCAGGAGGCAAATCTCCTGGTTCCGCAATATCATATACGTGATTGGACTGGTATAAGGAGCGTTGGGGATCTTTTTCGGGCTGCCGGGGACAAAGATGCCTACTCTCAGGTGATATTCAACGTTGGGAGGACCTGACATGACACTAAAAAGAAGAATAATTAAGAATTGAGAAAGATAAAAGGACTACGGATTATGCCATTATCTTGTGCAACATTTAATATTGAAATCTGCGCTGACGAAAATTAAAGCAAAACATACGAGCAGAGTTTTTTTTAATTTTTGACATTTATTAAATAAATTTAAAATAAGTACGAATATAGACAAATGTTCTTAATTAGTTACAACCCGTGAAATATTCACGGAATTAAAACAAATTCTACATTTATGAAAATATATATTCATAAATGTAAAATTTGTTTATATATATCATTTATACATCGTCCCATTTTACACTGGTTCAAAAATTGTTAGCTAGGTATTTAAAATTCGTTCAGTATCATGGACCCACCGAGATTTAAATTGCGAATTACTTTCAGAGAGAATCCAAGTATTCCTCTCTCGCTCCCTTGTATTCAAAATTCAATTCTCGTATTCTTTCTTTGGCGACAGCCGTCGTATGGGTTTTGGCCTATTTATACTATGATTAGGTAGCTATTGGAATCATATATATTTTGAAGTAACAAACAAATACCAGTAGTAAGAGGGTTTATTTTTGCTGTCGTCGACCCCTCAATTTTTTTATTGAAACTATCGACCCCTAGAAAAATCAAATCGACCCCAGGGGGTCGATATCGACCACTTTGGGAACTCTTGATTTTAACCAACCATGTTTTCGTCGTCCCCATCTGACAATATCTTCAACTTCGCACGTCCTTCGGATTTCTGTGTTACGTACTCTATCACGAAGTGTTTTTCCAGCGATACTCCTGAGTACCTTCATTTCGCTGGTTCGAAGGAGATTTTTGGTTCTGACTGTGTCGGCTCTGGACTCTATGCTGTATGTCATTATGGGGCGGACACAGGTCTTGTATATCCTCACTTTGCTTTGGATATTCATATGCTTGTTATTCCAGATAATGTTCTTTAAACATCCGGAAATAGCTGCGGCCTTTTGTGATACATTTTATCCTTGCATTAATTACTGACGTCTTCATTCCACTTTCTTTCATGCTTTGACATTCCACATTTTTTTCTTAGTGCATTACCTTATTAAAACTTACTTTTATCCTTTTCCTGACAAGTCCAAGTGGGCACCAAAACACTTGTATGTATTGTAAATTTTGCAACTCTTGATATTGCGTCATTTTTACCATTACCATCTTAACCTTTCTTTATTTATATTACATACAACATACATTTTATCTTTGTTTTCATTTCTGACATTTTACTTTTTTTTAATTTCACAATTTTTCTTACGCGTATCTCCACAACACTAATCTTATTTGAATTGCTTCATTCCATATTTTTTCATACATTGACACAATTTTTGTTAGGTACACATGTACCTTACCAGGTTAACTAATTTAACATCGGGCCGTGCCAATTGCGCGGTAGGCAGAGAGGACAGATTTTCATATTTTTCTATTCAAGCACACATCTTTCCCATCTGCCATTTTCACATATATCGTCGGGCACAATTTGCTATTATGCATACTTCTCCCTTTATCTTCGTTCAAAATCTGGTTCACTTAAGGGGGTAATTCTGCTCTAGAAATTTGAAAAAAAGGTTTTTTTTTTGTTTTTTGCATATTCTTTAAGTAAGTAAGCATATGTTCTCAAAAGGATGTTTTAAAATTCTCAATATCTACGAAGTTATAGCTATAAATGAGGCAGACAATAATCTCAAAACTTTAAACGCGTTTTTCTCGAAACTACATTTTTCGACCTGGTCGATATAAAATCTCAAGTTCTATCCAACCGATTGCCTTCAAAGTTGATCAATGTATTTACATCGTCCCTACCTTGGAAAATTTTAAATTACTTTTTTACTATTTAAAAAAAAATGAAAAAAAAGGGTAAATTTTTTTTAAACAGCCGCCATTTTATTAACTTTTTGTATTATTTTGGTACCAACTATAACGACATTATTTATTATCAAGAAACTGTCTATGATTTTTATTTCAAATTTACAAAAGGGTTCCAATCATGTCGACCAGCTTACCTTCTTTATTTTACGACAAGATTTACGAGTATAACAGCTGTTCACATCTCGATTTTTCAATTTTTTTTGTACATTCTCAAATCATTAATAAGATAAACAAACTGTAAAAAATGTATTCTAAAAATATTTTTTGTTTATTTAGTCTGAAAAAAAAAACGCCCGAAATTCACGCCTCTAGAGTAGAAAACCCCCTTAATACAGTCACAATTTTCTTGTCTACCACTATCGTGTGTACCATGCACTTTTGACAAGTATACTCGCTTAGTCATTAATTCGCGATTCATTCTCTCCACATGTCCAAACTATCTTAACGATGCTTACTTGCTTTCATTTCTGATATCTTCATTCCGCGTTCTTTCCCCACATTAGCACTTCATAAATTATTCTTAGTTCACGAATATCTATAGCATTATCTCACTTTTATTAGATTACACGCAAATATAGAGACAACATTTATTAAATTACACGCAAATATAGAGATAAAATTTTATTACGATATAAAATTAAAAGAAACTATATTAAATAATATAGAAAGTAATGACACATAAGTCGAATAAATAGATTTAAACCTATTTTGACACAAAAATTTAAGAAAAACTTGTTTTTAAGTAGTTTTTGCATACATACTCGTACATTACAGTTTTTAAGTAGTTTTTGCATACATACATTACAGTTTTTAAGTAATTTTTGTATAGGTAAGTACATATTTTTGTATACATACATGTGCAAGGGTGTATACATATTTTTGTATACTTCCTTTTATTTTTCTTCTTATTCTACGTGTGCAAGTGTGTGGGCTGAAAAACATCTGGTGTCCCCGTGGCTGGGCTCGCTCTATATTGGTGGGGTGTATATTGGCCGGGGGATATTATTAGATGAGTCCAGGTCTTTTGATAGCTTCTGTCTTTAATGTATTCTCAGCAATTTATGTATTCTTGAAGTATATTTAAATATATTATGTACATACTATGTTGCTACCAATAAACCTGTATTTATTTATTACGTCACGCCATTTTCCTGTCGGAGCAGGCAAAGAGGATAGAGCGCCAGACGTTCATATCGCATTACACATCCTTCGACTCTTCCACATTCATACACCTTCTCATACGACTCCTACGATTTTTCAGATCTTTTACATTTCCTTCCTTCAGAATATGATATACTTGATCTACTCTCCACCACGCTTTCCATTCACATTTTCACTCTAAATACAACCTCAAACATCAATTTCCGTAGCCTAGTTGGTAAGACGCTTGTCTTCATGCCTGGAGGTTGCGAGTTCGACTCCCGCTGGAACTCAGATATTTTTTTCAAGTTTTCTAATCAATTTTTCACTTAACGTTTCTTTAACATCTTTTTGGTTGGTTGGATGATATGGTCACATGGCAATAAGCCCTCCAGGTAGTACTGTATACAACGGAACTGTAATACAATACATTTGTTTTATTAGTACTTCTTCATTCATTTGTTTTACATGTTCAAACCATATTAGAGTGATCTTTATCATCTTACTATGCATACTCATATACAAACGCGCATAAATTTACATTAAATTCCATATTCATTCAATATTTTCCACAGCTTGCCTCTTTTTTTTTTATATAATAGACATAACCAAAGTCTAGACCACAAATATAGTTGGGTCATTCGAGGGCAGTATCCAGCGGTGGGTTCAAACTGGTGACCTTCCACACGGAAGTCCAGAGTGTTACCGCACGGCCATGCACATAAAATTTTGTAAATGTATATTTGATGTACTATGCGTATCCAGAAAGTAAGTGTACTGAGGCTCTCACGACAGGATGGATTTTATTTTCGACATGTTGGCTACACTTCCATGTAGCCTGACCCTTCCCCTCCGCAACGAGACCGGTTCGAGGTCAGTTCGTTGAGAAGTGTCGACGCGACAACACGTTTCGTGAAAAATGTCAATCCAATCTCCCGCCAAGTGCGAAATACGCGGCGTCATCCGTTATCTCGTTTGGAAGGGAAAACCTCCGGTTGAGGTTTATAATGAGGTGAAAACTGCATATGGTGATAAAGCTATGAATCGTACGAGTGTGTACAAGTGGTGTCGCGAGTTTAAAAACGGTCACGTCACACCTCTTCACCCTCCGCCAAAAAGTTCAAAACCACAATTTCAGCCAAGAAAATCATGGCATCCGTGTTTTGGGACTGTCAAGGCATAATTTTAATTGAATATATGCCTCAAGGGGAGACCATCAACTCTGCAAGATACTGTGAGACCCTAAAAAAATTGCGGAGGGCGATTCAGAACAAGAGGAGAGGCATGCTGACAAAGGGAGTCTGCCTGCTGCACGACAATGCCAGACAACATACGGCCAACGCCACGAAGGAACTGCTCGCCTCTTTTAAATGGGATGTCCTGAATCATCCCGCGCATTCCCCTGACCTAGCACCTTCAGATTACTATCTCTTTACCTCCCTGAAGCTGCACATGGGTGGAAAAAGGTTTTCAACCGACGAGGAGGTAAAGGAGGAGGTGGAGAAGTGGACGGAGGGGTTGGCGGGAAAATACTTCGAGGAAGGCATCAAAAAGTTGATACCCCGTTTCACCACCTGCATTGAGAGGAATGGCGACTATGTCGAAAATAACTTACATATGTACTACGGTAACCACGTAATTTTTTTGTTTAAATAAAAAAAATTGTAACCTACTAAAATTCAGTACACTTACTTTCTGGATATGCCTCGTATGTTATATCCATGTAGTGAGTGAGACTCTGTAACCAGTTAGTTACAAATTAATATGGCAATAAATACGTGCGCCAGGTTGTACTGTACGTGCATAAGCATGTATGGTAAAATGTATGGATGTAGAAGAAATGAAAGAAGAGTGTCGCGATAGGAAAGTCTGGTGATCTCTCTGTCTCTCTGTTTACCCCGACAGGGGAACGGCGTGATGGTATCTATATATATATATTTGTTATATTATTCTTAATCCCATTGAAACCCATACAAAGTGATATCATGCTTTGTTTAACATTTCTATATAGATTATATAATCCGGATTATTTTTGCATATTTAATACAATAATATTTGAACACTGATGGCAAACAATAACACCAAATTAACCAATCTCAAAACCGTTAAATGTTACAGTTGAAAGTATTTAAAATGAACGATTTGCTTTCATTCTTTTCCATATCTTCAAGAGAGAAGGTTCAAATTTAAACTTGAAAACTTTTAATGTTGTGCGACGATCGACAGAACAAAACTGAGAAATCTAACAAATATTTAACCAGTAAATATATTTAGAAAAATATGGGAAAAGTGAGGACAATGGGTTATCGGGCTATTAAAATGGTAAGAATTTTTTTTAAAATTATTTAATGGCTTATTTTTAATGTTTTTATTTGTATACTTCTGCGAGTATTTTTTTTTTATGTAAGTGCACACCCTCAAACTTTCTGTTCATACCATTGTACTTCATCCGATGGCACACCGAATGTTTTTTTTTAAAGAATAGATATGTCCGAAGTCATTTACAAAATTATACTCCCAAATACTATACGAAAAAAAATTCTGTGTTATTCGTAAAAAAAATATCTGTGTTATTCGTAAAAAATGTCTGTGTTATACGTAAAAAAAAAGTCTGTGTTATTCGTAAAAAAAGTCTGTGTTATTCGTAAAAAAAGTCTGTGTTATTCGTAAAAAAAATGTCTGTGTTATTTGTAAAAATTGCCTGTATTCAACTAACATTTACATTTATGTTGTTATATTTTAATCTATCAATAACAGTCGGTTCTCAACCTGAGATATATCGCCTTTAAGGAGTCTGCTCTCTTAACTGCAATACATTAATTGACCTTATGTTATTATCACCATTCTACGTTATTATTATGTCATTGTTGGTTTCCATGGCCTAGTTAATAAAAACTTCAACCCGTGGGTTTTAGATAAAATTTCCAATGGTACCCAAACTAATATTAATAATTAAAAAAAAGGTTCTAAGTTTCGTAATAGAGCTTGGTTGGTAACAATACTTGGTCGAGTATAGTCTTTTCACGTGCGGTAGTGTTGTCAAGCGGTGAAACAAGGAGTCACGATCTCCGTGTCTACTCCAGTGATTCTAAACCCGAAAGCTCGATTATTGGGGCCGAAAACAATATTGTCTGCTCAAAATATGTCCGAAATAATCAATTCGTTCTACATGTCAAAACTATTTTTAAGTGTTTTTCTTAATTTTACTCAACACAACAGCCTCAAGCTCACATTCATCCCTAATCACTTAACTGTGTATTTTATCCTACATTGTTATCCCATGAAATCTTCTCAGTACATGCATTTCAGTGCATGTATCTTAGTGCATGCATTACTCCCATACATGAAAGTTGCTACTTAATTTCTGTGGCGTTATAGCAGAAGTTGATATGTTTGTGTTTTTTTTTGTCATTTTGTGTTTATTCTCTCAAATTATAGAAAATATTTCTCAGCATGTTGTGGCAAAATTTGGTGTGTCAGTCATTATCCAAACAAAAGATATATTATTTGGAAAAATTTAAAAATGCTTATTTGTACTGATTTTAACTGCTTATGAAAGTTAATATTGCTTCTCCTGTAAACTAAGGTAAAATGGACATATCAACTTCTGCCATAACGCCACAGATTTGTAATTTATGTACCTGAAATTACCATGAAAAGTTAATTTATAAATAGAGATTCAGGGAGATAGAGACAATATCCATGGGGGTGAAATGGCATTATCATGGAGGCTTAAAAGTTCTTCAATAACTGTATAAACCACAGAAGCGGTCTCTTATTCTAAACCATATGAAATATTTGGCAGATTTTGAATCCAGAGGAAGTAAATGTATTTAAAATTCATGAAGTGAGACAAATCTCAGAATGTATTTGTTTTTTTTTCAGAGTACGGAGTTTGAGGATTTTTATAACAAGTCATGCACGGGGAATATCGCAACCGGCAGAGACGCAGCAGCGAATGTGATTAAGGAAATCGAGCAAGGAGTTGAGAATTTAAAACGCAAGCATGGTGAAATTGACGAGAAAGATGTGAAATATATGTGCATTTTCCACTACCCAGATGATGCGAATACACCTCGTGGTGATATTTCCAGTGACACGGTCTTGAAGAGTGAACAAAACGTCGATAACTCCAATCCTCGAATTTTCCACTGCCCAGATGATACGAATACGTCTCATGGTGATATTTACAGTGACACGGTCTTGAAGAGTGAACCAAACTTACAAAACTCCAATCCTCAAATTTTCCACTGCCCAGATGATACGAATACGTCTTATGGTGATATTTACAGTGACACGGTCTTGAAGAGTGAACCAAACTTACAAAACTCGAATCCTCAAATTTTCCACTATCCAGATGATACGAATACGCCTCGTGGTGATATTTACAGTGACACGGTCTTGAAGAGTGAACAAAACGTCGAAAACTCTAATCCTCAAATTTTCCACTGCCCAGATGATACGAATACGTCTCATGGTGATATTTACAGTGACACGGTCTTGAAGAGTGAACCAAACTTACAAAACTCCAATCCTCAAATTTTCTACTGCCCAGATGATACGAATACGTCTTATGGTGATATTTACAGTGACACGGTCTTGAAGAGTGAACCCCAAACGTAGAAAACTACAATCCTCAAATTTTCCACTACCCAGATGATACGAATACACCTCGTGTTGATATTTCCAGTAACACGGTCTTGAAGAGTGAACCAAACTTAGAAAACTCCAATCCTCAAATTTTCCACTGCCCAGATGATACGAATACGCCTCAAGGTGATATTTACAGTGACACGGTCTTGAAGAGTGAACCAAACTTACAAAACTCCAATCCTCAAATTTTCTACTGCCCAGATGATACGAATACGTCTTATGGTGATATTTACAGTGACACGGTCTTGAAGAGTGAACCCCAAACGTAGAAAACTACAATCCTCAAATTTTCCACTACCCAGATGATACGAATACACCTCGTGTTGATATTTCCAGTAACACGGTCTTGAAGAGTGAACCAAACTTAGAAAACTCCAATCCTCAAATTTTCCACTGCCCAGATGATACGAATACGCCTCAAGGTGATATTTACAGTGACACGGTCTTGAAGAGTGAACAAAACGTTGAAAGCTTCAATCCTCAAATTTTCCACTACCCAGATGATACGAATACGTCTCGTGGTGATATTTCCAGTGACACGGTCTTGAAGAGTGAACAAAACGTCGAAAGCTCCAATCCTCAAATTTTCCACTACCCAGATGATACGAATACGTCTCGTGGTGATATTTCCAGTGACACGGTCTTGAAGAGTGAACAAAACGTCGAAAGCTCCAATCCTCAAATTTTCCACTACCCAGATGATACGAATACATCTCATGGTGATATTTACAGTGACACGGTCTTTAAACGTAGAAAACTCCAATCCTCAAATTTCAGAAGGACAACCGAATGCCAAGATTAAAAAGGAACCACCCGAATAAGTACTTTTAATATTAGCTGAATTTGCTCAATTGTTTCATAGCTACATTATATTTTGTACTTAATGTGTTTTTGTGTATTTATGAATACGTCTTTTAAAAGACCTCCCTTAAAAATATGACATTTCTTTATAATAGCCGAGAAAACGATAATACTTTGAAAATAAATCACAAATGAGCATAACTTACCCCTCCTCTAGTAGAAAATAAATCACAATTGAGCATAACTTACCCCTCCTCTAGTAGAAAATAAATTACAAATGAGCATAACTTACCCCTCCTCTAGTAGAAAATAAATCACAATTGAGCATAACTTACCCCTCCTCTAGTAGAAAATAAATCACAATTGAGCATAACTTACCCCTCCTCTAGTAGAAAATAAATCACAATTGAGCATAACTTACCCCTCCTCTAGTAGAAAATAAATCACAATTGAGCATAACTTACCCCTCCTCTAGTAGAAAATAAATCACAATTGAGCATAACTTACCCCTCCTCTAGTAGAAAATAAATCACAATTGAGCATAACTTACCCCTCCTCTAGTAGAAAATAAATCACAATTGAGCATAACTTACCCCTCCTCTAGTAGAAAATAAATCACAATTGAGCATAATTTACCCCTCCTCTAGTAGAAAATAAATCACAATTGAGCATAACTTACCCCTCCTCTAGTAGAAAATAAATTACAAATGAGCATTACTTACCCCTCCTCTAGTAGAAAATAAATCACAATTGAGCATAACTTACCCCTCCTCTAGTAGAAAATAAATCACAATTGAGCATAACTTACCCCTCCTCTAGTAGAAAATAAATCACAATTGAGCATAATTTACCCCTCCTCTAGTAGAAAATAAATCACAATTGAGCATAACTTACCCCTCCTCTAGTAGAAAATAAATCACAATTGAGCATAACTTACCCCTCCTCTAGTAGAAAATAAATCACAATTGAGCATAACTTACCCCTCCTCTAGTAGAAAATAAATCACAATTGAGCATAACTTACCCCTCCTCTAGTAGAAAATAAATCACAATTGAGCATAACTTACCCCTCCTCTAGTAGAAAATAAATTACAAATGAGCATAACTTACCCCTCCTCTAGTAGAAAATAAATCACAATTGAGCATAACTTACCCCTCCTCTAGTAGAAAATAAATCACAATTGAGCATAACTTACCCCTCCTCTAGTAGAAAATAAATCACAATTGAGCATAACTTACCCCTCCTCTAGTAGAAAATAAATCACAATTGAGCATAACTTACCCCTCCTCTAGTAGAAAATAAATCACAATTGAGCATAACTTACCCCTCCTCTAGTAGAAAATAAATCACAATTGAGCATAACTTACCCCTCCTCTAGTAGAAAATAAATCACAATTGAGCATAACTTACCCCTCCTCTAGTAGAAAATAAATCACAATTGAGCATAACTTACCCCTCCTCTAGTAGAAAATAAATCACAATTGAGCATAACTTACCCCTCCTCTAGTAGAAAATAAATCACAATTGAGCATAACTTACCCCTCCTCTAGTAGAAAATAAATCACAATTGAGTATAACTTACCCCTCCTCTAGTAGAAAATAAATCACAAATGAGCATAACTTACCCCTCCTCTAGTAGAAAATAAATCACAATTGAGCATAACTTACCCCTCCTCTAGTAGAAAATAAATCACAATTGAGCATAACTTACCCCTCCTCTAGTAGAAAATAAATCACAATTGAGCATAACTTACCCCTCCTCTAGTAGAAAATAAATCACAATTGAGCATAACTTACCCCTCCTCTAGTAGAAAATAAATCACAAATGAGCATAACTTACCCCTCCTCTAGTAAAAACGCACTTCAATTTTTACCGTGTCGACGGCCGCGGTCAAACGGTTAGCATTCATACTAAGCAAAAAAGCACTCTAGGTTCGATTCCTACTAAACTGGTTTTACTTCCAAACTGGTTTTATAATCTTAGACCATTTTATTTATATTACATTAGTTTATTTGCTGCTTATCATAACGCTATTAGTTTGAAAAAAAAAAAAGTGCTGTATAAAACTCTCTCTAACTAAAGTCGATTGTCTTGGAACATTGTTCTTCATATCTTCGGAACCTTGGGTTTGATCTATCAAGACTATGTGCTTGCTTAAGTGCAACAATTTCTACATAATCAACCAATGCACGTATATGCGTCTTGCATTCACAGGGCGGGTTGTAATTATACTCGATCATAAGGGATAGCCTATGTACGTGTATAATGTAATTATACTCGATCATAAGGGATGGCCTATGTACGTGTATAATTTAATTATAATCGATCATAAGGGATAACCTATGTACGTGTATAATGTAAATATACTCGATCATAAGGATGACCTATGAACGTGTATAATGTAATTATACTCGATCATAAGGGATTGCCTATGTGCGTGTGTAATGTGATTTTTACTGTCTTTTCGAGGCAAGGCATTAAGCGTCACGTTTTCTCAGTTATTTATTGTAAATGTTTTCTTTATACTCATGCTATGTTAAATAATTAATGTATTTACTGTAAATAATTTTTATTATGGTTGTATTTTGTATACATTACGTATGCACTTAATGAAAATTAAATTAAATTTTACTTAAGTACGTATTCTTTTTATTTACAAAACCTATTGTTATAAATAAAATCTCTTATAAATAACCTTAACAAAACAGTGTATTAAGAAGGATAAAACAAGATTATTTTAAGGTGGTTTGGACATTTTGAATGGATGGGTGACGAAATAATCACTTACTAAATTTACAGTCTTGCTTGAGTGGAAAACTTGGTAGAAAAAGACGGAGAAAAGTAAGATTGGATATGCTTTTCATTTGAAAAACATGTCCCTGTCAATAGTATAGTTTGAAATGAGCTAAATACTGATGTGTTAAGTAGGGTGACAAAAAGGAAATTGAGGTGATTTGGACACGATGAACGGATGAGTGACTATACTAATTTATGGTATGAGTAGAGGAGACGTCGTAGAGGACGAACATGATTTGTATGGTTAAATCAGTATCAGGTACGTCAACCCTTCTGTAAACCACGATCATATAATCTACAATAGTTTGTATATTAAGCCGATGACGGATTTAAAAGTAATAAAAAATGAAATATTTAACTCAAAATGAATAGTTATGGTAACATAAAGAGATGTGGTAAAACATATGTTCGATATATGTGTATGCATGTGTTAACTCAGAGAAACTGGAGAAGTTGATAAGGTTTGCTACCTAGGCAGAATGTTTAAGGGTGGAGGGCGAGTTGAAAGGAACATTGAAAGAAGAGTAACGACAGGGAAAAAGCAAATAAAGCATAGATAAAGTATAAATACTGCGCAATATCAAGAGTAACAAAAATACAATACATAATAGTGTATCGTTGCTTAAGGAAGTAAAACTTGGACTTGGCAGGAGAAGGATACAAGTAGGTTTAATGCCGTGGTGCACTACGAAATATTGTGGAATGTCAATGTACGAAAGAAAGTGGAATGAAAACATAAAAAATGAATGCATGGTTAATATTGATGTTTTAAGCAAGATGAAGAAAGAAGCTTCAAGATGGTTCCTACATGTGAAGTTGCGTCTAGTTGTCTCTCGTCTTCGTAATTTTCATGCATGTGGCGAAGACTTGGATTCTGAGAGAAAACGAGAGAGGTAGAATAGATGTGTAGGAACTACTGTCGTCGCTGAATATTGTCGTCACACACGGTCAACGACCGACGAAACGACCTTCGGATATGTCCAAAGGTCGCATACCAAAACATTGAAATTGTTTACCCACAAATACTATTTACGATACATTCCACAGTAGAAAGAGAACGCATCGCGCTGTCTCGCCGTTTTCGCCAACAAATTGTCTACCCACAATATTATCTGCGATGTCTGCAATATTTCAATCGACCATCTCTGCACGCACAGAAGCGAGATAAAAATATATTGCGGGCGCACTCCCGCGCCCATTCTGAAATGTATAAATACCTACTTACCGATAAATAAAGCATCATGAATCATTAATTATTATTCATTGATTCATTCACTCTCTCTTTCCGCATTGCTAATTGACGTATTTTATTTAAATACCAAACAATCAAAATCATCATCGCATCCTTCAAGGACATTCGCTAAAGATGCATTTGAAATGTAAATGGTGGAGAAAGATATTACGAATTTCATGGACAGCCATGCATACTAACGCCTCCATTCTCGAAGAATTGAAAATCACCGATAGATTGTAGACAATATTCTTTGGACGAGTTCTCCGATTTATTGGGCACATGTTCGTGGCCAAGGAGACAGTTTGGAGACGTTTGTGGTTACTGGAGGCGTGGAAGAACAACGTACAAGAGGAAGAATCTCCAATGCGTTAGGCTGATTAAGTGAGAGATGCAACATGGACTATCCTTAACAACTGTTCTTTGAGTCGCGGAGAGCTGAGAAGGATGGAGAGGAGTTGTCGGAGGTATCATGGGATTCACAACGCTTAGTCATAAGCTATACAACAGAATGGTACACGTGGAGGGGATGGAATGCTAAATAATGACTAAGCGACAATACATGTCAGAACTGCAATGTGTGCTTGGAAGAAGTAGATCGAGGAAAACGTGGCTGGATTAAATGGAGAAGATTTTGAAAGACGGTAAAATAAGAAGTGTGAATAATAGATGATGTGCATGACGAGAAGTGTGAATAATATGATATATGAATGTAGAAGGCGATAGTAGTGTGAATAATTTGATAATTGAATGTACAAGGCGAAAGTTGGGTGAATAATATGATATATGAATGTACAAGGCAAAAGTAGTGTGAATAATATGATATATGAATGTAGAAGGCGAAAGTAGTGTGAATAATATGATAATTGAATGTACAAGGCAAAAGTAGTGTGAATAATATGATATATGAATGTATAAGGCAAAAGTAGTGTGAATAATATGATATATGAATGTAGCAGGCGAAAGTAGTGTGAATAATATGATATATGAATGTAGAATGCGAAAGTAGTGTGTTTGGATAGAACTGTTTGATCTGGCATCTCTGCTTACCCTGCAAGAGCTACAGCGTGATTATATCTATGTAGGGCAGTATTGTTGGAGAGGTGCGTGTTTGCGATGCCAGTTTTATATGGCTGACTTTCAATATAAGGGTACGTTATATGATGTTTCACAAGTGTTATTTGTCCAATTCAACCGAACAAACTTAACCAAGTACTAATAATAATAAAATGACAATTTATATAGTGCAGTTTAGAGGGTATGCTTTACTCAAGATCAAGCATTACAAAAAAAAAAACAAATTGAGTATAAGAACAAGAAGGTGGTGGCTGCGGCCGCATTGCATGATCGATAGTATCAAAGTTAGCGCTCATATTTAAAACTAATTATAGCTATTTTCTCCTCTTCTATCCTAGTCAAGAAATCCGACACCAGTCTAAAACCAACGATCTCTGTTGAGTGATATTTTAGTAAAATTCCGTTGTCCGTTGAGCGTGAATATTAAGTATTGATCCATTGAGATATATTAAGGTATACACGGTAACTTCTAATGAAGGAAAATAATTCTTTCTTTTAAACAGTTTAAACCTTTATAATTCCTTAATACACGTATTGAATTGAATACGTGGTCACAAATCCCTCTTGTTTATGCTAATCCCCAACATGGGACAGTCAAATAATATTTTAAATATATTTGTTCAGATAAGAATGTATTGAAATAAGGGTTATCGGTTAGAAGTAAATGAAAATTTCTATTTCTTTTGTTACTTATCTTAATGAAATATGGTTTCTACGCTTTCTAATTCTCTGCTGGCCCGTGAACCAAGTTACTTGTTTTGAACAGTTGTTTCCCCTTATCTGCGGCGATACGTTCGAACACCCCTCAGTGGATGTTTAAAACCGCGAATGTACTTGTACTATACTTTTCCCTATGCATAATATCTATGATAAATTAAAAAAAATGGTATAGTAAGAAATAAACAACAATGATCATTAACAATATGTTTTATATAATTTTAGTCTCTTTCTGAATTGATTTGTAAGAAAGTCATAAACAATATAAATAACAACAAAAAAGTGAAATATCATTAATCAGAAGATAAAGGAACGGGTGTTTAAGAGGAAAGGTATGAACCATTTAATATACGTAACTTGAAATTAAAAGATTTTTCAATAGTTTTTTTAAATCTTGTCAAATACGGAGCGAGACGATACTGATTTTAGTCTCGCTGCACGGACAGTAAAATAAGGTTTAAAAAATAGCCGAGGAGAACTGGGAAAGCCAATAAAGAAGTATTGTTTGACCGTAGCACAGGTCCTGTCAATACGTTAGAATATTCTATGTAATATTTTCCATTCGGGATCAACTAAAGCCATGAATAAGAAACAACTACTGTACATATAGGGGTATGCTTGGGATTTGAAGCCATGTTGTTATCTTTTAAATTAGCGATGCATTATCTTTATAGCCGTACCTTCCTTGAATTTTATTTAAGACAACTTGAATCATTTGCAAATGGCTTATTACCTGTGAATTCAAGTTACCGAATGGTAAATTTTCAGGTAGAGTTTCATCTTTCTCGACCCAATCCTTAAAGAAGTTTATATATTGGTAAAAAAAATCAACCTCATTATAACTATTTTTGAGACCTTTCGTATATTTTTCTAAACTTATGCAGATGTGGGAAACACCTAGTCTAATAGCTGTTGTCATCACTTTTCTATTCTCATATTCAACATACCACACATATGATATATTGTATGAACGTGTATACCATACTCGTATATGATATACTCCTATATATTTTAATCTGCCAATAATATTGGAGACTAAGGGCCTTTGAGTGTAATTTTTTTCTATTATACCATAATTAGTTGAAAAAGACAATAATGCAGTCAAAAGACAAACAAATATTAAGTAAATTAAATAGTAGGTAAATATATTTTTGTTCCATGGAAGTTTGCATTATGTTATTTTAACATACTCGTACAAAAAGGCACCAATGCACATTTGAATTTTTCAAGATATTTAAGTAAAAATAACACCAGTATGGGCTTGTATTGAATAAAAAAGACTATAACCATGATATAAACATTTTTCTGTTTATAATTATAAATATCAAGAATTGCTTATTTCAAAATTCAAAAACATATACTCGTATGATAGCAAAATGGACTAAATATTTTTTTAATTTATGTGTTTATTTGAAATATTGACATAACATGTATGGTACACATATATGTAAATGGAACCTAATAAGCAAAATATACGTACATACTACCTTGATCAAAAAGTTTTAGGACTTTATTCATAAAATCGAAAATACAAGTTTATTAATCAAAATCGATATGGTCCCCTTCAAAGTACTCCCCATCGACTGCAACGCACTGAAGCCAGCGCTTGATCCAATCCTCGAAACACCGCTGGTACTCAATTTTCGGTATGTCCATCAGAGCCGTCTTCGATTTTTTCATGATATCCTCTCGGGTGCTGTAACGCGTTCTTTGAGTCGGTTGAACAGGAAAAAGTCGCAGGGAGCCAGATCAGGTGAACTCAAAGACTGCTGGATAGTAGTCATGTTATTTTTGGTCAAAAACTCATGGAAATCATGTCTTTCGCGATTTCAACGCAGTCCTTTTATTGCATGAAATTGAGGTCTTTCTGCACCAGTTTTGCATCGATACGTCTGAGGCCCAAATCACTAACCGAAATGTCTTGAGCGGATTCATAAGCGATGTTCAAGTCCTCTGCCAGCTCTCTGATGGTCAATTTGCGGTTTTCGGCCAACATTTCTTTGATTTTATCAATGTTTTCATCGGTTTTCGACTGCCACTGCGTTCGTAATCCTCGACCGACTCACGACCACTTCTGAAGCGTTCGTGCCACCAAAACACACTTCTCCAACATTTCCAAGGTCTGCGGACCGTTAAATCCGTTTTTCACACAAAATTTAATGCAAACTCGTTGATGCACAGTTGATGCCATTTTCAGACTTGTAAAAAATCGAAAACACGCACAAAGGTAGATGTACTCAGTACAGCGTAACTTTTACAAATGTCAAGCTATGACGCTGAAATTTAGAGCGAAGTGTTGATGATAGATGTGGTAACCTAACAAAAAAAAAAAAGAATTCCAATCGGGTGACTGACAGCGCCACACGGTAGCCGGTCCTAAAACTTTTTGATCAAGGTAGTATCATCATGCTGTTTCCCTGCTGGGATAGGCAGATATAACATTACACCAGATATTAGTTAGATATTATAGACATACGAGTATACTTGTATATCGTCTCTTCCACAACCATACACCTTTTCATACAACTTCACCGATTTCATTTTCTTTTCCTTCTTTCAAAATATCATTCACATGTTCCAACCATACTTTTTTTGGTCTTCCTATACCACGCCTTCCACTCATATGTCCACTCATGTTTTACTCATTTTTGTTTTTTAGTATTTTATCATTCACTCGTCCTACATGTCCAAACAATCTCAGAGTGCTCTCGTCATCTTATTTAGCACTTTAACTTTAAGTTCACGTTCATCACTTATCCCGTATTCTAACATACATTGTCATCCCATTTATTTATCCTCCTGCACTTATTCGACTATATTCTTTTGCATGCCCACGTCTCCCTACCATACATCAAAGTTGGTACTAGAATATTGTTGAGAACTATCATCTTGGCAGTTTAAGTATATATCTGTACCCAAGGGGATAAACCAAGGGAGTCACATCGCAATGAATGTGCCGGAAACATAGTTTTTTACAAACAGCTTATTACAATAATTTCTGTATTGTTAACTCCAAAACAACAAAAAGTGGACTCCCGTGGTTTATCCTCTAAGGCAGGGGTCTCCAAACTACGGCCCGCGGGCCAACACAAGCCCGCGAGCACCACCAATCAGGCCCGTCATAGTTTATTTTGATAACATTGTAAAATTTGCAATTAAGTAAATCATACAAAATAATAATCAGTGTTTTTATTTAACGACCCATTAAGAAACACAATAACTGACATACATAATGAAATTGAATATTTGAACTGTAATTAATGATATGAGATTTATCCTAAAAACTTACAACAAGTGATATAAATAGGTATTTCACATAATGAAATTTAACATTATAATTATGATTAATGAGATTTATGTAGCTGTAACTTTCCACTGACAATTGTTTGCAGCTGTGGATCAAGTTTACTAGTGGAAATTATCAGCAGCGACTTCAAATGCTCATCAGTTAAATTGGATCTGTAAATATTTCATTTTGGAGAATGTTTTTTCACACAGATAATTAGTGCCGAAAGCGAAAAAAAGCCACGAGCAAATTTATGCAACTGATCAAACTGTGTGAGTGGAAGACACTTATAAAATTCCAGCAATGACGACTTTAAAACTACAGTGTGCTGGTATGATGAGCTAGCTAGGTCTTGGCCCTTGGGACTTAGTGGAAGAGTCAGTGTGACCCTTAGGCTAAACAGTTTGGAGACCCCTGATATAGAGTACAGCTATGTTTTAGTGTTCATTGACTGTGTTTTGCATCGTTACATTTTGTTCAATATCCATCGTATCTCTTTCAATATCTGAGAAAATACTACTTAAATATCAGAATTCTTCCCCTTGTTCTAATCTTGTATTACTCACATACTACCTTGATCAAAAAGTTTTAGGACTTCATTCATAAAATTGAAAATACAAGTTTATTCATCAAAATCGATATGGTCCCCTTAAAATTATTCTCCATCGATTGCAACGCACTTACGCCAGCGCTTGATCCAATCCTCGAAACACCGCTGGTACTCAATTTTCGGTATGTCCATCAGAACCGTCTTCGATTTTTTCATGACATCCTCCCGGGAAGCGGTTTTTTAAGTCGGTTCAACAGGAAAAAGTCGCAAGGAGCCAGATCAGGTGAAGTTGAAGACTGCTGGATAGTATTCGTGTTGTTTTTGGTCAAAAACTCATGGAAATCATGTCTTTCGCGATTTCAACGCCGTCCTTTTTTGAATAAAATTGAAGTATTTCGGCACCAGTTTTGCAGAGACACGTCTGAGGCCCAAATCACTAACCAAAATGTCTTGAGCGGATCCATAAGCGATGTTCAAGTCCTCTGCCAGCTCTCTGATGGTCAATTTGCGGTTTTCGGCCAACATTTCTTTGATTTTATCGATGTTTTCATTGGTTTTCGACTGCCACTGCGTTCGTCATCCTCGACCGACTCACGACCACTTCTGAAGCGTTCGTGCCACCGAAAAACACTTCACCAACATTTCCAAGGTCTGCGGACCGTTAAATCCGTTTTTCACACAAAATTTAATGCAAACTCGTTGATGCACAGTTGATACCATTTTCAAACTTGTAAAAAATCGAAAACACGCA
The DNA here is from genome assembly GCA_949825065.1 of Odontocerum albicorne. NCBI lineage: Eukaryota > Metazoa > Arthropoda > Insecta > Trichoptera > Odontoceridae > Odontocerum > Odontocerum albicorne. The sequence goes on along the minus strand of OX463839.1, from coordinate 55,849,077 downwards.
CAAAGGTAGATGTACTCAGTACAGCGTCAAATGTCAAGCTATGACGCTGAAATTTGAAGGGAAGTGTCAATGATAGATGTGGTAACCTAACAAAAAAAAAGAATTCTAATTTAGGGACTGACAGCGCCACACGGTGACTGGTCCTAAAACTTTTTGATCAAGGTAGTATATTGCATTCTGTTTGCTTTTCTCACTTTTCTAACACTTTGAATTTTGCCATGTTCGTGATGAGATATTTATCTTTACATCTGTCCTACAATTTATTCATCAGCCTCAGAATTCACTCTCATTCTCGGTTGTTTTAGATTTATTTTAAATACAAAAAAAAAAAAAATCCTGCATGTATAAAAATATCAAGTATTCAATAGTTAAATTATATCTGAAAGATTTTTCTTTCATACTTACAAGTCTATAAAAAGTGGCGATATATTTCGTCAATCATTTCAGAATAGTTATAAAGTGGGTCGAATCCTTTTGCATAATAATTTTTTTATTACCATCTTGCTTACTATTCTAGTCTAAAGATATGAATAGATAATGAGTGCACAGTTTCACAACGCGAGCGAGCGAGCGCTAATATTAGTCGATCGTTTTCAAGTCAGGATGGCCGAGCGGTCTAAGGCGCTGCGTTCAGGTCGCAGTCCACTTCTGTGGGCGTGGGTTCGAATCCCACTTCTGACAACGCTTTTTTTATTTTGTCTCTTTTTTAACAAAAGTAGATCGATCGGATTTATTTAAATACGCATAACTCAAAAACTGATTATTTATTGGGTTTAATAAAAAAATAAGATTTTTTGTCGAAAAAAATTATAATCTTCATTATTTTTTATCGCGCGCTCAATGCTGAGCATCCTGGTCTTCTGTTATACTCGTAGCTTAACCCTTCCTTCCCTGTGATGTGTAACTAGTACACACTGCTTCTAAAAACTTTAATATATCTATAAATATAATAAATACTGGGTTCAGATTTTAGGTATTCCTCCGTAATACATTTACGCATTGAATGAAAAAATAATATTAATAATAATTATCCCTTATCGGCCACATCAGAGATATTTTGTGAAAATCGGGAATAAATTCACTAATACAATCAAACGTGAACCAGTGTGTGACGTAGGTATATTCATTCTAAAAAAATCGCTATGGGTGAGGAAACGACGCTATTCACGTATCACTCTTACTCTGCTTTGGTAAATGGGAACGCAAGAAATAGAATCTTAGTTCGCTCGCTTCAGTAGCTTTCGGGCATCCGTTTGAGGTGGTCTCTTCGCCCGTTTTGTGAACGTCGGCCGATGTTTTTTTCATGTTTTCAGCAATTAAATTACAATTATTATCACTTTTGACTCACAATAGATTCTAGTACTAACTTCGATGTATGGAAGTGAAACGTGGACGAGGAAAAATACTGAAAGGAGCTTAATAAACGTTGTATACATGCGCACACCGAGAAGAATAGGCGGTGTGACAACGTATGACAGAATATAGAACGAAGTAAATATAAATAAATGTGAATTTAAGGCTGATATATTAAGTACGATAAAGAACTGCAATTTGAGATGGTTAGGTTATGTAGAACGAATGAACGAAGAAATAGTAAAAACAAATATACAGTGCAAATGTGAGTGGGAGGCTTGATAGATGAAGACTAATGAAATTATGGTTGGAACAATTGAATGATATTTTGTAAAAAGTCAGAAAAATCGTAGGAGTTGTATGATAAGGTGTATGTATGTAGAATGACGTGTCTCGCGATAAGGAAGTTTGGTGCCCTCTCTTCTCTGTCTACCCTGACAGAAAAACTGGTATGCATATATAAATGAGAATATGATTAAATTTTGTTTAAATAAATATTCAATACTAAATCATGAATAGCACTTTCCTTATTTTTATCTTAGAATAACTAAAAGTCGGTTGGGTCCTTTTGCATATGTACTTCCTAAGAAACAAAATAGTCTTCTGTGGGTTGAATATTATTAATATTGTACTCGTATATGCGCCCAATATCTCAATATTCTATTCCGTGGCCTAGTTGGTAAGAGGCTTGTCTTCCAGCCCGGGGGTCGTGGGTTTGATTCCCACTGGGACCAAGATTCAGTTTGATTTTCACTCAATACCTCTTTAATATTTTACTGGTTGGTTGGAAGAGATTAAGAAGAGGTTATACTTAATACAACAAAAGTGTAATACAATAAAATATTGATAAACATATTTCTATTGAATATTTTTGCATACTATATATGGACGTTACTATAATATGTACAAAGCACCCAATCTAAATTTTACCTCTTCTGAGATATTTGACGAAATATTACGCTCTTTTGTATGGGGGTTTGTATGGAATTATATTTTTTAAGACGGAATTCAACTATGATATAACAAGATGTGGATCTATAGACGAATCCTAAGGATTTCCTGGAGAGACCACATTACAAATGACGAGGTTCTCAGCAGGATCGAAGAAATCAGGCACCTGTCAAACACCACATCGGAAAGGCGTGCAGAATGGATGGGGCATATGCTGCGACATGAAAATCTCCTGCACAATATACTGGAGGGAATGATTGAGGGATCGATTGGCAGAGGGTGTCCTCACTGAGAGTATCTGGAGCAAATATGCCACGATATGGACTGCAGTTCCTATACAGAGCTCAAGAGGATCGTTGAAGACCGAGCGGAGTGGAAGAGGAGATGCAGAGCTTTGCTGCTAACCAATTTCCAGTATTGAAACTGAAGAAAAAGATAACTTATTGGACATGATATTTTTGCACGGGATATCAGTATAATTATAAATCAAATAAATGTGTTTTGCGGGCTAGTTAATTATTGCACGTATAATTCACATTTGTTAAAATAATTTTATGAAAATCATATTTTCAATTTGCCATTTCTAATATGCATTGTATATAAGTATTATTTAATTTTTGTCAGGTACTTTTGAAAGGCTTGTACGAGTACATAAGCTGGGATTTCCGTTATGTTAGTTAAGAAATACCGTTATTTAGGGTTTGTAAACCCATTTTAACGAAATACCGATTACCAGTTCAAACTTACCAATTCTTGTCAAGTGCTTGTTCAGTGCGGTTCAGTTAATTTATACATACTATACATACCTGTAGTACTTTAAAGATTCTACGAGTATTATTAATTCTGAGTTTCGAAATTTATTCTAAGTATTTCAAATTCCATGAAATTTATTTTTAACCATAAAAGTGGTAGATTTATATAACATAACATATTGATTATAAATCATCAAAGTATTATAAATTGAGTTGAAAATTGCTCATTGTGTTTGTATGAATCAAACGGAATACGTTTAACACACAGTTTTTAAGGACAAATATGTATTTGTGATTTAAAATATTGGGCAAAGAGCATCCAAATGCGATTGAATCAAAATGCAACTAATATATGTGAAGATATCAGTGTTTATTAGTGTAATGTAAGTGAATAACAAAGTGTAACATAGATACTTTAAATGTAACTTAAAAAGGTATCAGACATAAGTGTTGTATAAGTGAATATCAGATAGCATTATTGTTATTAAAGAATATATCAGACATACTAAATATTATATAAGTGGATATGACATTATCAGTGTTACATAAGTGTACTTCAGGTACTATAAATGTAACGGAATATATCAGACATTACTTATAGATATCGTACATAGTAAATGTTACACAAGTGGATATCAAATACTGTAAATGTAACATAATAAGGTATCAGACATAAGTGTTGTATACGTGGATATCAGATAATATTATTTTTATTAAAGAATATATCAGACATAATAAATATTATATAAGTGGATGTGACATTATCAGTGTTATATAAGTGAACTTCAGATACTATAAATGTAACGGAATGTATCAAACATTACTAATGTATATCATACATAGTAAATGTTACATAAGTGGATATCAAATACTGTAAATGTAACATAATAAGGTATCAGATATAAGTGTTGGATATAAATGTAACTTAAAAATATATCAGCCATTATAAATGGATATCAGACATAGTAAATGTAGCATAAGTGAATATCAGATACTATAAAAGAATATTAATAAGATTACAGGCAGTAAATATCTTACTAGGTGTCAGACATAATAAGTATTATACGAGTATAAAATAATTGAATATCTGACATTATAAGTGTTACATAGGTTAATGTTGAACATTGAAAGTGACACTTGAGTGTATATTCAATATTATAAGTGTTTCATAGGTGAATATAAGACATTATAATTAAAATGAGTATAAAAATGGATATCTGATACAAAAACATAAAATATATTTATATACAGATAAACAGAAAATATATTTATGTTTAATTTTTAAACCGTTTGAAAGAATTAATTTAAATGTGACATTATTTTTTTTAATTCGACGAACGTTTCGTCTGGTAATACTCTTGGTATTTTGACAATTTAAGGCTTTTATTTTTATTGATTTTAATCAATAAGTGCAAAAATTTGTAAATTGTTTTGAATTTCAAGAAAAGAAACTGAAAATAACTTTAAATAAAATAACAAAAAAAAAGAAGATTTTACTTATAAAAATAACTTTTTTTTTCAAAAAGTATTCAATTAAAAAAATACTCGACCTTCCGAGGGTGTTTTCAAGAATTTGTTTTCATTAAATTAATTCCAGTACTTTGTTGAAAATAAAGGTCAATATAATAAAATCCGGTAGAAAAATTCCAGGTTGTTTAATATTTTTTTTTTAGTCCAAGAATATTATTCTTTTTAAAATGGATGGGTCAAATTTTCTGACGAAATATTTTTCTCATAAAAATTACATTTCTGATTGTATCAGTGATGATGGTATTGTTACTTCCACTAACAATAATAACCCAGTTCCTTGGATTTGGGCTATGAACCAATCGTTACCACTTTTGGGATATATTTGGAGTCCGTGTGTCAATCTTTATTTTTCTACTGGAATATATATTTTTTCTTCGACAAACAGCCCCAAAACTATTATAAAAACTGTACAACAGAGTCTAGAAACGTACAAAACTTGTTCGAGATTTTATTATTCAGATCAAATTAATAAAAAACTTATTTTACCAAGAATGGGTATTACTGCAGATTCATAAATTGATGTATGTAAGTGAAATACCACTTTTAGTTTTTAAATTTTGAATGAGTATACCCCACAGGGTGTAAAAATATCAGGGCAGTAAAATGGGTATTTCATGATTCACATGTATAGGGTCTTTCAAATTGAGCGGTTTTTTTTATTATTTTTTTAACTCTTGATTAAAACAGATAATTTGATTTGATTTCAAAAAACTTTTTATTGGTCATTGAAGTATAATGTATGCCATTTAAACACAATAAACAATATCCACCAAATGTCCACCTCTTGCAGCTCCACAGATGCCCACTCTTTTGTCAAAATTTTCGATGACATTTTGGCATAATTGCGGTTCTAACTCACCAATAACGTGAATAATTTCGTCCTTCAGCTCAGGAATTGATCAGGGGTCATTCTTATAGACCTGGCTTTTCACGTAACCCCAGAGAAAATAGTCCAACGGTGTCAGATCACATGATCTTGGTGGCCAATTAACATCATCGTTTCCGGAGATTACAATTGATACAATAATTCTCAATTTGAACGCGTTGTTATATTGCATACGACTTCATTTTTATAAATGCCATACATTACACTTCTCAAATGTCATAAGACCCAGGCAAGTTCGCGACGCCATCTGTGTTTTATCCAAGAATTAAAAAAAATGCTCAATTTGAAAGACCCTATACATACCACCACGACGTGTCTCAGGTCGCAGCCCGCTTCTGCGGGCGTGGGTTCGAATCTCACTTCTGGTAACTTAAAAAAAAAACTATTTTCATAAAAAAACTATATAAATATTTTTCCTTTTTTTGTTTTTTTTTTGTAAAGTAATCTATTATACAAACATTCGCCAAAGGCTTTACCTGTATACATATTTATATCTTAAGAACTAATCTAATTTAGATATTAGAAGTATGAACTAGCTTCATTTTAATTTCCTACATTTTAAATTATATTAACATTTAATTATCTAAATATTTGTTCTGGTATTATCAGGTTTCAACAGTTTATTTGGATTCAAGTTTATATTAATTTAAATATGATATACTATACAGTGTCCCGTAACCCAATGTCAAGCCGGTATCGAGGAAAAGGCCAGCTTATGACGGTTCAGAATAAAAAGTGTTAATTAAATACAGTTTTTTTTAAATTACTTTTAAAAGAGTAGTAGGTATGTATTTTACTATTTTGAAATTTTGATTAAACAGGCCAACTTTTGGTGTAACTTGCCTGATTAGCGTAGTACATTATTTTTACAGTATGATGAATTCAAGTTAGCTGATAAAAAATATTAATTTTTATGATCGGACAAAAACAATTTTTTTTTCGAAGGTGCGGGTTTTTTTTTGTTTTATATCTGACTCCGACTAATAGCAGGGCTATCTAAGATTGCGATACAATCATTATAATAATAAAATATGGCAATTTGTAGTCACAGCATATAAACATTTGGCACAGGGTAGCTATTTTTACGATTAAAAAAAAAAGCCAATAACTCGAAAAGTATGAGGCTTTTGCTAGATTTTTTAAACTCGGAACCGTCATAAGCTGGCCTTTTCCTCGATACCGGCTTGACATTGAGTTACGGGACACCCTGTACAAGTGAAATAAAAATAATGAGACAAAAATAGTTACAGTAAATTCACATACATACTATTGAGGTCCAAAAATATCTGGCCTAAACAAGTAAGAGCTTGTAAGGTCTGATACCACGCCGGCCCCGCCACCCTATGGTCAGTTGATGTTACATTTAAAATTACCTCAACACTCAGTAAGATGTCAACTAGAGCCGATACAGGACGTGTTGTTTCGTTATATTCTGAAATGTTAAAAAATAATAATGTCAAGTTTCTTTTAAAAGAACGTTCAGGTGTGGCTGGCGTGGTGTCTACCTAAATACGCATTAACTTGTTCAGGCTGGTAACTTTTGGATCTTTGTGGTACATACCATCACGTTGTGTCCCTTGCGGAGTATGCAAAGATAATAGATCTCAAAAAAAATTTATTCATGCATATACGACTTTCACCTCTTATTAAGAGTATAATATATCGTATTAAGAAGATTTTGAATCATGAATCATACACATACGATATACTCGTATAGTATGGCTGGCTGAGTATGTTTTGCGAATATCGTCTTAATATATGTTAAGTCGATATTTTAAAGAGACCAATTATTTTCGCATATGTAAAGTTAAGGTGTTAAATGCTTGATGGGAATCTGTCAACTTTTCAATTTCATGATGATCAATTGAAACAAAAAAGTTTTTTTCCTGGAGGAGATGAAACACAAATTGAACATAAAAATAAATAAGGTCAGGCCAATACCTATTTTGAAAAATCTTAAATCATTTCGTATGAGCTTCTTTGAAATGTTTAATGCATTAGGAATATAACCATGAAATAAACATTTTCATGGCTTGATATTCTGGTATAGCAAGGATTGAGAAATGCTTATTCGATATATCAAGTAAACTAAGAAGAAATTTGTTTTAATCCTTATTGAATATAAACGTTGAAGTAGCAAACTAGGATTCACCCATATCCTGCTGATACCGATTTCATGTTTTCTCTAGTATTGTAAGAGTTGAGAAAATTTTCAGTTGTCGATTAATTGAGTCGTTTTAATAAAATTTTAATAAACATCGTAATTTTTTAATACAATTGTATACATTTACTTTAGTTCCTTTAATATAATTGTACAAATTTTCTTTTGTATTTCTTTAATGCCATTGTATGAATTTACTTTTGTATTTTTTTTTAAAGCTATTGCATGAATTTTCTTTTGCAATTTTTTAATGCAATTGTAGGAATTTTCTTTTGTATTTTTTTTAAAGCTATTTCATGAATTTTCTTATGCAATTTATTAATGCAATTGTATGAATTTTCTTAAGTATTTTTTTTAAAGCTATTGCATGAATTTTCTTTTGCAATTTTTTAATGCAATTGTATGAATTTTCTTTTGTATTTTTTTAAAGCTATTGCATGAATTTTCTTTTGCAATTGTATGAATTGCAATCGTTTGTATTTTTTTAATACAATTGTATAAATTTTCTTTTGTATTGTTTTAATACAACTGTAGGAATTTTCTTTTGTATTTTTTTAATACAATTATATGCATTTTCTTTTGTATTTTTTAATACTATTGTATAAATTTTCTTTTGTATTTTTTTAACACAATTGTATACATATTCTTTTGTATTTTTTTAATGCAATTATATGAATTTTCTTGTGTATTTTTTAATACAACTGTGTGAATTTTCCTTTTTAATATTTTAATACAATTGTATGAATTTTCTTTTATATTTTTTTAATAGAATTGTAAAAATAAATATATCCAAAAGTTAAATACCTGTATTATTAATTTCTTTCGTTTTAAACATATTTTATCTGATTAAATACAAATTTTATTGGAAATAATTAAATATGCTACGTATGAAGGTCCAAAATTTTCCAGCCCAAGGATATGAAAAACCGGATAGAATGAATTTTTAAAAAATATTTTTCAATATACGAGTACTCACCCTGTAGTTCAATATGTTTTTAGAATTATGAATTATTTTTTCAATACAACTGAAAAAACATTCTAAAGTCTTGTTCTCGAAATTGTGAAACATCACTTTGTCCCTTTAATATTTTTCATATCCACCTATGAACGTATGTTCAACATGTACTATGGCGAGCCGGAGAGTTAGTCACTTACTTCAGTGGTTCTTAATCCAATAATTCGATTACTGGGGTAGAAGATAGTGTTGTTTCCCACCCACGCTCTTCTAAATAACCACATAATGGTTTCGGATATGTCGAGGGGTCGTTGTTGTTACTGGACCTTGTAGTCGAAGATCCCCTCGCCATTCCAACGTCAATATCGAGTTTCTCCTCCACGTCGATTACATGATCTTCTGTGAGAGAATAGCTCCTAGACGCACACTCCCTCCCATAGACATCGCAGACATGAAGAACCTGCAAGGCCGGTTTGGTAACGTTGACGTATGTTCGCAACACACTGACTATTTCTTACACGTCTATTGTAGCTGTTGAGGCGTCGTTGTAATTGCTCTCCAGTTTCCATCTGCTCCTAGTTTACAGACACCCCGCAGAAAGTCATCGCCTCTCGCAAACTGTTCTTATAGCGCGTTCTCTGTCCACTCACCATCCGCTTGCATAATATTTCCCTGTATAAGACGCGGTTTTGTGATGTCCATACGTACCACATGTCCACCTCAATTTTGCCTCTTCAGCGATATCCTCTACACGTTTACAGTTGAAGCGTTGCACGACCGAGAAAATTGTGACGTGATCACTCCTGTGTATTTCAAGGAAACGCTGGTGGAATACTAAAGTTCAGAATGTACCTTGTATAGGAAATCCTAGTCTAAGGCTCAAAGAGAAGTGTGGGAAGGAATATACCCTTGCAAACAGATATTTAAGTAGACTGGAAGATGTTTCTGCATTAGTCTAATACATAGCTGGATGGTGATAATGTGATGAAGAACTGCCATACTGCTGAGAGTGATATGTGCCAGAGAATTTTGCTGACAGTTAAGACCCACCCTGGGTTGTAGGGTTGATAATGATGTTTTCTTTTCACTACTGATGGCAATTATTAAAATTTAATTGTAAGCTTAGTATAACTCATAGATTTAACCTGTAGGTTTCAAACTGTGATAAAATTAATTAATTAAACTTAATCGGTTTCACATTGTCAACTACTGTACAGCTCAACACAAGTAAGAGTGAACTTTTCTATCACTCAAACAAACCGTTGTTTCAGTAAACCTATCAGTTCGTTTTCAAAACAAAGCTTCTTCCAGTCTTAAAAGGAATTAAATGAAATGAAGAAAACACAAAGGAAAAATTCTCTTTCGCCTTCTGCGGAAGTAAAGAAGTCTACATGACCCGAAGATGGTTCTTTTTAAGCTCTTCTACGGGAAGCAGCTCTTAGTCGCCGCAGTAAAAGAAGTTGCGATTTAATGCACTTTTTTCCAAGAAAAATTATTCTCTCTGTCTAAAGTCTTGAACGACCATTAAGAGTGCTTTGAATTTTTAATTCAATTATTCCGATGGAAGTTGCACGGATAGAGTTTCTCAACATTTTGACTTAAAGTTTTAAATCATTCTCATAGTTTTATTTTAATTTAACACTTTCTTTTATAATATATTTATTCATTATATCTACGAGTATGTGTACCAAGTTTTATTGTCCTTCTCACACTTGTCAATAGATCTGAGATTTGAATTCCTTATGGAAGGTACATTTGGAACCTGAAAATATTCCACCAGCGTTTCTTTCGTCGTATCTTTGGGATCCAGGAAAATGATCATGTCACAAATGTCTCGGTCCTTTAGCTCCATAACTGTAAACCTGTAGAGAATATGGTTTTTGGAATGAAATTAAGGTGGACTGGACATTTGGTAAATATGGACGATCACAGACTCCCAAAACGCGTTTTATACGGATAAGTAATAGGTAGGCAAAGGGCTGGTGAGCAGAGGAAGCGTTATAAGGACAGAGACGTTGGTCTTGTGCCGAGCGTCTGAAGATTTGGAGTAAGTTAACATACTCAAGAATGTGGAAAGTGGAGAGCTATCTGTTCTCGAACTAATGGCACTTCAACAGTTAGACGTCTGAGAAACAGTGAGTGTGCTTTGAAAATAAGTCAGCGTTAGCGGACACTTTAGCAGGATCTACATGCCTGTATAAGGCAGTGCACGTCTAGGATCGGGCTGTTTTCTACAGAAGCAGACAGTTTAGCAGGATCTACATGCCTGTACAAGGCAGTGCACGTCTACGATCGGGCTGTTTTCTTCAGAAAATAACATGATTGATGCGCAGAAGCAGTTCAATATTGACGTTGGAATGGCAAGGGGATCCTCGACTACGTAGCAGACAGTTGAGCAGGATCTACATGCCTGTACAAGGCAGTGCACGTCTACGATCGGGCTGTTTTCTACAGAAAATAACATGATTGATGTGCAGAAGCAGTTCAATATTGACGTTGGAATGGCAAGGGGATCCTCGACTACGTAGCAGACAGTTGAGCAGGATCTACATGCCTGTACAAGGCAGTGCACGTCTAGGATCGGGCTGTTTTCTACAGAAAATAACATGATTGATGTGCAGAAGCAGTTCAATATTGACGTTGAAATGGCAAGGGGATCCTCGACTACGTAGCAGACAGTTTAGCAGGATCTACATGCCTGTACAAGGCAGTGCACGTCTAGGATCGGGCTGTTTTCTACAGAAAATAACATGATTGATGTGCAGAAGCAGTTCAATATTGACGTTGAAATGGCAAGGGGATCCTCGACTACGTAGCAGACAGTTTAGCAGGATCTACATGCCTGTACAAGGCAGTGCACGTCTAGGATCGGGCTGTTTTCTACAGAAAATAACATGATTGATGTGCAGAAGCAGTTCAATATTGACGTTGGAATGTCAAGGGGATCCTCGACTACGAGACCCAGCAACTATGATGACCCCTCAATAAATCCGAATTCATGATTCGGACGGTCTAGATCTCGATAATCGAGCCTTCGGGCTAAGAACCACTGAAGCAAGCAACATCACAGATGCCCATCATGCGTGATAGAAATATCACCGTATGTGGACAAGCAATAATACTAGCACAAGTCTAGGTCGGGTAAGTAATGTAAGCAGATTTTTTTCTTCCTTTTTTAAGTAACGTTGGTAATCGAACCCGAAACTCTCGGGTGGAAGACCAGCGTCTTACTACCTAGATCACGGAGGTCAACAGAGGTTCTACTCGTATGAACAACACATCTTGGAATTTATGCCTTTATACTCGGACAAACTTACATCTTGCGATTTTTTGCTTGATCACCTGAAACTCCAGAGAGTGCAGAACAAGACATATAAGATATTTTTTAACACCCATCCCAGAACAAACCTTACCCAATATAGCTTAAACAAATAAAATAGAAACTCCCTAAAGGGGATATTATAAGGTAAATAAAAAATATACTAAGGTTAAAAAAAACAGTAGAATTACTGCCCTCCAATTAAGACCTTAGATTGAAGAAAGATTCTTTTCAACTCCGCAACATCTACATAAAAAATATCTACCAAATCAGACATTGTATTTCTTAATCATTGTATTCTTACGATTGGTGACTTACAGCGTATAATTGTAGTTAAAAGAGTGATATTGACACATTTTAATTTTAAAAGGTTCTGTGTGTTTCTAGCAGGAGTGTGAAAACCAATTTGAGACAATATATCGGGAATATGAACGACAATGTGAATAAATAACCTTGTCTAAATTCACAAATTTATAGACTCTAATGTGTTTTCAATGCAGCTATTCGGCTGATGTATGACAGTCATACATATTCATATTGCCATTAGGTCCGTTTGTACAAACCTTACCCGACTTCACGCCGAACAGCGAGAAGAAACCCTTCAACACCACATCCTCGTTTGGACCGTGAAGTTCTATAAAAGTCAACAAAATCACAACAATCCCTTAGTCGTTGCCCTGGGGACTTACGAGAGTAAATCCGACCTACCCTTCCGTTATAAGCACAAGCTCCCGAAGGATTATCTGTTGCCTGACTAGTCAACCTACAGTATTAGCGGGGACGACCAAGGTCTGAGTGAATGTGGTGGAATACAAGTAGCCTGAACGAGTGGACTTGTTCTTGCTAAATAATCAGTGTAAGAATTTTTATCTAGTTATAAGTAGTATGTAGGTGTTAATTATTTCTAAGAAATCATATATTAATATTGTAAAAAAAATAAAATAAAATGATATGTAGGAAAATAAGATTAAGTAAGTTCATAAATTATAACATATAATTAAGATTAGTTAAGTAATAAATTTGTATATAGGTATAGCCTTGACAAATATTTGTACAATATTTTACTTTGTTTAGTAAAAAAAAAAAAAAAGAATTTTAGCTCTTATACTCGGACAAATATACACCTTGCAGTAATTTGCTTTGAAACTCGTACAAACATATTCGTACATCTTGCGATTTTTTGCTTGTATACTCGGATCAATATATATTTTGCGATTTTCTCCTTTAATACATATTTGTACATACATCTTGCAATTTTTGGCTTTTACACTTTTTATTCAATCGTTCTATTTATATATGTCCAAAGCATCTCAGTGCGTTCTTATTGTTCTTACTAAATACATCAGCTTTAAGTTCACATTCATCTTTGATCACTTCATCTCGTATTCTGTCATACATTATTACCCCGTATATTCTTCTCAGAACACACATTTCTACAGCATTTATTCGGTTCCTATCAGCTTTTTCACTTGTCCGTACTTCACCCCTACATATCGAAGTTGGTAAGAGAAAACTGTGCTATAATTGTGCCATATACTCGTATGTACACAAGAACGGGCTTTCCAGCCGCTATGCCTGTTGGAAGGGCCTTAACTCTTTTGAACGGGACTGCTTCGGATATTGACATATTTCATATCACATTACCAAAAGCAAAAGTAAATTTTCTTCTAAGATTGAGCGCGTTAGACAGCACTCATCAACGTATTTAAGTGATTTTTTTATATATTAGGTGTTAACATAAGTCGTGTCCGTTTTTTTTCAATTAAAAAATGAGCACCAAAAGTAAATGGTAAATGTTATACGTCATTCGAAAGCAAATTTTCTGCTCTACAAGAAATTGTGTTTGCTTTTACGTTACATATAATATTTTATTTGATTATAAGCCTTCAAAATGGAATGTCAAGTAGACGAAAGTGAGCATTTTCGACACCTCCTTCTGTTCACGTTCAATCGAAAGAATAAAACTGCCAAAGCTGCTCGCGATATTTGCGAAGTGTGCTGTGAAGATGCTATGAATGAAAGGACAGCTCGTCGATGGTTTTTGCGTTTCAAAGACGGTAATTTCAACCTAAAAGACATGGAGCGTTCCGAATGATCAGTGGACTTCGATGAAGACCACTTAAACCATATTATTCATGAAGATCCCCTTCATAGATTTTAAGATTTTTTTTAATGTTAACATATTTTGTATTTTTCAATGTAATTTGCTTAAACCTGTTTTGAGAAAATAAATATACAAGGTGGACCAATCTGGTAAAATTTCAGCATAATTTTATTTCTAATTATGCTGAGAAAGTCTAAGTTTTTAGCCATTTTTAATTATGAATGCAATATTAAAAATAAATTAAAATTTTGTGTATTTTTAGGAAGTGAAGAATAAAAATAATAAGAATTTCGATATTTTTGTCGATTGTCCCATTTATTCGTAGGCGTTATTTCTGAATAACCATTTCCGGGCGCGGTGCTATAGCCCGGATGTTTATATCGCTTTGTACCCCATAAAGTCATTTTGAGGGAAAGCAGATACTTTAGGGTTGTCAAAAGTTTGGTTTAATTTTATTAAATATAACTAAATATCATCAACCTTTCTTAATTTATAAAGGGCTATTCATAATGGCTATTCATAAAGACTATCCATAAGGAATATTCATAAGGGCTATTCATAAGAGATACGAAATAATACGATCTTCTTCTTCTTCCCAGTGTCATGTCAGGTCCCTCCAACGTTGAATATCACCTGAGAGTAGACATATTTGTCCCCGGCAGCCCGAAAAAATCCCCGACGCTCCTTACACCAGTCCAATACCGTATATTGCAGAGCCAGGAGATTTGCCTCCTGCCAACACCTCTTCGACCCTCTATTTTTCCTTGGATGATCAGGTGCAGTAATTTGTACTTTTCTCCTCTAAGTACATGACCCAAATAGAACACCTCTCGAACTTTAGTATTAGCAACTCTCTACCAACTTTGGTTCTTTGAAGAACCCTTGTGTTGCTGACCATATCCGTCCAAGGTAGTAGCATTCTCCGGTGCATCCACATTTCGAATGCTTCCAGTCGGTTCATACTACCAACTTTGAGGGTCCATGTTTCCACACCATGCAATAACACTGACCAAACGTAGCATTTGACTAACAGTTGTCGAAGTTTCAAGTTTAGATTATCATCGCAGAATACTCTCCTCATTTTATTAAAAGCTGCACGAGACGATTCAATTCTGCACTTGACTTCGGTTTCTGGGTCGAGATCACTTAGTTTTACTCAGGTTCATGTTCAGCCCCAGCCTCGCACCGGCTTCATTAATTCTATCTATAAGCGTTTGAAGGTTGTCAATACTGTCTGCCAGAACAATCGTATCATCTGCGTACCTGATGTTATTGATGCATACACCATTCACTTTGACTCCCAGATTCAAGTTATATAGTGCTTCCTTGATCAGAGTAAAGAAAAATACAACACGATAAGCTATTCCTCGTGATCTAACATAATTGTCAGTTATCTTGTAGGTTGAATACCCTGTGCGTCTATTGGTTTATTATATGCAAGCTGGTGCACTTCGACCAAAGCTTCGATGATAAGAAGATCGAACTTTAAAGATGATCGGCGGGTTTAATCTGCCGCTTTAGGGAGAGTTTCATATAGAGCTATTTTTGTGTTGTTTTTTTTTAATAGTAATATAAGAATTAATAGCTGGCCGCAAACAAGCTACACAAAAATATGAATTTAGGTGTAAAACGGTCTAAGAGTAAAACAAGTTCGGAATGGATCCGCCAGGAATCAAACCTGGAGCGCCCGATTGTTTAGTTTTAATGCTAACCATTAGACCTCGGTCGTCGAAAATATTACATAGATTCATGTAGAAAATTATTTTTATTATAATGAAAATATAAAAAAGAATGTAAGTCATGAAAAACAAGATTTAGCGGACTGTTTGGTGAGTCTTTAAAATGTTGCTAAGTGATTGTTATATATTTCTAAGTCATAAAAAAAAGTAAAAATAAAAATGATCACAGTAAATTAAATGTCTATGAAGAATCATTTCTCATAGGAAAAGAATACTTAAAGAAATCAAAACCACCTTTTTATGTCGATGTACTTTTTTCGTTCTCGCAATATATTAAAGTTTCCAGGAGGTCTGATGACCCTCGGGAGGTGCTACGGTTTCCTGCCCACCCTCGCAGAAATACCCTCTTCTAGTTTTGCGTACCATCTAGGGCTTCGGCCAAACAGCTCCACTCCTACGGTGTCTTTTCGCTTCCATAAAAACCTTTATTTGTAATAATACGACGGGGTCGCTTCACTTTAATCGAATTCGATTTTATTTCTTGCAGAGTTAAATAATATAGGGTATTTAAAATAACTAAAACTCTACAATAGTACAAAGATATATTCAGAGAAATGTCTTTTGAGTGTTTTTTTTTTAATTTAAAAGTAGAAAAGGGTTTGTTCCTTTTATTTTTTTATTATTGTACTGGGTGATCCCGTGAAAAATCAGGGATGTAAATTGACTCGCTAAGCTGAAAGGCTGAAAAAAAATTGGTAGAATAAACGACTGTTTGTTTTAAAATTTTGGTAACCAGGAAAATTTGAATAACTTAGTAACTTCATCAAACATTAGTAATACTTGAACGCGTTAGACGTATGCTAGTGTTGTAACCTGTCCAAATGGGGTAGTATTTTTAACAAATACGAAGGAACTGGCGTCGTGGTTCATTTTCATCATCAAAAAATGAAAATAGTTTCTTTGTGACATAAATATTAATTGGCAAATATTGGCATTTAGTATTAATTGAGCCACAGTTATGCATTTCAACTCTGTTCTCATGAAAGTTGATATGATGGTTAACTTTAAGTGTCCCTCAGAACGTTCACGGAAGTCACATATTCGCTGTATTTCTTCAGCACGACACTCGTTGGTTTCATCTTCAACCTCTTGCTATTGTTGCACTTGACGAAAATGCGCACACACACAAAACTCGTTAGTTTCCACTACTGTTTGTCTTTCAAGTTGTTACATCTGATAGTTGTGGATATATATATATATATATATTCTGTGCGTTTTTCTTTTGCTTTCATTTAGATTCATTCCTTTTTATTCAATTAAACAGTATGAAAATAATGAACTCTGTTGAAATAACAATAAATCAATAACGTAAATATTAAACCTTATTGTTACATACAAACACATACCAATTATTTTATTCTTATATACGAACGTAAGTACACTCAATTTTATAATGTTTGATTATTATACAAACACTTATTCTTATATACGAACGTAAGTACACTCAATTTTATAATGTTTGATTATTAAAGAAACACTTATTCTTATATACGAACGTAAGTACACTCAATTTTATAATGTTTGATTATTATAAAAAAAAAACACTTATTTTTATATACGAACGTAAGTACACTCAATTTTATAATAATACTTTAGTTTTATACAATACGCGTACAATGTATAACCTGGTGGGCTTATTGCCATATGACAATCTCTTCTAATTAACCAGAAATATGTTTTATTTATGTAAATAAATCTCAGGGATTTATTAATTTAAAGCAATTTCTTCCAGTCAACTAGCTTTGTTTCACAATTATTATTATTGATATCCATGATCGTGTCTTGAATTTGGTAAAATAATATATTTGAGTGAAAATAACAAACTTTAACCCTTCATGTCCTGTGATGTGTAACTAGTACACATAGCTTCTAAACACTTTAATAACTCTATAAATATAATAAATACTGGGTTCAGATTTTAGGTATTCATACATTTACGCAAATATAATACATTTACGCATTGAATGAAAAAATAATGTTAATAATAATTAACACTTGTCGGCCACATCAAAGATATTTTGTGAAAATCGGGAATAAATTCACCAATACAATCAAACGTGTGCCAGTGTGTGACGTAGGTATATTCATTCTAAACAACCGCTATGGGTGAGGAAGCGACGCTATTCACGTATCACTCTACTTCGGTATATGGGAACGCAAGAAATAGAATCTTAGTTCGCTCGCTTCTCTCGCTTTAGTAGCTCGCGGGTTTTCGTTCGAGGGGGTCGCTTTGCCCGTTTTATGAATGTCGCCCGATGTTGTTTTTCATGTTTTCAGCAATTAAATTTCAATTATCATCACTTTTGACTTCAAATTTAATTAATTTAAGCGATTGGCTATGAATATTCTTATTTTTCTGATTTTAAATCGCTCATTTTTACATGTGTATTGTATTGGTTGATTGGAAGCGATTGCCATACGACAATAAACTGGACAGGTTGTTCTGTATACAACGAAAGTGCAATAGCAGAATTCCTTAACATTCTTCAATCTTTCATTATTCACTCAAATATCTACATATCAGATAATCTATAAATGGTAACCATACTTCTAAAATCTCTATTTATATTGTTCAGCTCATGCACAGTTTATCCACGTCAGCAGATCTGTGAAAATGCTATAAATTATGTAGATAAAGAGAAAAAAAGCATTATAGTGGGAACTAATAGTATTTTTTATACAAACATCCCCTTCTTTGCATCCCCCAGCATACGCTATAGTTTAAAGAGGCTTTCATAATAATTGGTTCACGCTTGTCTCTGTCGGGCCGTTTCATAACATTTTTATTTAACCGTCATTTTTACGCCATCCGCTGCGAAATTTCTTATTTTATTATCACCCTTTTCTCGAGAGCCGCGCATAACTGAGATGTTGATGTCTCGGAAGAAATTTATTTTAAACGCCAGCTGATTTACAGTGGCTAGATTATATTATATTTGGCCGCCGAAGGTGCGCAAAGAATAACTATAAATTTCGCAGTTTTATTCCGCTTCTCGTGTCGTAATAACTCTTAAGATTTTTATCTTCGTAGATGAATTGTGTTTATTTAATTTTTGTATTTTCTTTGCATTATTGTACCTTACAAAATTATTTATTATAACTACGCAACAACGTTAAACGCCTGTTTTACCAGCCTAGAGGTTGCGGATTCGATTCTAGAGATGAGACGAGCTGTGTTTTAGTATCAATAAATAATATGTTTCTTTCGATGGTCTTACAGCCCATATCAAGATTTGGCCTCCGTCAATCTTTGCCTCCAACTCCTCCTGTCTTCCGCCTCGACCCTCCGATCCTGCACCTGTAGCAGCCGGGTTGCGTCCCTCTCAACTTTGTCCTCCCATCGCAGCCTTGGCTTGAACACTCTCCTTTTCCCACCCGGGTGTCCTTCCAGGATTCTTTTGGGTGCTCGCAATGACGGCATTCTCTGCACATGTCCAGCCCATCTCAATCTGCTCAGTATGACATGTACAGATAGCCTGGGAGCTTTGTAGATATTATATAGCTCGTCGTTGTATCGTATTCGCTAGGTTTCGCCATCATTCACGGGGCCCAGGATCCTACGTAGTACTCTTCTCTCGAAGGCATTCAGCAACTCTGCGGATTTGGCTGTCAGTTTCCATGCTTCGCATCCATATGCCACCACTGACTTTGGTTTATTACCATTAATATTATTATAATTTAGATAAAGCATTGACATGTTTATATCACATATTGAAAGATCTTCAAAGGTTTCTTTGTAGTTCGTCTTCTTGTGGTAAGTTTTTTATAGTTTTCTCATCAGATACATTTCAGAAAGTGTTATACTATATATGATCTACAAAGGTTTCTTTGTAGTTCGTCTTCTTGTGGTAAGTTTTTTGTGATTTTCTTATCAGAGACATTTCATAAAGTGTTATATATGATCCGTTCGGATGCTGATAAAGCTATCAGACGTGATTTATTTAATAATAGTGGGCTCAAGTCCCGAGTTAGAGCACCCTTGAGGAGTTTTCTCTCCAAATGGCGCTACATAAAATTGTTTGCGCTACATAAAGGAGTTTTCTCTCCAAATGGCGCTACATAAAAAAACAAGGAAGTATCTTATCTAATGAACGCAGTCACCACCTTCCTATTTTAACACTCAGCTAATATATACATTTATTTCTCAATACTTTAAATCTTTAAATTATTGCAGTTTTGAATCTTGAGTTAGGGCGCCCTTGAATAGAGTCTGTTCTGCAAACGGAGCTATGTAAATTATCATTATTATGTATGTCAAGATATTATACGTATGCATTAGGAAGACGCCTGTGCATGTTCTAATTTATTGTGTGTATGCTGTTGGACTTTAAACACATAGTCTTGACAAATCAGAGCCAAAGCTTTTATGGCAAGAAGATCAAACTTCAAAAATGACCGGCAGACTTAATCAACTGTATCATGTAGTTAGACATTATACATATATAGCGCTATTAATAATATTGTCTAATAGCATTATAGAAAATAATGATATGCAGTATATGACCTACAGGAAATATATGCATTTAAATGATAAATGGTCTAGGAATAAAACTTGTCTGGAAGTAAATCAGCCAGACATCGAACCTGAGTCAGCGGTTTGCTTAACTTGAATGTTAACCATTTGACCAAGGCTAACGAAATAGATTCACGTGGAAAAAGGTTTTTAAATAAAATATAGAAAACAATATGTCAATAATGAATAATAAGTTTTAGTGGGCTAGTTTGAAAGACTCCTGTCTTTCAACCTAGGGATTACGTATTTGATTCCCGTTCAAGCTCAATTTATTTTAAACATCTTAGACATTTTAGACATCTTTCTGATTGATTGCAAGATATCTATGTGTTGTTTGTCGGGATGTATGGATTCAACGAAGTGAGAATTGCGTACATATATAGATAAGCGTTGAGATCTACCTTCTCTGTCTTCACCAAAAGGGACATATATTATATAGCCTGATGGTAAGTAATATAACGTAACGAATTATTTGAGACTTCTCAGATTTTATTATATTGAAATATGGAGTATCGGCATTGTTTCAAATGATTTCGAGCATCCTGTGTTAAAATTCAACAAACAATATTTAAAACAACACCAGTAAAAAATTTGCACCATCTTTGACATGGTTCAAAACATTGATCTTCATTGAACCTGACAACCTCCGTGGCCTGGTTAGTATCTTCCGATTTGAGGGTTGCGGGTTCGATTCCTGTTGAAACCCAGATTATTATAAAAAGGATTCGAATGTGGTTTTCACTTAAGGGTTTTAAATAGTCACACTTTGTGGTAGTTCTGAAAAACTATTTAAGACGTTAGCGAGGTAGAAAACATCTTTCTCGCTGGTTAGGAAAGATTGGCATATGCCATTATATCCGCCATATTGTACTAAATACCCTCTTATCTGGCCGAAAATTTGCAGCGTCTTTCCAATCATGGATTAGCGCTACGCTTAAACAGAGATTATCTATCTTTCCAGTTCACCGCTACTCTTTTTATACGTCGTCCTTTACTGTCCATGCAGTGAGACTCTGGAATCAGTTACAAACCAATATAAGACTCGCTCCGTCCTTGGCATGGTTTAAGGAGCGACTGAAAAAACTTTTAATTTCTAGTCAGTAAAATAACGTGTTTCATTCCTGATTTTTCTTTTCCTTTCCTCTTCACCATCCCTTCCTTTCCTTTTGATTGATGATATCTCACTTTATCATACATGAAAAATAATGTTCGGGTGATTGCCCGTCTTTGTGGGGTTCGTGGGCATGTGCTCACGTATGTGTTTATGGATTTCGTGGGGATGGATAGTCATTTAAATTATTTATGCGACCACGTAACTTGCTTCATTTACTTTTGTCTGGTTGGTTGGAAGAGATTGCCGCCTGGCAATAAGCCCGCCAGATTGTGTTTGCAATAAAAGTGTTAAATAAATATATACAATTAGAGCATAATACTCTTAGGTACATATGCAAATATATACCATCACGCCATATGTCTTTATGAGTAGGCAGAGACAACAGATCTCAACACCTTTCTATCCACATATGTGTAGAATCTCTGTCATACACGCTCTTCTAGTATTTAAAGGATGAATATTTTTTTTGTCCAAAAGCATTACATATTTTTTTAAGCTTCTAGCGTGTATGATTTAACGCATTATTAAATAAGTGGAAGTCATCCACTGGTTTAAAATTTTAATGCAACAACTCAAATACAGCGAAAATGAAATACAATATGTTTATTTTGTGAATGTGATGGAATACAAGTAGCCTGAATGAGTGGACTCGTTCTTGCTAAATAATAAGTTGTAAGAATTGTTATCTAGTTATAAGTAGTATGGAGGTGTTAATTATTTCTAAGAAAGCATATATTAAGATTGTAAAAAAATAAAATAAAATGACATGTAGGAAAATAAGATTAAGTAAGTACATAAATTATAATATGTAAATAAGATTAGTTAAGTAATAAATTTGTATATAGGTATAAGTATAGCCTTGACAACTATTTGTACCACATATTACTTTGTTTGATAAAAAAAAAAACAGTACGTTTTATTTTTTAATTTAAAAAAAAAATAAAAAAATTTTGTTCTTGACTGAAAATACTTTTGATTCAGGATTAAACAGGTTCTTGTTTCAGGAGGAAATGCATCAAGTAATTGAGTGGTCGAGAATTTATGCGATGCTCAGGAACACTAACAGATTAAGCTGAATCGAATGGATCCCAGCTGCAGCGAACAGGAGTCGGTTGTGCAGCACATAAATTATATATCTCTGTTAGCACCGGGAGGCGCTGGAACTGCCGGGGTGCGCTGGAGGCATGCAGGGTGGTGCTCGTGGAGGCGCTTTCAATTTACCACGTGTGAGTTAAATGGATCATATCATTACTTTTACTCCCACTTGCTCCCTGAAGTCTTGAATAGTAGCTTTGATGTTCCAGAGATTTGTATATAAGATTATTTGAATATATTAATTAAGTTTTGAAATAGACTGCTTTGGAACATCTTCGAAACTAGACTAGGTGTAGCGCTAGATATGTTACATGAAAGCTCAGAAAAACTGAAGAAATATGTATCATGTCTCAGTAGACTTGGTAAACTTAAAATATTTCGTCAGAACATTTCAGGTAGCGGGATTTCTTCTCTGGAACTGGTTTTTAGAATGAATATATCTACGTCACACACTGGCACACGTTCGATTGTATTGGTGAATTTATTCCCGATTTTCACAAAATATCTCTGATGTGGCCGATAAGTGCTAATTATTATTAATATTATTTTTTCACTTAATGCGTAAATGTATTACGGAAGAATACCTAAAATCTGAACCCAGTATTTATTATATTTATAGAGATATTAAAGTTTTAAGAAGCAATGTGTACTAGTTGCACATCACAGGGAAGGAAGGGTAAACCGCGTGATTAGGCGTATGATGCCCATAATCAAAATATGCCGCATTATATGTCAAATCACAAAAACCTTATTTTACTGATACGACAAACTGAAAGTTTCCGAACAATATATAAATTGTTATTTTATCGTTAGTATTATTCAAATAAAAGTTTTCTTCAAAATTGTTAAACCATAGTAGGTAAAACTATTATTGGTATATGTGTTTTAAACCCACCCCGCGAGGAATTGAGAGCCTTGGAAGAACACGACATAATAAATTGGCATAACTACCCCTAAGTGTTGGAGGCTTCCATTTTGCTGAGGAGCCACTTTGAATTCACTACGTGTGAGTTGAATACCTCTTATCATTACCTTCGTATAGTGTCCCTCAACTTTTTTTTAACTCGTGGGAGTGTAATTTTTAATTTTTAAAAATTTAAATTAATAATTCAGAATTTTTATCACAGGTTTTGACTTAAACTTTGTGGAACTATGTATTAGATCCCCTCTTATCTCGCTGAGAATTTTCAGCGTCTTCCCAATCATGGATTAGCGCTACGCTCAAACAGAGATTGTCTATTGGCCTTTCCAGTTCACCGCTCCTCTTTCTTTTATTTCATCCTTTACTGCCCATGCAGTGAGACTCTGGAATCAGTTACAAACCAATATAAGACTCGCTCCGTCCTTGGCATGCTTTAAGGAGCGACTGAAAAACCTCTTAATTTCTAGTCAGTAAAATAACGTGTTTCATTCCTGATTTTTCTTTTCCTTACCTCTTCACCATCCCTTCCTTACCTTTTGATTGATGATATCTCACTTTATTTGCAAAATAATGTTCGGGTGACTGTCCGTCTTTGTGGGGTTCGTGGGCATGTGCTCACGTATATGTTTATGGATTTCGTGGGGATGGATAGTCATTTGAATGATTTATGTGACCACGTAACTTGCTTCATTTACTTTTGTCTGGTTGGTTGGAAGAGATTGCCGCCTGGCAATAAGCCCACCAGATTGTATTTGCAATAAAAGTGTTAAATAAATAAATAAATATTAGAATATTATTTTTTTCCCTCTGTATGGTACCATTCGTGTTATATGACTTGATGATTTGGACATATTAAAGCGCGTTCCTTACTCGAGATACAAAATAGTCTTCGGACCCAGAAATCAAACCGTTGAGTTATAAAAAAGAAAAATAATTATAAATAAAAAGTTAAGAACTTTTTAAACCCTTCAGTGTCAATTGGGACACCCCGTATAATCTTGAGATGTTTAAACACGTTATTTTTTTATTTAACTCTTTCATATAAATTCAATCAATCATTCGTATAATAAGTACCTTTTAACACGTCCAAATTAGGGTTAGGACACATTAAAGAGCGTGGTCGGAAAACAACATTGTCTTCGGTCATAATAATCGAGCCTATGGGTTTAGAACCGCTGGGGTAGGCACGAAAGTCATTGTTCGTCATTGCACGTGCTGGTAATATTATCATGTGCTATGAGGCAACACTCAAACACGTACTCGAACCGGGCGAGTATTGTTACCTGACCAACTCTTTTAAAATACCCTATTTTTTTGTGTACGACCTGGAATTGAACCCGGAATCTCTGATATAACATAACTGGTGTTCAATAATACAAACAGTAGGCTTGTTATATTGTTCGGTGTTTTATTATCATCTTAACATTTGTGATAAATTAATAAAAAGCAGTTCACACATAAACGTCACTAAATTAAATCAGGTGGAATGTCTCCATCTGGACGACCTCCGTAAGACGTTTAGCTTCAAGCTCGGGGGTTGCGGATTCAATTACCGTTGGAACCTAACGTTATTTTTAAATGATTTCAGTCTGATTTTCGCTTAAGGACTTTTAAAGATCTTTCTGGTTGGCTGGAAGAGATTACTGAATAGACATACGCCTGCCTGGTTGTACTGTGTATCATAACTTACCATTTGAAGAAAACTGCTGCAGAATCGCATCGAATGCTTGTCGAAGCTTACGGTGAGCATGCTCTTGGTAAATCACAGTGCTTTGAGTGGTTTCAAAAATTAAAAAGTGGCGATTTTGACATGAGAAACGATGAACGTGGAATACCACCGAGAAAGTTTGAAGACGCCGAATTGTAAGCATTGTTGGATGAGGATGACGCTGAAACGCAACAACAACTCGCAGATCAATTAAATGTGACACGAGAAGCCGTCTCCATACCTTTGAAAGCCATGGGAAAGATCCAGAAGGTGGGAAAATGGTTTCCACATGAACTGAATGAAAGACAGCAGGAAAACCTAAAAACCACTTGCGAAATGCTGCTCGCCAGGTACAGAAGAGAATCATTTCTCCATCGAATTGTGACTGGCGATGAAAAATGGATATATTTCGAGAATCCTAAGCGTAAAAGATCATGGGTAACTCCAAGCAAACCAGCGACATCGACTGCAAGGCCAAATCGCTATGGACGGAAGACAATGCTCTGTTTGGTGGGATCAGAAGGGTGTTATCTATTATGAGCTGCTAAAACCTGGCGAAACCGTTAATACTGTCTAATCAACGAAAGAGTAATGTAAAACAATCTCTGAATCGAGGAAATGTTGCGAAGAATGTGTGGAAAAAATTGTATGATAGAATACGGAATGAAAACATTTAGGAAGAATGCAGATTGAAAGAAAATGCAGTGGTTTAGATGAAGACAGGTGGATTGAGATGTTTGCAATAAGATGCTGTGATGATGATGACTAAAATGATGGATTTTAGAAAGATGTATGGTAACGCTGTTGTTATGTGTGAGTTAACTCAGAGTAATATGTAACAAACGCACTATATTAAAGTATTAAAAACGATTATGCATAATAGTGTATTGGTGCCCATCTTGACGTATAAAAATGAATCACAGGTTTTGCAGAAGAAAGATAAAAGAAAAATTCATCCCGTAAAGAAGTGTCTACCAAACGAAATTTGTGGAGAATGTAAGAAAGAAGATGGAATAAAATAATTCGAAATGAACACAATGATTATTTAAGTAAGAAGGAGCGTTATAATGGTTTAATGTGGATAGAAGTATGATTAAAGAATGACTCTATTAGGAAAACATGTGGAGTGTCAATGAACGAAAGAAGGCGGAATGAAGCCGTCAGAAATGAAGGCATGGATAAAATCAATATTTAAAGTAAGATGAAGAAAGGAGCTTTAAGATGGTTTGGACATGTGAAGGGAATGAATGACGAAAGAATAACTTAGTGAGTATATACACTGAAGTTCAAGGTATGCTTGTAAGAGGTAGATCGAGGATAACGTGGCTGGATCAAGTACACCAAACTTGAACACTGTGCATGGCAAGATGTAAAAAATGTGGAAGAGGTAAAAGGTGTATTGTATAGTAAAATTATGGGATCTGTTCTTTCTGCGTACTCTGCAAGGGATACGTCGTGATGAGGTATATGTGAATTTACTTCCACTCTTTTTATGTATTATATTTATATCAGTATTAATTGGGGTCAGCTTAATTGATTGTCCCCCGATAAAACCAGAAAAAATATATAAATTAACATTTGTTTTAATAAAAAATAAAAAAAAACATTGTCAGAAGTGGGATTCGAACCCACGCCCACAGAAGTGGACTGCGACCTGAACGCAGCGCCTTAGACCGCTCGGCCATCCTGACTTGGTAACGGGGGACCAATATTCGCTCCCGGTGGTTTAGGATCGATGATTTTATTTATTTAATATTCATCAAAGCATAGACTTTATTTTTCTAGTAAAAAAAAAAGAAAATATCGTCATCATAATCACGACATTTCTCTATTAGACTAGGCAAAGAGAATATATCTCCACTTCATTCTATTCTGGCTACCACATTTAGTTTCGTCCACATCCATATTTGTTACATCGCCATGCAAACCCTTTCTTGGGCTAGGATTTTTTTTACTATTTAAATTTTTAATGGGTACCATCCGAAATCGAACCCGAAAATCATGCGTCTTACCAACTAGACTACGATGGTTTTCATAAGTCAACTTTTCACCAGACTATCGGCACCGCCAATATTGCCTTTTATTTTGTGCAAATATGAAGCTTATTTTTATAGAATAAGGATCTATAAAGATGAATCAGAGAAATAAAAGTCGCTAAAATATTTTTAACTACCGCTGCCTCTAGTAAGCATACAAAATGCAGTCAGTTTAGTCAGTAAAACCTAGTGGGTTTATTGCCAAGTAGCAGTCACTTCCGATCAATTAGAAATGTTTCAAGGATGCCTAAAGGGATTTTTTTTTTATTATTTGGGTACAAATTGGAATCTGTTGTTTTCTTTGGTGCTTTGAATTCTTACATGAAGCTCAATCTTTCTAAATAGTTACCATTTATATTTTTTTGAAGTATGAATAAATTAATTAGTTTAAGCACTGGTATAGGAGTATCAGCAACTCGCTTGCTAACAATACGCGTACGCGCACTGCTCCGTCGGAATGCGCACATCACATGCATACTTCGCCGAATCGAACTCTCACTATCCTGCTAACACAATATAGCTTAAAAACATAAAATAGAAACTCCGTAAAGGGGATATTATAAGATAAATAAAAAATATATAAAGGTTAAAAAAAAACAATAGAATTACTGTCCTCCAGTTAAGACCTTAGATTAAAGAAAGATTCTTTTCAACTCCGCAACATCTACATAAAAAATATCTACCAAATCAGACATTGTATTTCTTAATCATTGTATTCTTACGATTGTTGACTTACAGCGTATAATTGTAGTTAAAAGAGTGATATTGACACATTTTAATTTTAAAAGGTTCTGTGTGTTTCTAGCAGGAGTGTGAAAACCAATTTGAGCCAATATATCGGGACTATGAACGACAATGTCAATAAATAACCTTAAGACTTTTAATAGACTCTAATGTGTTTTCAATGCAGCTATTAGGCTGATGTATGACAGCCATACATATTTATATTGACATTAGGTCCGTTTCTACAAACCTTACCCGACTACACGCCGAACAGCGTGATGAAATCCTACAACACCACATCCTCGCTTGGACCGTGAAGTTCTATAAAAGTCAACAAAATCACAACAATCCCTTAGTCGCTGCTCTGGGGGCTTACGAGAGTAAATCCGACCTACCCTTCCGTTATAAGCACAGGCTCCCGAAGCATTTATTTATTTATTTAACACTTTTATTGTAATACAATCTGGCGGGCTTATTGCCAGGCGGCAATCTCTTCCAACCAACCAGACAAAAGTAAATGAAGCAAGTTACGTGGTCGCATAAATCATTCAAATGACTATCCATCCCCACGAAATCCATAAACATATACGTGAGAACATGCCCACAAACCCCACAAAGACGGACAATCACCCGAACACTATTTTTCATATAAAGTGAGATATCATCAATCAAAAGGAAAGGAAAGGATGGTGGAGAGGAAAGGAAAAGAAAAATCAGGAATGAAACACGTTATTTTACTGACTAGAAATTAAGAGTTTTTTCAGTCGCTTCTTAAAGCATGCCAAGGACGGAGCGAGTCTTATATTGGTTTGTAACTGATTCCAGAGTCTCACTGCATGGACAGTAAAGGACGACGTGAAAAAAGAAGAGCGGTGAACTGGAAAGGCCAATAAACAATCTCTGTTTGAGCGTAGCGCTAATCCATGATTGGAAAGACGCTGAAAATTTTCGGCGAGATAAGAGGGTGCGGCGGGACAGTTAAGGATATTATACAATAGAGACAGTATGTGAATTTGGCGTCTATTTCTAACATTCAACCAGTTCAATGCCTTCTGGTATGAAGTTATATGATCGTACTTTCGTAGGTTGAAAATAAATCTTAGGCACACATTTTGAAGACGCTGTAATTTGTCCAGCTGTTCCTCTGTAACATCCAAGTAACATACGTCCGCATAGTCCAGAATCGGAAAGAGCAGAGATTGTACGAGTAAAATTTTGGTTTTAGTTGGTAGAAATCTTTGCAACACTTTAAGGGAATGAAGGCTGAAGAAGATCCTTCGGCTTACCTCATTTATTTGATCTCGCCATGAGAGAGTGTTATCTATTAGCACTCCTAGGTTTTTAACAGTTTTATGTAATGGTATAATAGAGCCATCAAGTAATATTGGAGGAAGTAAGTCAGTGTTGAATTTACCGAGAAGCTGAGGGCTGCCAATGAGGATCGCTTGAGACTTCTTAGGATTGATGAGTAAGCCATGCTCCCCAGTCCACTCCGAGATCGATTGAAGGTCCGTATTTAAATTGTTCAAAGCCGCGTGAAAGAAATTTGGATCAAAATGAATATATATCTGCAGGTCATCTGCATACAGATGATAAGAACATTTAAGAGACGATGTTATTGGGTTGATGAATATAGAAAAAAGGAGTGGAGAGAGAATTCCACCTTGGGGAACGCCTGCAGAGAGATCAGTCCATTCAGATATACGCTCTTGGTATTTACAGGATTGTTGTCTTCCCTTTAAATAGTTCGAAAACCAGACTATGACCGATTCAGAGAATCGTAATGAACGCATTCGAGCCATAAGCAGATCAAAGTCTACAGTATTGAATGCATTGCTGAAATCCAGCAGACATAACAATGTCAACTGCTTAAAGCTCATTCCACGTCTCACGTCATCCGTGATCTTGACCAGTGCGGTAGTGGTACTATGTCCCGGACGAAATCCTGACTGCAATGGATTAAACAATTCAAATTGATTAAGGTGGGAGTCAATTTGTATATGAACAATTTTTTCAATAATTTTGGATAGTGTGGGCAGAATAGATATGGGCCTAAAATCTTTATATGACGTGGGTGAGTCAACTTTCGGGATCGGAATAATTAGAGCCCTCTTCCATACACTAGGAAAGCTGCTAGTAGACAAAGAAAAATTTATAATATGTGTTATGATAGGAAGAATAGCATCGATAATGAAGGAGATGAATACAATCGAAATATTGTCGTCACCCATCGCTTTTGAGGATATAGTCAAAAGAATACGACGAACCTCACCTACATCAACCTCCGAAAAGTGGAGCTCAGGAACATTGGGTCGAGGCATTACATGAATTTTTCGGAGAGTGTTCTCCTTTGTGGTAATGTCTAAACTGAGTGATGGTGTTGCAAAATGTCTATTAAGGTTATTAACATCTAATGTGAAGTTACCTGAGGTGTCCGAGGATTTGACACCCATCGAGTTCAGGACCTTCCACCTTTTTGCAGGCTGACAGTTTTGAAGGGTGTCAAAAAAGTGTTTTCTTTTTGCATTCCGACATAATTGTGTACATTTATTGCGAAGTCGTCGAAAAATCTCCCATAGTTGATCATTGGGATTAGATTTGAAGTTTTTTTTCGCTTTGTCACGTCTAGCCATGTTTTTTTTAATGTCGTCAGTCAGCCATGGGGCAGGTCTATACTTTAAGTGAGTAAGTTTAAGTGGAGCGTGTTTGTCGCAGAGCTCTAGTAAAAACGTGTTGAATAGATTTATTTTACTATCTATATTATCCAATCGTTCGATGGCCGCCCAGTCAACTTCGCTTGCGTCGGAAAATAAGGCGTCCCTATCAACGCGTCCAAAGCTTCTCAGGAATTTTCTCTCTTTTGAGAGTTTCGGAGCGTGGTTGATCAGTGAGATATATATCAAATCATGATGCGAGAAGCCTGGAGCATCAATTTGTCCATGAGTTCGAACTGCAGAGGGATTTGAGGTAATAATTAAATCTAGAAGGCTTTGGGAATTTCTTGTTACATGTGTACAGTTTAGGGGCATTATTGAGAGGTTCATTGACTGTACGATTCTCAGGAGTTTATCAGATCGGCCGTCATTTTTTTTAAAGCACGTATTGAAATCTCCCATTATGAGAGTGGTATTGAAATTAGGAGTATGATCTTCAAGAAGTTTTTCTAACTCGTCAAAATAATTATTATTAGGAGGACAGTATATAACTCCGATGAGATATTTAATGAAGTTGTAGTGAAGGGATATAAATAAATATTCTGGGCCTCCAGAGTAAGGAGCTTGGGATTGACAGATGATAGAAAAATTTATATTATTCCTCAACTATATGCAGACTCCTCCTCCCATTCTCCCCACCCTGTCTCGCCGAACTAGATGGAATCCTGGAAGAGAAAAAAGTGAGTTTGATAGTGATGGTTTCATCCAGGATTCGCTAACCAGCAGGGCATGGACAGGCTGGTCATGAAATGAGGTGAGCAGCTCAGAATAATGGGCGGGTATGCTTTGGGCATTTATATGGCATGCGTGAAAGTCATTGTTAGCTGTAGAGAAAGCAGAGCGGAGATGATTATTCAAAAGTAATGGCGGGTTTGTATCAGCGAAATCTGAAGAGTCTGAAGATGACGTGTCCAATGTAGATAGGAATTCAGGAAAGGGTGAGGGAGTAGATAGAAGGGTATGCGAAGTAGGTAGAGTCATGGAATCATCGGGAGATAAGGGGGGCGATGACATTAAATATTTGTTCAAAAAAAAAAAAAACACAAAATAAACTAAATCAACGAAAAAAAACAAGCTCAGAAACACAAAGCCAAGAAACAGCGAATTTATTCTACTGTCACGCGTCGTACCCCTGTCTAGTTGATTGAAGGTCACAAACAAGAAATAAAAACAAGCAAAAAAAAAAAAAATTCGAAAAAATTACAAAACCCTTAGAGACTTACAATGCAAGTCATTAAAAATACATACAAATACAGAGAGAGAAAAGGAAACAAGAAACAAATGTAAAAGTAACACTTAACGTAGTTCAGGCAAGTGGAAGAGAGAAAAAAGAAAATATGAATATATTTCCACAGCTATAATGTAATCAGTAAGAGAATATCTACATTGAGTGTGGATTGCCTCAAGTTGTAAAATGGAAGCTGTCAATCATGAAAAGGAAAAAAAATAGCAATAGATTCCCAAAAAAAAAAGAAAACAGAATGTAAATATAGGCAAGTCAAAATAATAGGATAAAAAAAAAACAGTTTAAAGGCAATATACAGCGGCAGGAACACAGCTCAATAGTACAGTGGGTAAAAAAAAAAAACAAACAAAAAAAAAAAAATATCAAAAACAATGAATAGTTTGAGTCTGACATTTGTTCCCGCCATCAAAAATGTAAGATATGTTATGTACCGAGCGCGAGTATTGCCACAACGGAGGTGCAAGTCGCATTGCTGTCAAAATTTATTGTCGATTGCAGTACAAGCAGCATATATCACCCGACGCATGAATCAACTCAAGGACCCAGTTAACAGATCAAACAAAAAATTCGGGCTAAGTACGCCGAGCCGAACTCACGATCAGGCAACATTGCCTTGACTGCCGATCAGCGCGACTCGCATATGCTCTATGACATTTATTCCGCTGATTTATTGGTCTTCATAATGCGGCAACACTCGCGTAATCACAACATAATATTTGACACAAAATTTGACAGTTTGTTAAAATGTTTTGAAATAATAGAAGAGAAAAAAAAGAAATACTAAAAGCACGTATCACTTGGAGCCCGATGATTTTCCCCTCTTAGAGCTCTGCCTTGTTGATCTCGCCTGGGTCTCGCTATCCAAGGTTACTTCGTTTGTTCCCTTTATGTTCTGCAGCTCCTGCAAACTTGTGAGATGAAAGATTTTGTCACGGTGGCGAACTACAATCCTTCCATCTCTGGTCCAGCAGCTTCGCGGAGGAAACAATCTGCGAGCCTCCATAAAGACCGTATAGCGACTCGGGGTCAGGGACTCCGTTATCAATATCTCCTTCCCTTTGAGGTTCCTCTTCTTATTAAACACCTCTTGGCGTCTTATTTTATTGCAGAAATTAACAACAATGGGGCGCTTACCCGTTGTTCCCCGTCCCAAGCGAAAACAGCTGACGATGTCGTCCGGACTGAGCTCCACACCCAGGTCAGTCCGGGCGCACGCTATGATCGCCTCCCTGGGCGAGTCAACCTCACTCTCTCGGATCCCGTGGAACAATAGAGTGTTCCTTCGGGCCACCGCCTCGAGATTGTCGATCCGGGAGTGGAGATCCTGCTGAACCTTGAGCACCTTTTTCATGAGGGTCATAATTTGCTCCTTAAATCTCACAAAATCCCCCGTCAGTGAGGTTAGGTCTGGAGAACGGGCGCCATCTCCAGTTTGACGGAGCCTCTCCTCGAATGACGCCATCTCAGTTCTAAAGAACTCTATTAGCTCCTCCGTATTACCACCCTCCATATTAACCCTCAGTAATTAGTAATAAAATATAAATATTTAAACTCGCGTGACAGTTAACGCGTCTTCACTTTTCGACCATAGACAACAAATGTTGCCTGACTAGTCCACCTACAGTATTAGCTGGGACGACCAAGGTCTGAGTGAATGTGATGGAATACAAGTAGCCTGAACGAGTGGACTTGTTCTTGCTAAATGATTAGTTGTAAGAATTGTTATCTAGTTATAAGTAGTATGTAGGTGTTAATTATTTCTAAGAAACCATATATTAAGATTGTAAAAAATAAAACATGTAGGAAAATAAGATTAAGTAAGTTCATAAATTATAATATATAAATAAGATTAGTTAAGTAATAAATGTGTATATAGCCTTGACAAATATTTGTACAATATATTACTATACAAATTATCAAATAAATGAGGTAAGCCGAAGGATCTTCTTCAGCCTTCATTCCCTTAAAGTGTTGCAAAGATTCCTACCAACTAAAACCAAAATTTTACTCGTACAAACTCTGCTCATTCCGATTCTGGACTATGCGGACGTATGTTACTTGGATGTTACAGAGGAACAGCTGGACAAATTACAGCGTCTTCAAAATGTGTGTCTAAGATTTATTTTCAACCTACGAAGGTACGATCATATAACTTCATACCAGAAGGCATTGAACTGGTTGAATGTTAGAAATAGACGCCAAATTCACATACTGTCTCTATTGTATAATACCCTTAACTGTCCCGCCGCACCCTCTTATCTCGCCGAAAATTTTCAGCGTCTTTCCAATCATGGATTAGCGCTACGCTAAAACAGAGATTGTTTATTGGTCTTTCCAGTTCCCCGCTCCTCTTTCTTTACGTCGTCCTTTACTGTCCATGCAGTGAGACTCTGGAATCAGTTACAAACCAATATAAGACTCGCTCCGTCCTTGGCATGCTTTAAGAAGCGACTGAAAAAACTCTTAATTTCTAGTCAGGAAAATAACGTATTTCATTCCTGATTTTTCTTTTCTTTCCTGTCCACCATCCTTTCCTTTCCTTTTGATTGATGATATCTCACTTAATATGAAAAATAATGTTCGGGTGATTGTCCGTCTTTGTGAGGTTCGTGGGTATGTGCTCACGTATATGTTTATGGATTTCGTGGGGATGGATAGTCATTTGAATGATTTATGCGACCACGTAACTTGCTTCATTTACTTTTGTCTGCTTGGTTGGAAGAGATTGCCGCCTGGCAATAAGCCCGCCAGATTGTATTGCAATAAAAGTTTAAATACTCGTTTAAGTATTGTAAATTTTTTTACTCGTTTAAGTATTGTGAACGGATTGATTTCAAACTTTGTCTTTTTGTATTCAAGTATCTTAATCGGATGCCCCTTAACTGCTATCTAAACGGCGCTATATAAATTGTATTTTTATTACTATAGAAACATAGCATTTAGAATAATCCTTTTCTTATAGAGTTTGAAAAGGCGAGTGTGATACCGAGACGAGAGTTATTGTGTCTCAAAAATTTATTCTGAACCCTTTTAATAGTGCTGGTATTGTATATTATTGTTGTTTGTTTAATTGAATGAAAAGAGAGAATTTCTGCGAAACATGGGTTGAGAAACACTGGTTCTACTCTCGCGAGGAATACGAGTATAACGCGATGTTACCTTTGAGGTTACGGTGGGATATATTTATGATGATCGATTGGGGGAACCAAGTTAACGGTTATTCATGAAGAGCTGCCGGTGGAATTTCAACATGATATTATATGATATCCATGTAAATATATTTGATGAATCTATTACGTAAATAGCACTTGGTCGTATCATACGTTACACCAAGAAAAACCTAATATTTGCTTTATAATAATTTTACAAACATTCCATTATATCTATCTCGACACGCATATTTCGCCCCTTTCGTGTCCATGCATAACCTCAGTGGCCTAGTTCCTCAGTGAGATACAGGCAAAAGCCTAGTTTACTGGGGATACGACAAATGAAAGGCAATAAACCCAGATCCATTAAAATTGTATGTCCAAATTAAATTACCTGTGTTTTTTCACAAATTTTGTATATTTCTTGTCATGTATAATAAATAAATAAATTAAAAAAAATAGTTAGAATCCCGCTAAAACCTAGATTTAAAAAAAAAGGTCCCAGTCTAGTTTTCACTTTAGGCCATTTAACATCTTTTTGACTGGTTGGAAGAGATTGCCACATTGCAATAAACCCGTCAGGTTGTACTGTATACGACGACAGTTAAATACAAGACAATATACTTACTATACTAAAGAAAATGTAGCATGGTTCTTGTGACGTTTCCCAAATTTGCCCCAATACTCGTACAACCTTGTAACGACATACAGTAATTTTAATTATTTTATCAACTTTAATATAAGCCTCGATTCTAATAAATAACAAGTTATTTAGGTAAATACATTACATAAAACAAACAATAATGATAAATTAATACATCTTGTTACAAATTAGCAAAAATATGTCGGTTTGTTAAAATCAAATAATATTTGGCGATGATTGTCAAAAGTCACTACGTAAGTCTGCATTTGCTAGGGATGGGGTATACGATAATTGGATTTTCGATTTTTTATACATAAAATTAAATGTTGTAATGAATATTAATTCATAGTGGATCTTGGCCTATTTAAAGATACATACAAATCATACAATACTCGTACATTAGAAAGTCAGTATAATGAAAATTAGGAATTAAAACGTCAGTTTAGAGAAAAACAGTTTTATTTAATGATAAAACGTACATTTTAGTCGGAATCCGATTAAAAAGCACGTTCCAAAGTTTCCTCGTCATTATCAGAATCAGAACTACAACTTTCACCGTCATTTATAATGAAGAAAAACGATTTATAAAAAAAATCGATTTTACCCCATCCCTTTGAGACATGACATTTGAAAAAGTGCACACAGAGACCATCCTACATTTTCTCAAGTATAACAAAACAAATACACAGTGCAAATGTGCGAGGATGGCGTGGTAGACAAAGACTATGGAAAATATGATTGGTAAGTATATGCGAGAGAGACAGAAAGCGTCGTAGTATCAATTGAAATAGGAATACACTTTAGAAGCCTACACTTACCTATATTTTCTCAAATGCTGAATAAACAACGTTTCAGGCATCGGAGGGTTTGCGCTTTCTTCTCTCCTTGTGAAAATAGAAAACCTAATTGGGCATTGTTAGCGCAATGGTACACTTCGCTCAAAGAAATTAAAATGCTAAAATAAACAAGAAGAAATAAAAACTTGCGGGAATGGATTTTATGATAATTTCGCTATGATACAACGAGCAGTGAAACGGTAAATGATCACAGGAACCATGCTACATTTTATTGAGTATAACCCTGCCCTTACGGTGATAAAAATAATACGCGTGTTACGGTGTTGGGTAGTGAGTACTCAATCAAAAATTAGCGATTTTAAATCGGAAAAATAAGAACATTCATAGATAATCCCCTTAATTAATTATAATTGAAGTTAAAAATTATAATAATTGAGATTTATTTCCTAAAAACATTAAAAAACCATCTGAAAACATTAAAAAACGCTCACGGAACGGGCGTACGTCTAACCTATTTGCAAGCCTAGAGGCAACTAGTGACGCGGAACGTCAGTCACATACCCCGGCGCATACGCCTTTCCTTACGACGTTGAGACAGTTCAGCTCCTCGCAATTCAGTCTAGTATGCAAGAGTGAGATGAGAATATAGTGTCGCGCTTCCCGCATACTATTCACCTATCGTCAAGACGAGGCATTCGCCGCGTTTAAATGCGAATTTGTTTTCGATCTTTACAAAACACCTCGATGTAGTCGATAAATTCTGATTATTATTAATATTATTTTTTAAATCAATGCGTAAATATATTATGGGGGAATACCTAAAATCTTAACCTTGTATTTATTATATTTATAGAGATATTGATGGTTATTAGAAGCAACGTGTAGAAGATACCCAACACAGGGAAGGAAAGGATAATACTACTTCTACGATTTCTCTGATTTGTTACATACCCTTATTTCAACACGTCATTCACTTAATCTATCCATACCTTCCTTGGTCTTCTTTTATCACGATTTTGTTTATTTTTTAGTCTTTCTTTGTTCATTCGTTCCAGTTTCCCTAATCATCTCTGAAAGTTTGTCAGAAACATACATACATCGTGCCGTTTCCCTGCCGAAGCAGGCAGCGAAGAGATACCCCCAAATGTTCCTTGTGTGACACAGGCTCTTCCACATACATACATTTTCTCATATAACTCTTAGGGTTTCTATGATTTTTTACTTTTTTTTCATTCAACATATCATTCACTTGATCCAACTTTACTTTTTTGGTCTTCCTTCGTTACGCTTTTCACTCATATTTGCACTTTGTATTTATTTTGTTAACCTTTCTTTATTCATTCGTTTCACATGCCTAAACCATTTCAGAGTGCTCTCCTGCATCTTAATACATCAGCCTTAA
Organism: Odontocerum albicorne; assembly: GCA_949825065.1. Classification (NCBI taxonomy): domain Eukaryota; kingdom Metazoa; phylum Arthropoda; class Insecta; order Trichoptera; family Odontoceridae; genus Odontocerum; species Odontocerum albicorne. The sequence continues at coordinate 55,811,265 of OX463839.1, read as the reverse complement.
GTTTTTAATGTGTGTTTTTCTCAGTGCACTAATTTCTGAAGTATTTATTTGGTTCTTTCACTATTTTCCTCGTTTCACTTCCATATATCAGGCACTAAAACACTGTTATGAACTATTATCTTAAGGGAGTATTCTACTCTAGAAATTTTAAAACATCTTTGTTTTGCATATTCTTAAAGTTTAGACCTTTACGAGTATGTTCTAAAAAAAGAAATTTAAAAATTCTCAATATTTACGAAGTTACAGCTATAAATGAGGCAGCAATTACGCCGCACCAGAATGATTTAGACCAGTGTTTCCCAACGTCAGGCCCACGCCCCACAGGGGGCAATTTGATTTTTAAGGGGAGCAATTCGAAAATTGACTCGTTCAGAGTTTAGTCGTATTTTGATCGCTTTGTCGCGTCACCGTTATGTAGGGGGGGAGGCATAAGAATTTTAGAAAGGCTTAGGTGGGGCATAGCACAAAAAACGTTGGGAAATACTGACTTAGACAATAATCTCAAAACTTTAAATGCGTTTTTCTCGAAACTACTTTTTTCGACCACATAAAATCCACATCAAGTTCGATCCAACCGATTGTCTTCAAATTTAGTATAAAACTTTGATAAATGTTTTTATGTCGTCCCTACCTTGGAAAATTCAAAACTATTTTTGTACTACTTTTAAAACATAAAAAAAATGATAAAAAAATAGATTTTATTTTCAAATAGCCGCCATTTTACAATTTTTTTGGCACCTTTTTGGCACCAACTATAACGACATTATTTTTTATCAAGAAACTGTGTATGATTTTTGTTTCGAATGTACGAAAAAGTTTCAATCATGTCGACCAGCTTACCCCCCTTTTTACGACAAGATATAACAACTGATAGCATCTTGAATTTTCAAAAAAGATTTTTTTTTGTACATTCATTAATAAACAAACTCTAAAAAATGTATAGGAAACATATTTTTTGTTTTTTTTTTAATTAGTCTGAAAAAACCCCCGAAATTCACGCCTCTAGAGTAGAATACACCCTTAACAGAATTGATACTGCGTGGTTTGAGTATATGATATACTCGTATGTTATAGTGTCCCACTATACTCGTATATATTTTATTGTCCCATCCTCACTGTACTGCACTAGCATCATTTGATAAACTACTAATTCCTAAACATGCACTTATCTTTCATTGCTCACCCATATATCACATTGCTCACCCATATATCGCATCGCTCACCCATACATCGCATCGCTCCCCCATACATCGCATCGCTCACCCATATATCGCATTGCTCACCCATATATCGCATTGCTTACCCATATATCGGATTGATCACCCATACATCGCATCGCTCATCCATCTATCGCGTCGCTCACCCATATATCGCATTGCTCACCCATATATCGCATTGCTCACCCATATATCGCATCGCTCACCCATACATCGTATCGCTCACCCATACATCGCATAGCTCACCCATATATCACATTGCTCACCCATATATCGCATTGCTCACCCATATATCGCATTGCTCACCCATATATCGGATTGATCACCCATACATCGCATCGCTCATCCATCTATCGCGTCGCTCACCCATATATCGCATTGCTCACCCATATATCGCATTGCTCACCCATATATTGCATTGCTCACCCATATATCACATTGCTCACCCATATATCGTATTTATTTTTTTCTTTCACAATAACAATTTTATAAATATGATTTCTACTGCACTACTGCAGAGATGACAAATGGATGTTTGTATGTAAAATGGAACCAACCAAGAAAACGAAATTTGAAATAGCGAATAAGTATAGAGTTCAAATATATAGTACGAATGTGATTATAAAGCGTGGCGGAGGTACACCAGGAAAAGTATGGCTGGATCAAGTGAAACATATTTTGAAAGAATTAATACAAAAAAGTCAGATAAGTCATAGAAGTTGCATGAGAAAGTATATTAAACTGGAAGAGGTTAAATACAAGTGTCGAAATATGAAAGTTGGTGCTCTGTTAAATACTCGCCGTGATTGTATGTATGTATTATATATAATGCGTTTACTATGTTTCTTTTCGGTGCGGCTGTAATGAGGTACTCGTAAATAAATTCTCAATAGTTTTGTGTTCAATTTATTTCCTTCATAATAATAATAGGTCTATTAATATATTGTCATTCAGTGTGTTATCTAACACAAAGTATATTGGGCGTATACAGGATGACAGGTACTTGCCATAATATTATATATTATACATTGATACATATCGCAGGAGGTAATTAAAGGATGGATATTAGAAGGAAAATAGTAATTTAGATATGTTAGTTCTGATTTGAAGTAACAGATGTCGCATTAATTTCAATTTACCATGTGCTATAATAATTATTTAAAAATTGATCTAATTTGTTTTAATTCACGTCCTGGTGTAGCGTTGAATAAATAATAATCACTAATTAAAATTTTGATGTTTTGACAATCAGCTGTCAGTTGATGTTTTGGGATAGATTATTGTATTTGATATTGTAATTTGTTTTATCAAACACTTGTAGCGACCGTGCGTGCGGTCACTGAACCCACCAAGGCGACCCTTGTCCGCGCGGTCATTGAACTCGCCTGTGGCGAGTGCGAGACGGCGCCGGGCGAAGGTCGCCCGCGCGGTCAATGAACTCACTAGTAGCGAAGAGCGAGACACCGATATATCTCTTGCCTCTCCTGCATAACGTAGTATGAAATGTATATAGAACGTGCAACAATAACATGTGTCCAGCGGAAGCGAGACAGCGACATGTTCTGCGTCGTCCTATACATTATAAATACAGACGCTTACAATAAACTTTCTCTTTACTTATTCCGATCTCGACGACTTTTATTCAAACAACCCTCATCCTTCTATGCGAAACACAAGTCCCTAAACACTGTTAATTCCAGGTTTGTAACGGTATAACTATACCGGTTTCAAGGCTTTCACCTCATCATCAGAGGAGCACATAGAATACTTGTTTGTTCACCCCTGATGATGAGGTGAAAGCCTTAAAACCGGTAGGGTTATACTGTTACAAAAAGTTAAAAAAAAAACAGTGTTTGATAAAACAAATTACAACGTCTTTAAACCTCCACAATGTTAAGGCCTTAACTATAAATAATATAAGAAAATAGTATATGATACTCGTATGTGCATCACATCAAATATATCCCATTGTGGGGTTAGTCAATATAGAAAAAATAGCCACAATTTCTCAAACTTTTTTAGGTTGATATTGTGGCGTTCGCACGCTCGGTCAATGACCGGCGATCCGACCTTTGCATACCTTGACAATTCAAAACAAACAAAGTGCAAGGTCCACACGCCGGTCATTCAACTCATTGCCGGGCGTGGAGCGCATTCCATGTTAGAGCGAGAGGGCAGCACATCTGTCGCGCCAGTTCCCAAATCTGAATGATACCTACATACGACATTAATCGTAGTGCGAATGCAGAAGCGAGACGGCGGCATATCGCGCATGCATTCCCGCACACATTCAAGAATAGTATAAATACCTACGTCTATCAAATAAATTTCTCTTTCCGGTTTTATAACACATCTCCTAAAATATTTTAAAAGGCACGCTTGTTTTTTTTATGAAGAATTTTACAATAGGGAAACGAACGAAAATAGTTGAACTGTATTTTGCAAATTAAGTAAATTATTTTAACTCTATTATATCCACGTTACTGATGGAGATTGTCCAGAAAGATCGGTGATTACGAAATTCATTGCACCTTTTCGACAATAGGGAGCAGACGTTGATTTGCCTCGAGTCTGAAGACCGAAGATTCCGTACTAACGAATTATTCAAAAGGATACGAATATACGAGAGTGTTGTTTAAATATGTCAGTTTGTTAAAATCAAATAATATTTGGCGACATTCGTCAAAAGTCACAACGTTAGTCTGCATTGGCTAGGGATGGGGTATTCGATAATTGGATTTTCGATTTTTTATACGTAAAATTAAATGTTCGTAATTTGTATTAATTCATAGTGGATCTTGGCCTATTTAAAGATTGATACAAATCATACAATACGTTAGAAAGTCATTATAATGAAAATTAGGAATTGAAACGCCAGTTTAGAGAAAAATAGGTTTTCGATTTATAAAAAAAAACGATTCGATTTGAAAAAAAAAAACGATTTTACCCCATCCCTTTGAGACATGGCATTTCAAACGTCACATGGACCATGCTACATTTTCTTGAGTATATGACATTAAAACTTGCGTTAATAAGTTGCCTTGTGTAAATTTAAAGTACTTTCGAGATGATATTTTAATACAAAATAACGCTTTTCTAGTTTTATATTTATTGACAAGTGAAGAAACCCAATTTTGGTGCTGCAGTGTAGTGATTACCATCGGTGTTGCAGTGTAGTGATTACCATCGGTGTTGCAGTGTAGTGATTACCATCGGTGCTGCAGTGTAGTGATTACCATCGGTGCTGTAGTGTAGTTATTACCATCGGTGTTGCAGTGTAGTGATTACCATCGGTGCTGCAGTGTAGTGATTACCATCGGTGCTGTAGTGTAGTTATTACCATCGGTGTTGCAGTGTAGTGATTACCATCGGTGCTGCAGTGTAGTGATTACCATCGGTGCTGTAGTGTAGTGATTACCATCGGTGTTGCAGTGTAGTGATTACCATCGGTGCTGCAGTGTAGTGATTACCATCGGTGTTGCAGTGTAGTGATTACCATCGGTGCTGCAGTGTAGTGATTACCATCGGTGCTGCAGTGTAGGGATTACCATCGGTGCTGCAGTGTAGTGATTACCATCGGTGTTGCAGTGTAGTGATTATCATCGGTGCTGCAAAGCAGTGATTACCATCGGTGCTGCAGTGTAGTGATTACCATCGGTGCTGCAGTGTAGTGATTACCATCGGTGCTGCAGTGTAGTGATTACCATCGGTGCTGCAGTGTAGTGATTACCATCTTTGTTCAGCAACTAGGTGGATTGGTTGGAGTTTTCAATCTGATTTTGTATGTCAAAACTGGATGCTAAGTAAATATAAAATATTAATTCTTTTATAACTCTGAAGGTATTGCGAAATTCATAAAACAAGTTCGTAATTTAAAAACATATATGTTGTTTTTATTTAGAATCACACGAGTCGTGTCCAATTTTATATGAAAACATAAATTGTCGAGTGAAGGATGTGTTTCAAAATATATGAAAATAAAAAAAATGTACAGTAATATTTTCTGACTTTCAGCTGTCAGAGGTCACATCCACTCTTGTTCATTCAGAGGCGTATCAGCAATTCAAAGTATATTCGGGAATTTTTCTCATTAAGTTTTCAGTTTTTTTTTCTCTTTTTAGTTGTTTACTTTTGGAGTTTTCACCCATACTCGTATGAAGAAGGAATCAGAAGAAAATACACTGGTAGAATATGAGATATACACGCAGAATTTACATACTGTCACTATTGTACGAGTATAATATAATATCATTAACTCTCCCGCTACCCCCTTTTATATCGCCGAAAATATTTAGCGCCTTTCCGATCGTTTCCGATCATGGATAAACATATATTATTTGGTGGCTTTTTTTTACCTTGTTCTTAACTGTCCATGCAGTGATGCTCTGAAACCAGTTACTAAAGTTGGACTCACAAAATTCACATACTATCACTATTGTACGAGTATAATATAATATCATTAACTCTCCCGCTGCCCCCTCTTATATCGCCGAGAATATTTAGAGTCTGTCCGATCGTTTCCGATCATGGACAAACATATATTATTTGGTGGCTATTTTACCTTGTTCTTTATTGTCCATGCAGTGATACTCTGAAACCAGTTACTAAAGTTGGACTCACAAAATTCACATATTATCACTATTGTACGAGTATAATATAATATCATTAACTCTCCCGCTGCCCCCTCTTATATCGCCGAGAATATTTAGCGTCTTTCCGATGGTATCCGATCATGGACAAACATATATTATTTGGTGGCTTTTTTTACCTTGTTCTTTACTGTCCCTCTTATATCCCCGAGAATATTTAGCGTCTTTCCGATCATGGACAAACATATATTATTTGGTGGCTTTTTTTTACCTTGTTCTTTACTGTCCCTCTTATATCCCCGAGAATATTTAGCGTCTTTCCGATCATGGATAAACATATATTATTTGGTGGCTTTTTTTTACCTTGTTCTTTACTGTCCCTCTTATATCCCCGAGAATATTTAGCGTCTTTCCGATCATGGACAAACATATATTATTTGGTGGCTTTTTTTTACCTTGTTCTTTACTGTCCCTCTTATATCCCCGAGAATATTTAGCGTCTTTCCGATCATGGACAAACATATATTATTTGGTGGCTTTTTTTTACCTTGTTCTTTACTGTCCCTCTTATATCCCCGAGAATATTTAGCGTCTTTCCGATCATGGACAAACATATATTATTTGGTGGCTTTTTTTTTACCTTGTTCTTTACTGTCCCTCTTATATCCCCGAGAATATTTAGCGTCTTTCCGATCATGGACAAACATATATTATTTGGTGGCTTTTTTTTACCTTGTTCTTTACTGTCCCTCTTATATCCCCGAGAATATTTAGCGTCTTTCCGATCATGGACAAACATATATTATTTGGTGGCTTTTTTTTACCTTGTTCTTTACTGTCCCTCTTATATCCCCGAGAATATTTAGCGTCTTTCCGATCATGGACAAACATATATTATTTGGTGGCTTTTTTTTACCTTGTTCTTTACTGTCCCTCTTATATCCCCGAGAATATTTAGCGTCTTTCCGATCATGGACAAACATATATTATTTGGTGGCTTTTTTTTACCTTGTTCTTTACTGTCCCTCTTATATCCCCGAGAATATTTAGCGTCTTTCCGATCATGGACAAACATATATTATTTGGTGGCTTTTTTTTACCTTGTTCTTTACTGTCCCTCTTATATCCCCGAGAATATTTAGCGTCTTTCCGATGGTATCCGATCATGGACAAACATATATTATTTGGTGGCTTTTTTTTACCTTGTTCTTTACTGTCCCTCTTATATCCCCGAGAATATTTAGCGTCTTTCCGATCATGGATAAACATATATTATTTGGTGGCTTTTTTTTACCTTGTTCTTTACTGTCCCTCTTATATCCCCGAGAATATTTAGCGTCTTTCCGATCATGGACAAACATATATTATTTGGTGGCTTTTTTTTACCTTGTTCTTTACTGTCCCTCTTATATCCCCGAGAATATTTAGCGTCTTTCCGATCATGGACAAACATATATTATTTGGTGGCTTTTTTTTACCTTGTTCTTTACTGTCCCTCTTATATCCCCGAGAATATTTAGCGTCTTTCCGATCATGGACAAACATATATTATTTGGTGGCTTTTTTTTTACCTTGTTCTTTACTGTCCCTCTTATATCCCCGAGAATATTTAGCGTCTTTCCGATCATGGACAAACATATATTATTTGGTGGCTTTTTTTTACCTTGTTCTTTACTGTCCCTCTTATATCCCCGAGAATATTTAGCGTCTTTCCGACCATGGACAAACATATATTATTTGGTGGCTTTTTTTTACCTTGTTCTTTACTGTCCCTCTTATATCCCCGAGAATATTTAGCGTCTTTCCGATCATGGACAAACATATATTATTTGGTGGCTTTTTTTTACCTTGTTCTTTACTGTCCCTCTTATATCCCCGAGAATATTTAGCGTCTTTCCGATCATGGACAAACATATATTATTTGGTGGCTTTTTTTTTACCTTGTTCTTTACTGTCCCTCTTATATCCCCGAGAATATTTAGCGTCTTTCCGATCATGGACAAACATATATTATTTGGTGGCTTTTTTTTACCTTGTTCTTTACTGTCCCTCTTATATCCCCGAGAATATTTAGCGTCTTTCCGATCATGGACAAACATATATTATTTGGTGGCTTTTTTTTTACCTTGTTCTTTACTGTCCCTCTTATATCCCCGAGAATATTTAGCGTCTTTCCGATCATGGACAAACATATATTATTTGGTGGCTTTTTTTTTACCTTGTTCTTTACTGTCCCTCTTATATCCCCGAGAATATTTAGCGTCTTTCCGATCATGGACAAACATATATTATTTGGTGGCTTTTTTTTACCTTGTTCTTTACTGTCCCTCTTATATCCCCGAGAATATTTAGCGTCTTTCCGATCATGGACAAACATATATTATTTGGTGGCTTTTTTTTTACCTTGTTCTTTACTGTCCCTCTTATATCCCCGAGAATATTTAGCGTCTTTCCGATCATGGACAAACATATATTATTTGGTGGCTTTTTTTACCTTGTTGTTAACTGTCCATGCAGTGATACTCTGAAACCAGTTACCAACTAAAGTTGGACCAGGTCCGTCACTTGTGTGATTTAAAAAAAAAAGCATCTTAATTTCAAGTCGATCATGTAACATGATTCATTCCTGATTTTCCTTTCCTCTTTACCAATCCTTCCTTTTGTGATGTCCCTTTTATTTTTATCACATATATTTTCCATACATTTTATACGTGTATAATAATTTGAATATTTTCAGCGATCATAAATCTTCCTTATTTATCTTTGTCTGATTGGTTGGAAGATATTTCCTCCTGGTAATAGACCCGGTAGATTGTTTAACAATGAAGTATTAAATAAATAAACAACAATTTGTTCATGTAGAAATAAATAGTTAAGCATCGAGGCAGTAAAAAAGAATTTCTAGATTTTCTTTGAATTATTTTAAACCTAAAAATGAAGAATGATCAAAGATGGCTGAAAGATTTGTCAAGAAAAGCAGTAAGAGTGAAGTTGAAATGGATGGGTTATGTCATGAGGAAAAAGAATGGTTGTTGGGCCAGAAAAATACTTAAAAGGAGGCTCAGATCTGGATACAAAATATGGGTCGACCAAAAATGCGATGGTCAGATGCCAAAATGTACGCTGTGAAAGAAAGGACTAGACCCAACATTGGAATGAATAAGCTCGTCTGCCTATTCGGACATTGATGGTTTGTATTTATTTATTAAATAAAAAATACGCAGCAACAATTAAAAATACGTATCCAATATATTCTTTTTTTACAATTTACGATACATATATATCTTATACAATATGACGCATAAATATACCCAAATATATATCTTATACAATATGACGCATAAACATACCCAAATATATATCTTATATAATGTGACGCATAAACATACACAAATATATATCTTATACAATATGACGCATAAACATACCCAAATATATATCTTATACAATATGACGCATAAATATACCCAAATATATATCTTATACAATATGACGCATAAACATACCGAAATATATATCTTATATAATGTGACGCATAAACATACACAAATATATATCTTATACAATATGACGCATAAACATACCCAAATATATATCTTATACAATATGACGCATAAACATACCCAAATATATATCTTATACAATGTGACGCATAAACATACCCAAATATATATCTTATACAATATGACGCATAAACATACCCAAATATATATCGTATACAATATGACGCATAAACATACCCAAATATATATCTTATACAATATGACGCATAAACATACCCAAATATATATCGTGATATACTTTTATGCCAAATTTGCCTATCAAACAAAAAAACTTTAATCATCAAATAATCTTGTCATAATATTAGATTCATTTTTTTATTTTTTTTGTACTAGTTTTAGAATGTATCTGTTCAATGAATAAAAAACATTATTTACACAACACTTGATTTATAATAACCCATAGACTTTGAGCTCCATTATCTCATTTCAACATATTCGTTGTATAGGCTGGTTTGGCACTTCGCCACTCAATTTGTTGCCTCTACCTGTCCACCTACAGTATTAGTAAGGAGGACTAAGGTCTAAATGAATGTGATGAAATACAAGTAGCCTGAACGAGTAGTCTGTACGTGTACTTAAAAACAAATAAAATTGTTATCTAGTTATAATTAAATGCAGATGTTTATTATTTCTAATAAGTTAAATATTAATATTGTTAAAATTTACATGTTGAAAATTTAAATTAAGTAAGCTTATAGTTATAATATAGGAAGAAGCAGAAGGCGCTTCTGGAAGGATCATGTGGACCGCATGGTGGATACAAGACTTCCAAAAATCGCTAAGACTGAGAACCCCAGCAGCAGGAGATTACCAGGAAGGCCGCCGAAAAGGTGGCAGCAAAGCTGGACGTCATCATCCCAGGACAGCCACCGTCACAAACAGGTCATACGACCTAGACCAAGAGGAAGAAAAAGAAGATAGTTATAATATAGAAATAAGATTAGTTTTTAGTTCTTATCTTATAAATTAAGCCTAGTATTTGAAAGTGTAAGGATAGCTATGATTTCGATTATGTAATATTATACATATTCTTCTTAAAAAAAGGGGAAATAAACCTGCCGATGTGTTTCGATCGTCTCAGTCGGCGTGCCGGCGGATCCAGTACAGCGATGTGGATGGTGAGTTTGCTGGTGTGCAATAGCTCACTCACTCAAAAAAAACTACGGCACAGCGTTGCTTTCCAACTGAATTGATGTTGGAGTGGCGAGGGTATGCTCGATTACGAGGCCCAGCTACAACAAAATAAATTTATGTATGGGCCTTGGGCAAAAATACTGCGGCCTATCGTAGGTAACCCTTAGAGATAGGATACTTAATGAAGAAATCCGCAGAAGTTGTAACATTGAGGACATCGTGAGATGGAGTAGGCAGAGAAAACGATCCTGGAGGGACCACGTTGAGAGGATGGACCCCGCGAGAATACCTAAGATTGTAATGCACGAGATTTCAGAGGGTCGTCGACCACCGGGATGTCCACCAAAGAGATAGAGAGAAAGTTGGATATCTTCGTCACAGGACCAAAACTGAAATCCTGTTTAAACAGATTGCAAGATCTAGAAGAAGAAGGAGCCTTGGGCGAATGTTTGTAGCCAAACGTTAAAAGCCATTAATACGCATATATGTATGTTTTAACATTGTCGATATATGGATTATCGAACCCAAAACACCCCGGGTAGAAGTCAATCGTCTTATCACCTAACCTGCGGAGGTCGTCATGGTTGATTCACTATGCCAGTGAAGAGTTAGAATTTCTGGATGCATTTATATTATTCCTAGGGGATGGACCGAGATTTTCCGGTGCAGGTATCATTCAGGCAGTAAATAAATCAATCCAGCCCTGCCCTGCAAAAGACCCAGGGCGGGGGATTCCCAGCGCCCGCCCTGAATACGCAATGTTGTTTGTCGCAAGACGTTAACTCGTGAAATATTTATTACAACCTGAGGGATCACTTCGCTCAAGACGGACCCTTAAGCTGCGTCTATATCACGTTAGAGTGAAAAAAAATTAATAACATTTTTTCTTGACATAATTTTTAAAGAAATCGTTTTAGATATTAAGATTTCTAGAGTTTTAAATGTTTTTTCAAATATAATTTAAATTAAAACACTGATTAATCCGCTTGAAAGTATATCTTAAAAATATTCATTTTCAAGAGTATTCCGAACTAACTATATTTGAAAAAGGAGAGATATATTATATGACAGAAACGTTAAGGTTTGGCCCTGGTAACATTTAGGCCGAGGCCACATCAAAGTGCTTCGTTAGGTGCTAAGCTAGGTTTTACGTGACTCATATACAAGGTGACTTCATGTCTGGCCACACCAAAGTGCACCGCACAAATTCATTTGACATTTGGGAGCGGTTAAGTCAACACACGATGTCACTATCAAAACTAATCAATTTCATTACAACTTATCATCTTTATTTACTTTCTGTGCAACTTCATTCCAAAGTGATTTTATTACAGGTACATTTTTGTATAATTTGCTCGATGGGTTCCACAACGGCTCCCTTTATACACAGCTGTCATTAAAACTTCCGCCATCTTGTAAATTAACCAACACGTCTGTTCGCTAGGAGATTCACTCGATGACTAATTGTCATGCAACGTAGCGCAAAGCGTGCAGTGTGGCCACTGCGATAGTATGCGGTACGTTGGTTCGCTAGGATATGTCGCCTAACTCGCAGCATAGCTTTAAGCATCAAGCGAGGCTCCTACCTGTGTGGCCGAGGCCTTAGTGAAGTGAGGGAGATGAAACAGCTGTTTGTGAGTAAAAATTGCAGGACTTTAAAATAATTAAATTTTATTCTTTGCAATAACTTTTATAAATTTTAAATGTGTATTTCCTTTCGAGACAATATTGCTTATTATGAAACAAGTTGGATTTCAAGCGGATTAAACAATTATATTGGGTGTACAAATTAGTTCGGTCCTTTTTTTTGTGTTCAAAAATGCATTTATTTCTAAACAAAATGAATAAACAGATCAATTAAAGTATTGCCCATCGCTGGCTACTACTTTTTCCCATCTCTCAGGCAATTTTCGAATTCCATCTCGAAAAAATGACTCGACTTTTGAGGCGATCCAAGTTTGGAGCCAATTTTCGATTTCTACGAAATAAGTGAACCGGTGACCTGCCAAATCGTGCTGCATCCTTCGGAACAACCAGTAATCAGAAGGAACAATGTCCGGGGAATACGGCGGGTGCGGTAAAACATCCCATTTGAGCGTTTCCAAATATATTTTTACGACTTTTGCGACATGAGGCCGAGCGTTGTCATGAAGAAGAATAACTTTATCATGTCTTTGCTCGTATTCCGGCCATTTTTCTCTCAATGCACGGCTCAAACGAATTAATTGTAGCCGATACCGATCGCCCGTAATGGAATCGCCAGGTTTCAGTACCTCATAGTAAACAACACCCCTTTGGTCCCACCAGATAAAGAGCATGATCTTCGAACCATGTATGTTCGGTTTTGGTGTTGATGTTGAGGTCGATGGCAACGATTGACCGGGCTTAGGATTGTCGTAGAATATCCACTTATCATCTCCAGTTACAATCCGATGCAAAAAACCTTGTCTTTGTTGCCTTTGAATCAGCTGCTCGCAAGTGAAAAATCGCCTTTCAATGTCTCTCGGTTTCAGTTCATAAGGCACCCAATTTCCTTGTTTTTGAATCATTCCCATGGCTCTCAATCTTACGGAAACGGCTTGTTGAGTCACTCCCAATGATTTTGCAAGCTCCTCTTGCGTTTGACTCTGATTTTCTTCGAGTAATGCATCTAATTCTTTGTCCTCGAATTTTTTTGGCTGTCCAGAGCTAGGCTTGTCTTCGACGCTGAAATCTCCATTCTTCCAATCAAAGCAGAAAATTAAAACCTCCTGCAAATGCTGCTTGGTTAACACAAAGTTCGACACTTTCAACACTGTACAAAACAAGGTTTTTACATGAAACTCAAAGCGATATATTATTGGCAGATGTCTAACTTCTCTGAAACCGCCAAAATCGGCTGTCACTATGAACCATTCATAACAGCCAGAGCCATCTTTTGGAAACGGACTGAACTAATTTGTACTCCTAATATATTAATCAAAATCATATAAATTTCCTTTTTTCCACTTTCTCCAATAAAGCCATATCAGCATTTCCCAATTGTTTTCACATGAGGCGTGAAAAAATAATGATGAAAATTAATTTCCAGGTGAAAATATCCATCAAGCCTTAGACTTAAGCCTTATATAAAAGAAAACTGTCCAAATGATTTGTGTCTGTCATATACAGATAAAGAGCAGGCCATTGTCTGATTGTAAAACAAGATTTGTAAAATGCATATTAAAGACAGTCCTACACGTGCGTATTAAATGATAGAGAAAACCCTTGACCACGTTTTCTTTGGGTGTCCTGAATATGACCTTTATACGAGTTTTAATGTCTCCCAATCGTACATACCTCACCTACTCGCATTAATTCTCCAACATACCCCACCTACTCACATTAATTCTCCAACATACCCCACCTACTCGCATTAATTCTCCGACATACCCCACCTACTCGCATTAATTCACCACCAATTTAAAGTTATATAACGAAATTTATTGGCTATAAGTTCCTACAAATCATAGTTTTTCATATTTTTTAAGTGAAACTTCTATTGGCGCGGTAGGGCAAATTGGCCTGAACGTCACGAAAAGTGAAACGGTGTATTATATTATTATTTTAATGTTTTTAAATTATTATTTATTATAATTAAATATATTATTTATTAAAAAAATATTATTAATGATTTTAATAGTAATAATTATTTATTATTAAAAATATTATTATTTATTATTAAAAAATTAAAAATATATGATATATTTTTTTTTATATTATTTTTATATACATTTAATAGTTATTAATTTTATTTTATAATAAATTATTTAATTTAATTTTATTTTATTTTTATTTTAATATTTATATAATATATAATTTTTATTTAATACATATTTATAATAATAAATATGTTATATGTTATTATAATAATGACGACCTCCGTAGTCTGGTGGTAAGACACTTCTCTGCCGATCCGGAGGTTGCGGGTTCGATCCCCGCTGGAACCCAGATTTTTTTAAATAGGATTCCAGTCTGGTTAACACTAAGGGTCTATAAAAACATCTTTCAGGTTGGTTGGAAGAGATTGCCACATGGCAATAAACTCGCCAGGTTTAAAAAAAATAAATAATAATTATTATATTAATATTATATTATAATTAATTATTAATATAACATAATAATATTATTAATAATGTAGTCAAAATAATAAATGAATAATTAAATAATTAATTCAATAATTAATAATAACATAAAAATATTAATATGTTTAATATTAAAAAATATAAATTTAATATTACTAAGCGTATTATATTATTATTCAAAATTATTATTTATTATTGAAATTATTATTATTTATTATTAAAAATATATTTTTTGTATTTAATTAAGAGAGATTTTCTTGAATTAAATTCTACATAACCGTTTCCTAATCCTAAAAAAAAATCGTTAACAAATGGGAAAAAAACAATGCATAAAATCTACTTTTCCTAGCAGCTAAGAAGTTTCACTTCTACCGCGCGAGAGCCTCACTCATCTTTACTTTACTCCATTCTTTCCTTTAATTTGTCATTGGTACAAATCACTCTCTTTATAGGATAACAATAACTTAAATATTTATTGCGTTCTCGGGATCACGTAGTACGAAACGTGTCATTGTTAAAAAATAAATATTTATTAATCATAACATAAAATACGGGTAACGTCTGTATAACATAATGAATTATTTATATATCTACGAAATGAGATCTTTTTGAACGAATTTTCCAATATTGATATCTTCCATATCTCGATGGATAAATGGAGAATTGTGTTCCTTAATAAACTGTGTAGGCATACTCGTAACTGAGTCACTTAACACGGAAGCCTGAGTGCCATTGTTCATGTTGTCATTATTTTGAGACTATTATTTAATTTGTTTTCTTGTTCCGCGTATTTCATTTAATTTAACTGGGTTTAAACTACTCGTATATTCAATTTTAAATGAAATAAAATAAAAGCTCTTAAGATTCTGGTGCTAACTAACCATTTTCACTAAATTATATAAAGGACTCAATAATATATAAAGGACGCATAAATTATATAAAGGACGTTTAGCGGAATGGTTCTTGAAGGAACGAGATGATGATAGTAGTTGGTAAATAAATAAAACACGTTAGATCGCAATGCGGAAAGAGAGAGTGTTTATTTTTATAGAAGCGTAGGTATTTATATGTTTTCGGAATGTGCACGAGAGTGCGCTCGCGATATGCTTCTGTCTCGCTTCTGTGAATGCAGAACGATTAATATCGTATGTGGGTGATATTTTATTTACGAAACTGGCGAGACAGCGTGGTGCGTTCTCTCTCTAGTATGGAATGCGGCGCGATTGCTCGGCCGGCGTCGATGGTTGGCATGTGACCTTTGGACTATTTACTATAATTTATTGAGGAATCCGAAGGTCGTTTCATCGGTCATTGCCCGTATGTATAGTATGCGACAATATTCATGCGACGACCGCCACAGACGCATAAACAATATATAAAGGACGCATAAATTATATAAAGGACGCAACTCAATAATATACAAAAATATCTGCATTTACGATGCCACTCTTAAACATCGAAGTCGAGTTCTGAGTTCCGCCCTCCATCGTTGAACAGAATCATCGAAACAAACAGAACAAAAAAAAAGTTCTCCAAGTGAATATTCTTGGACCAGTTAATAGAGCTCGTCAGCCTGAGTATATTTGGATTGGTGAAGCCTTTAGAAGAAAATTAAAAACTTTGCTTTACACGAGAAGTCACCAAAGTACCTTTGGGGTGGCTTTTTATCACTAAACGGTGCAAAAAATTCAATCAATATTATTAATAAAATTACGTTAGGAATTGCACTGTAACTTATTTAGAAAACTCAATTCAGATACTATTCGGTGTCAAATACCAACTCAGCCAATACTGATGTCTTGTAAGAGTTTTATGACCACCCACAACCCCCTCGAAGGCTCTCCGGATAGTGAGCGTGTTGATTGGAGAGTTATAACTGAAAGATGGAGAGTGCCTGCCGATGAGATACCACCTACGATGAGTCGTATGGAGATCTCTTAACCCCCATCCATGTGGGTAAATAAAACTCATCAGACAAAAGATAGGCGCAGAGGACCCATCACTATGCATGTGTGGTTATATTCCATCAATGTTGCACCTAACATTGCACCAATGTCCACGGTAGCTGCTCGGAAAAGACCTGTTGAAAGGGAACCCCAATGCGATCACAGTTGCATCTTTGGCTGATACGATATACATAGATCTGATGTTGTCAATATAATAAGAATGGTTTCTGAGATACTGAGACAAAAAAAAAACCATACTTTTTGTAGGTCATACTTGAACGATAAAGTGCAAACCAGCATGGGGTGGGTCCCGTATATCTCTACAATCACATTCACAACAATCAGGTCCTGCCCAGAGCATGTAGTCCCGATGCTTGTACAAACCAGCATGGGGTGGGTCCTGTATATCTCTACAATCACATTTACAACAATCAGGTCCTGCCCAGAGCATGTAATCCCGATACTTGTACAAACCAGCATGAGGTGGGTCCTGTATACCTCTACAATCACATTTACAACAATCAGGTCCTGCCCAGAGCATGTAGTCCCAATGCTTGTACAAACCAGCATGGGGTGGGTCCTGTATATCTCTACAATCACATTCACAACAATCAGGTCCTACCCAGAGCATGTAGTCCCGATGCTTGTACAAACCAGCATGGGGTGGGTCCTGTATATCTCTACAATCACATTTACAACAATCAGGTCCTACCCAGAGCATGTAGTCCCGATGCTTGTACAAACCAGCATGGGGTGGGTCCTGTATACCTCTACAATCACATTTACAACAATCAGGTCCTGCCCAGAGCATGTAGTCCCAATGCTTGTACAAACCAGCATGGGGTGGGTCCTGTATACCTCTACAATCACATTAACAACAATCAGGTCCTGCCCAGAGCAAGTAGTCCCGATTCTTGTACAAACCAGCATGGGGTGGGTCCTTTATATCTCTACAATCACATTCACAACAATCAGGTCCTGCCCAGAGCATGTAGTCCCGATGCATGTACAAACCAGCATAGGGTGGGTCCTGTATATCTGTACAATCACATTCACAACAATCAGGTCCTACCTAGAGCACGTAGTCCCGATGCTTGTACAAACCAGCATGGAGTGGGTCCTGTATATCTCTACAATCACATTCACAACAATCAGGTCCTGCCCAGAGCATGTAGTCCCGATGCTTGTACAAACCAGCATGGGGTGGGTCCTGTATATCTGTAAAATCACATTCACAACAATCAGGTGCTACCCAGAGCATGTAGTCTGGGCAGGACCTGATTGTTGTGAATGTGGCTATACAATCTTTTTCAAGAGTTCTATCTAGTCGTCAGGGTTTTTTTTTGTCCATTTCAGAAAATGCGTTTTATCTGGAGGAATCTTCAGGTCTTGCGCTCTCGTCATGAAACTATTCCAAGAACTGACAATTTTTTAACTGAATTTGGTGTAACATATTATTTGAAACGTTTTACGTATTGAACTCGAAAATACGTAGAAGAGGTACGCATCAGTCAGTGTTATTCGAAATGGACAATGTATGGTCAGTGTAACGATACCTTTACAATGGGATGAGATCCCGAGGATACGTCGGGAACCGAGAAAGTTCATAGAAAAATTATGCATGTTCCCTCGGCCTCGGCCCGTGACGTGGACAGGCCGCCCCAACGTGAGGCCCCAACGTGGACTCACGTTGGGGCGGCGCATTTCAACTCAATTCTTATGTTTCCAAAGTTTCACTTCGGGAACATATGCCTCGGCGAAAACCATATTAAGTATAATCCATTGTGCAACAAATGGAAAATTTATTTATTTAAAAATTTTTACTATTCACAATAATAGTTCGTTTAAAATTTACATCGTTTAAATTTAAAATGGTTTAAATCGAGCCGTAGAGTATTCCTTCCGTGGTTGCAGTCCTAAGACTGGTTTGCAGCAATTTGAACTCTTCTCCTCCATTCCCCCCTGTCCTGTGCGGCTCTCTTTAAGTCTGTATATGTTGAGCAGCGCACGTCCAACAACAGGTCCTCCAGGTACTCTCGGCGTGGGCGTCCCCTAGAGTTTGTCCCCTCGGTCATACCCTCCATTATGGCATGCAAGAGGCCCTCTTGTCATATTATATGACCGATCCATCTTGCACGCCTTTCGGACAGGATCCTGAGCAGGTGCCTTCCTCCTTCGATTCGTTGGAGAACCTCTTCATTTGTGATGCGGTCTCTCCAGGAAATTCCTAATAGTCTTCTATAGGACCACATCTCAAAAGCCTCTAGTCTTCGTCTATCTCTTTCGGATAGGCACCATGTCTCGCAGCCGTACATCAAGATACTCCATACATAGGTCTTGATGAGGAGTATTCTCAGTTTTAGGTCTATATTATTTGATTCTATTATTTTCGACCTTTTATTAAATGCAAGTCTAGCCTGATGTATACGGCTGTCGACCTCGCTCTTGGACCGACCGTCCCATGTTATTTTGCTCCCGAGGTAGACAAACTCCTCGGTGTTCTTTAGTGGTTTACCCGACATCACTAATCTCATCTGGTGCTGCGCTCGGCCTACAGTCAGCAGCTTTGTTTTGTCTTTATTTATCTTCATACTGTAGTTATTTTGAAGAATGCTTTCCATAGTTGTTAAGGCCTCTTGTTGTTCCTCTTCACTTTCAGCGACCATAGCAATATCGTCAGCGAACCTTATCATGTCCACCTTTTGCCAGTGTATCTTTACACCTTCTCTGTGACTCATTCTCTCTCTCAAGTCGTCAATCGCGCTCTGTATATAGGCGTAGAGTATAAATACTCGTATATAACACCCATATATCATATACATAAAATCACGTCATCTCTCTGTCGGGGTAGGTAAAGATGAGAGAGCATCATATTTTCCTATCGCGCTATATATTTTTCGTCTACTACATCTTTACATCTTATACAGCTCCTCCGATTTCTTTGACTTTTTACATTTCGTTTATTCAAAACATGATACACTTGTTTCAATAATTCTTCCTTGATCTTGCACTCACATTTACAATGTATTTTTCTGCGGTGTTATGGCACCAGCTGACATGTCAGTTTTACCTTAGTTTACAGGAGAAGAAATATGCCGTTGACAACAGCTTGTTGACAACTGTACGATTTTCACACCGTTTCAATTTTTTTGGAAAACGTTTGAGTTGCTAGATGTTGATAAGTATACAATATCAAGTATTGTCAGCACATGATAGTTGCCAGATGTTGATAAGTATATAATATCAAGTATTGCCACCACATGATAGTTGCCAGATGTTGATAAGTATACAATATCAAGTATTGCCACCACATGATAGTTGCGAGATGTTGATAAGTAAACATATCAAGTATTGCCATCACATGATAGTTGCCAGATGTTGATAAGTATACATATCAAGTATTGCCACCACATGATAGTTGCCAGATGTTGATAAGTATACAATATGAAGTATTGCAACCACATGATAATTGCCAGATGTTGATAAGTATACAATATCAAGTATTGCCACCACATGATAGTGGCCAGATGTTGATAAGTATACAATATCAAGTATTGCCCCCACATGATAGTTGCCAGATGTTGATAAGTATACAATATCAAGTATTGCCACCACATGATAGTTGCCAGATGTTGATAAGTATACAATATCAAGTATTGCTACCACATGATAGTTGCCAGATGTTGATAAGTATACAATATCAAGTATTGCCACCACATGATAATTGCCAGATGTTGATAAGTATACAATATCAAGTATTGCCACCACATGATAGTTGCGAGATGTTAATAAGTATACATATCAAGTATTGCCACCACATGATAGTTGCCAGATGTTGATAAGTACGAGTATACAATATCAAGTATTGCCACCACATGATAGTTGCCAGATGTTGATAAGTATACATATCAAGTATTGACACCACATGATAGTTGCCAGATGTTGATAAGTATACAATATCAAGTATTGCCACCACATGATAGTTGCCAGATGTTGATAAGTACGAGTATACAATATCAAGTATTGCCACCACATGATAGTTGCCAGATGTTGATAAGTATACATATCAAGTATTGACACCACATGATAGTTGCCAGATGTTGATAAGTATACAATATCAAGTATTGCCACCACATAATAGTTGCCAGATGTTAATAAGTATACAATATCAAGTATTGCCACCACATGATAGTTACCAGATGTTGATGTGTACATCAAGTATTGCCACCACATGATAGGCATACTGATTTTGTATTTGTGTAATGCCAAACAACGATATGTAACATAACATTTTTTTGGCTCCTCATTCTTTTTAATGAATTGACATATCAAAGTTTTTCCAAACGATATATATTTTGTTTGGATAATAACTGACGCACCACGTTTTGCCGTAACATGTTGAGAAATATTTTCTACAAATTGGGAGAATAAACCCAACATGACAAAAAACGGACATATCAACTTGTGCCATAGTGCCACAGATTTGTTTTATTAGTATTTATTTATTTATTCATTCCACATGCCCAAACCGTCTTAGCTTTCTCAACACATCATCTGTAAGTTCACATTTATCGCTAATCATTTCATTCGGCATTCTGTAATACATTTTCACCACATTTCTTCTAAATACATACATTTTACAGCATTTTATTTAGTTCTTTCCAGTTTCGTTCCACGTCCACGTTTCACAGTGCATACCAATGCTAAAATCCTCAATTTTGCTGATATAAATAACTAGTTCGCTAGGCAAGACGTGCGATGAAAATGTTTTATTATTTAATCATATATTTTGTATAGGTATTTTTATTTAATCTCAGGTGAAACATTCACACCCTTAAAACCCAAGTTCTCATATACACAATTCAAACCGCATTAAAACCACATCAAAATATCCAACAACTACCCATTACACGCTTGGTACCCATTATACGCACCAGTCTTTCACTCCCGTGAATATTACATCGAATTTAAAAAAAAGTCATAAAATTATTTTTGTTTTCATATTTTATCGGGGCAAATAGAAACTCGAGGATTTGTATATAAATCTTTTTCAAGACACCTGTCACGCCAAGAATGCGCTGAAAATTTATGTTAGCCGTTAAGGCAGGTACAATAATAATTTCGAATGAAAATATAACTTTAACTCAGTTTAGAAATGATAACATAGGAATTGAACCCATGTCTCTTGGGTCTACGCAAAAGTGAGAAACTCATCACCAGGGCATCGATGACTTGTGTTTGAGGAGGCATATTTAAAATAATTAAGAAAAAAATATTTCAATTGCTTTAATTCTTTACGTCGTCCTTTACTGTCCATGCAGTGAGACTCTGGAATCAGTTACAAACCAATATAAGACTCGCTCCGTCCTTGGCATGCTTTAAGAAGCGACTGAAAAAACTCTTAATTTCTAGTCAGTAAAATAACGTGTTTCATTCCTGATTTTTCTTTTCCTTTCCTCTCCACCATCCCTTACTTTCCTTTTGATTGATGATATCTCACTTTATATGAAAAATAATGTTCGGGTGATTGTCCGTCTTTGTGGGGTTCGTGGGCATGTTCTCACGTATATGTTTATGGATTTCGTGGGGATGGATAGTCATTTGAATGATTTACGCGACCACGTAACTTGTTTCAGTTACTTTTGTCTGGTTGGTTGGAAGAGATTGCCGCCTGGCAATAAGCCAGCCAGATTGTATTGCAATAAAAGTGTTAAATAATAATAATAATAATCGAAAGATGTAGTCGTCCGTGGTAGCGCAATGGAGAAAGTTAAATTTTCAAAAAAAAATATGGGATCATGTCTCACTTCCATATACTCGTATTTTTGTTCATAGATACTCATAATTTGGTATAGTGTTATTTTAAGACTATAGGGAAAATCTTAACCTTTCCCATCCTGTGCTAAAAAAATCGCGCGTTCCTGTGCTGTGTATTCAACATACAAGAAAAAATGAGCGATTTGAAATCGGAAAAATATTATAAGAATATTGAAAAGTGATAATAATTGTAATTCGATTGCTGAAAACATGAAAATACATCGGCCGACGTTCACAAAACGGGTGAATCGACCACCTCAAACGAAAGCCCGTGAGCTACTAAGACGGGACTAGGAACACTAACACTGTGTATGTTATACCTCGAAGGAAGAAAAAACTGCGAACTGAGATTCTATTTCTTGCGTTCCCATATATCGAAGTAGAGTGAGAGTGAGACGTGAATAGCGTCGCTTCCTCACCCATAGTGTTTTTCTTAGAATGAATATACCTACGTCCCACACTGGCACACGTTTGATTGTATTAGTGAATTTATTCCTGATTTTCACAAAATATCTCTGATGTGTCAGATAAGTGCTAATTATTATTAATATTATTTTTTCATTCAATGCGTAAATGTATTACGGAGGAATACCTAAAATCTTAACCCAGTATTTATTATATTTATAGAGATATTAAAGTTTTTAGAAACAATTTGTACTAGTTACACATCACAGGGAAGAAAGGGTTAAGAATGCGTTTTTCTTTCAGCTCAACCTGTTAAAGAAATAAGGGAGGTTCTTAAATTCAGATGTAAAATGATCTAAGAGTAAAGCCTTTCCGGAAGTGTATTAATCAGGAATCGAACCTGGGACGACTGCTTGCTTACTATAAATGTTAACAGTTAGATCACAGCTGCCAAATTTGGATTTAACCACGTATATCTTTCTCGAGCTCATATAAATATTTTTATCCCTTGAAAGTTTTGTTTCGGAGAATGTATAAAATCTTTCTTTCCCTGTGGATTTGACGTTTAAACTTTTAACAGATTTCAGGATATGCTGTCCATCTCCCATCCGCATTATTTATTAGTTGCAGTTTTTTAACGCATTTTTTTCTTTAATAAAGACAATTTTTATTCTCTCTCTATTTGAAAAGAACTGTTTAACTAACATCTTGTAAAACCAACTATCCGTCTAACTCGGTAACAGATTTCATAAGAAGTTTAATGGTGAACAGGTAATGAATTTATTTAATCTTGAAAAAAAAATAACTACTTCATGAAAAAAATACTTTAGACAATTTTCTCATTTTTTTCGAGAACTTCCAACATTTAAACTGCAGTCTATTTGCAAGTTTTTTTCATTTCTCGAACTCTCTCTCTCTCTTTCTCTCTCGGGGTACTCGAGAGATTTTCGTGCTACATCTGCAGAAGTAAAGTTATTTCCCTGCTGCAGAGGAAAAGGGTAATTCAAACGAATTGAGTTGTGTTTTATTCATGTTAAGTTATATGCTAGTAATTTTGTCTTGAAGGAGCGATGTTGTTTGCTTACTTGGAAAGCTGAATAAGATTGCATTATTTTTACATTTTTTCTTTATTCCATCGAGGCGCTTGGTTGTTTATTTACAGTTAAATGGTTTGCGTTTTTGATAAGAAAACAAATTAATTTACTGTGAATTTAGTTTCCAGAAAGGTTTTGTTTGATTTGTTGAGTAAGATGAACAAGAACACACTGAAATTATTGAAGATGAATGAATGAAGATGAAGAAGAACACTCTGAAATGATTGAAGATAAATGAATGAAGATGAAGAAGAACACTCTGAAGTGATTGAAGATGAAGAAGAACACTCTGAAATGATTGAAGATGAATGAGGATGAAGAAGAACACTCTGAAATGATTGAAGATAAATGAATGAAGATGAAGAAGAACACTCTGAAATGATTGAAGATAAATGAATGAAGATGAAGAAGAACACTGAAATGATTGAAGATGAAGAAGAACACTCTGAAATTATTGAAGATGAATGAATGCAGATTAAGAAGAACACTCTGAAATGATTGAAGATGAATGAATGAAAAAATACAAATAAAACAATTATACAGTGCAAATTTAATTGAACGACGTGGTAAAGAAAATCAAAAAAAGTATGGTTGGATCAAGTGGATGATTTTATGAAAGAAGCAAACGTAGTGAGCCAGATAAATTGTATGAGAAGGTGTATTGATGTGGAAGGGGGGAAATATGTATGTCGAGATAGAATAGTCTGACGCTCTGTCCTCTTTGCCTACGATGGTATATACATTTATGTTTTTGAGTAGGTTTATTACTTGCCTTAAATACATTTCATATCACGAGAGGGGGTAAACAAGGATGTGTAATGGTTGTAGAATCTATATATAATATATGAGTGAAGTGTTTCAAAAAAACCCTTCCGGTACTTGCCGCAATATTCAGGTAGATTACTTTTGTGTGTGAAAGGAAAGGATATTTCCCGTTGTATGGTACACTGTAGATATATTATAGATGATTCAGCCAGAAGACTCATTTCGCAATAGTGTGAGTAACAGTGCGTTTACAAAAAACTTATCACTTCACTTTTTTAATTAAGTGAAAAAGCAAAAGAAATGTTAAAATTATATTTTATATTCAAACATTGAAATGAACACACACGTTTTGTAAATTAAAAATACTGTCAGCATTAATTGTAATGTACATAAAAATAAAATGAAAGTAAGTTTATTTAACATATTAATTGTTAAGGCATGCCAGATTCTAGGAAACATTAAATAATGAAATTTTTTTTAAACCTGGCGTGTTTCTTGCCATGTCGCAATCTCTTCCAACCAACCAGAAAGATATTTTATAGGCCCTAAGTGAAAACCAGACTAGACTCCTATTTAAAAAAATCTGGGTTCCAGCGGGGATCGAACCCGCAACCTCCTGATCGGCAGACAAGTGTCTTACCACCAGACCACGGAGGTCGTCATTTATTACAAAGGAAAAAAAGAGCCTTAAATAAAAAAAAGCGTTTATTAATAATGACAATAAAAGTTATTTTGATTTGTTGAAAAAAAACAGTTGACTTGGATAGCGCTGTCTAGCATTATATCACCTTAAGAGAATTATAGTATTTATACTCGTATAGAGCGAATATGTGCAATTAAGTTTATTGTACGAGTATAGCGCGAATATGCGCTATTGAGTAAATTGAATTGGACGAATGCTTCAGAGCATTGGCGTCAGAAATGTTTATTTTGTGTTGTTTTTTAAATTATCATCGTTGTATGTTTGGGTTTGGAACCTAAAGGCAACGGTAAATGAACTAAATTTGTCCAGACAACCGACCGAGTCAATTTCCAAATATAGTAAGTCAATAAGTGTTGAAAGAAATATTGTTACGTACAGGGATGACTTATTTATTCATTCGTATGGTATCCTACAATATATCTGAATTTACGATGCGGATATACGAGCATTGAAGAGTGTAGTCGGGAGAAAACAACTCTTTCAACCTCGTTGATCGTGTGTTCGATATAACAACCAGTGGAGAAGGGACGAAACCCGTAGTTCATCGTCATATGTGTATGCAATACTAAAATAAGTGGATTAATATTGTTACTACACGAACCCTTAAACCAGTCTGGTACGCTTTCTTTATTTTATTTTCGCTATACAATTACGCATAACTAATTCAGATAGGTTTCAAGAAGCAGTGCTTTTAAGTATTCTTTTTCCTCTTGGTTCTAGGTCGTATGACCTGTTTGAGACGGTGAGCTGTCCTGGGATGATGACGTCCAGCTGTCCTTCCACCTTTTCGGCGGCTTTCCTGGTAATCTCCTGCTGCTAGGGTTTTCAGTCTTTGCAATTTTCGCAAGTCTCGTATCCTCCATGCTGTCTACATTATCCCTCCAGAAGCGCCTTCTACTTCTTCCCCACCTAATATATGTCTTCAACGTCACAAACAGACTTTATCGTCTCATTTCTGATCCGATCTCTAAGAATTCTGCCTGCAATGGAGCGTAGGGTTCTCATTTCCGCCACTCTGAGAAGGTTTCTTGTCCTGTTGGTATCGGCTCTCACTTCTATCCCATATGTCATGATGGAGCGGACGCATGTCTTATATATCCTGACCTTACTTTCGGTTAGCATGTGTTTGTTTCTCCATATAGTGTCCCGCAGGCAGCCAGCCATAGCTGTCGCTTTATTACAATAGTTTGTGCTCGTACTTCACTATATAGGCCACTGTTGCTGGAGATCTCCACACCTAGGTAAGTGAATCGCATGACTTGCTCGATGGGCACGTTATCGGCTCTTTTGATATTGCTAAGCACTTTGTTTTATTGACAGAATTTGTCATATTGTATTTCTTAGAAGCTAGGTGAAATTCGTTTTCTGCTAATATTGCAGCGTCGTCGGCATAACACACTATACTGATCAATTAATTTCCTATTTTGTAACCCAGGCCCAAAAAAGTCACCTCCTCTATGATTCTATACATAATAATGTTAAAAAGGAAAGGACTGAGACTGTCTCTCTGTTTGATACCAGTTGCAGTGGGTATCTCTTTTGTTAAGTCTCCGTTTGCCTTGATTCGTGTCTTCCCATTTAAGTTAATATTTTTATATTTAAAAAAGTTTATTAAAAATACAATTTATATATCATACCACCATTTTAGAGAGCAGACTGTCCTCAAGGGCGCTCTAACTCGGGATTCGAACCCAGTATTATTGACAGATTAAAAAAACTAAGAAGGTACGAGAAATTTTTGAATTGTTACTGATGCACATTTTAAAATCTCGCTTTTGGAGATTTTCATGGAACGTTGATAACATTGAAGACTAAAAAATACATACTCGTATTTAAAGCCTAGAGACATTCATATAAACTTTTCCTGAGCACTTAAAATATTAAAAAATAAACAATCCCAGATTAGCAAAACGGCACTAATAGGGTCCGTAAGGATGTGTAACAATGAATTATATCAACTTTATACCTTTTTAAGATTAAAATTTAATAAACTAGCAGTCAATGTGTTTAACAATGAGGTACCGCTGAGTGACTGATGTTGTAAAAGTATAAGTTGAATGATTGACAGGTAAAAATAATTTGACTGCATTTAACCTTTCCTTCCCTGTGTTGGGTATCTTCTACACGTTGCTTCTAATAACCATCAATATCTCTATAAATATAATAAATACAAGGTTAAGATTTTAGGTATTCCTCCATAATATATTTACGAATTGATTTAAAAAATAATATTAATAATAATCAGAATTTATCGACTACATCGAGGTGTTTTGTAAAGATCGAAAACAAATTCGCATTTAAACGCGGCGAGTGCCTCGTCTTGACAATAGGTGAATAGTATGCGGGAAGCGCGACACTATATTCGCATCTCACTCTTGCATACTAGACTGAATTGCGAGGAGCTGAATTTTCTCAACGTCGCAAGCAAAGGCGTATGCGCCGGGGTATGCGACTGACGTTCCGCGCCACTAGTTGCCTCTAGGCTTGCAAATAGGTTAGACGTACGCCCGTTCTGTGAGCGTTTTTTAATGTTTTCAGATGGTTTTTTAATGTTTTAAGCAAATAAATCTCAATTATTATAATTTTTAACTTCAATTATAATTAATTAAGGGGATTATCTATGAATGTTCTTATTTTTCCGATTTAAAATCGCTAATTTTTTATTGCGTTCTTACTACCCAACACCGTAACACGCGTATTATTTTTATCACCGTATGGGAAGGATTAAGTAAACATTTCAAATATTTTTTGTAATTCGTTTTATCAAACACTGTGGAGGTTTAAAGACATAAGCAGTTATTTGTTTAGTAAAATATTGTTATTTTCAAAGTCAGCGCATTGAGATGAACGCCTGACAAACACATACGCTTCCAAGGTTTCACCGCTGTTTGCCGAAGTTATCTTCTGCCTCCCTCCACCCACAATCGTCACTGATTTTCCACAAAAGTTTATATTTAACTAACATGAACATACGATAAAAAAGTAGTAATGATTACAAAGTAGAAATGTTCAGATGCGGTTAGTATGTCGGTGTTAGCTTGAATATAATTTAGTCTTGTTCAGAGTTATACCGTCATCTTATGTAGATTTTTTTAACTAGACAATATTTGAAATTATATTATTTATAGTTAAGGCATTAACATTGTGGAGGTTTAAAGACATTGTAATTTGTTTTATCAAACACTGTTTATTCAACTTTTTTTGTAACGGTATAGCCCTACCGGTTTTAAGGCTTTCACCTCATCATCAGAAGAGTACAAACAAGACTGAATTATGTTCGAACTGGTACCGAGATACAAGCTTCTAACGGTAAATATTCGGGTTGAGTACTGAGGATGGAGGGAGGGATGATACAATCTCGGCGAACACCGTAAAGATTCTTGGGATATATATGACTTTGCTCCATTTATAGGTATATTTTATATATGAAAGACAGGAAGATCTTTTGAAAAGAGATTTCGTGAACACAAATCCGCTTTAACAAATCCTCTAATTTATTCTGAAATGGCTAATCAATGTCACCGTGAACCTCATACATTTTCACCGTGAACTTCATATATATCAGTAGTAACGGAAATAAATCGGACAGATTAGAGGCCCTAGAAATTTCAAAGTCAGTGCATCGAGGTGAACATCTGGCAAACACACATATCTCAAGAATCTCTCCACTGCTTGTCGAGATTGTCCCATCCCTCCCTGAACCCTCAGTCCCCAACCCGAATGTTTACCGTTAGAAGCGTGTATCTCGGTACCAGTTCGAACAGAATTCAGTCTTGTTTGTGCTCCCCTGATGATGAGGTGAAATCCTTGAAACCAGTAGGGTCATACCGTTACAAAAATTGGAATAAACAGTGTTTGATAAAACAAATTACAATGTCTTTAAACCTCCACAATGTTAATGGTTTAACTATAAATAATATAATTTCAAATATTGTCTAGTTAAAAAAATCTACATAAGATGACGGTATAACTCTGAACAAGACTAAATTATATTCAAGCTTACACCGACATACTAACCGCATCTTAACATTTCTACTTTGCAATTATTACTACTATTTTATTGTTTCTTTCTTTTTCCAAGTTGATGGTTTGCTCGGAGTGTCGGTCCGATTGTCGGGACACCTTACTCCTTCATCGGTTGTGTAAAACTTTGGGAAATTAATTTTTGGATTGTTTGGTGGGGGTGTTAGAAAATTTTTTATAGAGAGGAGGGATAGAGTTTGGTACATACATTAAGGTTATAGATACATATAGGTTACATAATAATATACTTATATTTTTATATGTCACGAGCGTTGATAAATATGAATACAGAGAGAGAAAGGATAGTTATGTATACATAGACATAGATATTTGAATAATTATAAATATATTACGAAGATGGGGGTGGGGGTGAACGCTGTGACTTTAGAATAAATAGTTGTACATATATAAATATGGAGGTAAGATAGATGCCTTATAAAATGCGAGTATGTGCACTGGACACTATTCGGCGCCTACCGTTCCGAATAGGGGGTCGGGGGGTGGTTCGAAGCATTTGTTTGGGCTTGGGGTGAATACGATTTGCGTTCACGTCGTAGTCCGTGAGACAATATTATTGTATGTTCATGTTAGTTAAATATAAACTTTTGTGGAAAATCAGTGACGATTGTGGGTGGAGGGAGGCAGAAGATAACTTCGGCAAACAGCGGTGAAACCTTGAAAGCGTTTGTGTTTGTCAGGCGTTCATTTCAATGCGCTGACTTGGAAAAAAAAACAATATTTTACTACACAAATTACTACTTATGTCTTTAAACCTCCACAGTGTTAATACCTTAATTATAAATAAGAAATTTCAACTATTTATTCAAAAACGTTTATTTTAATCTATTCAATTAGGATATTTTACATTAAATAAAAAATGTTCAAACCATATTCCACATTAATAAAGGATTATTGGAATATATTTTTGAGGCTTTCGTGGTTAGTCGTATCAGTTGTATAAGGCCTTTATTAGTCGTATCAGTTGCATAAGGTCTTTATTAGTCGTATCAGTTGCATAAGGTCTTTATTAGTCGTATCAGTTTTATAAGATCTTTATTAGTTGTATACGGTCTTTATTAGTCGTATCAGTTGTATAAGGTTTTTATTAGTCGTATCAGTTGTATAAGGTCTTTATTAGTTGTATAAGGGCTTAATTAGTCGTATCAGTTGTATAAGGTCTTTATAAGTCGTATCAGTTGTATAAGGTATTTATTAGTTGTATCAGTTGTATAAGGTCTTTATTAGTCGTATCAGTTGTATAAGGTCTTTATTAGTCGTATTAGTTGTATAACATCTTTATTAGTTGTATAAGGTCTTTATTAGTCATATCAGTTGTATAAGGTATTTATTAGTTGTATCAGTTGTATAAGGTCTTTATTAGTCGTATCAGTTGTATAAGATCTTTATTAGTTGTATAAGGTCTTTATTAGTCGTATCAGTTGTATAAGGTCTTTATTAGTCGTATCAGTTGTATAAGGTTTTTATTAGTCGTATCAGTTGTATAAGGTCTTTATTAGTTGTATAAAGTCTTTATTAGTCGTATCAGTTGTATAAGGTCTTTATTAGTCGTTTCAGTTGTATAAGGTCTTTATTAGTCGTATCAGTTGTAAAATATCTTTCCAGAGTGTTGTACTGCTTGGTTTTTGACCTTATACAACTGGTTATTGGAATATATTTATTTTAAGTAGAGTGACAAAAACCGACTTAATTATAAAATTTATATTACATGAAAAAAATTAACCCTTAAAAAAACGTTATTTTTTTAAATTTTATTCTTCTAAGTTCCCTTAAATTAAACAGTGTAAACTTTACGAGCCCTACGAATCTGAATGCAAAAGCAATTTAAAATATTTTAAAAATAAAATGAAAGTTTTTAGCCGATACGCCACTGTTATGCTATATGTAGGTACGTAACTAAACTTGTTCACCGTAAAGCATGCATGCAACAGAGGTAATCAATCCACGGGCCTCCCCCGGACCCGACTCCGTTACAAATTTAGGCTGAGATTTTTTAAGGACCACACTCACGTCTGGAAAATGTTTCGCCAAGGTTGAAGTTGGTTGAATATCACGAAACATATTAAATTGTTACAATTTTTTCTAAAAGTCACGAAGTAGGGTGTACTATTATTAAAATCGTGATGTTTTTATATCGCAATTTCTTACAGACTGATAAATCTATAAACCTATGGAGAATATTATACGGGCCAAAAACTTTCGTAACATACTCGTATATTTTTTTGGACTGGATTTTTTTATTAAACAATGTGACACATTATAGACTATCCTTCGTGTACGAGTATGATTGTCAGCAACGTTCCCTCTAAGGTGTGCGCGTGTGCGACCGCACATTCGTTAAAAGTTGTCTGCACACATGTTTCCATCTTCCGCACACATCTCAAAGAAAGTTACGTTAAAGTGAAATATATTTATATTATTATGTAACAGTAGCTACACAAAATAAATAACCGTTGTTAAATATACCAATGTATCTTCAGGATGTCAGCTATCTCACGCAACTTTACTTTGCGATTTTCCATCACGATTTTGAGGGTTTTTTTATGTTTCCTGGTGTAACAGTCTCATTTGGACGACCAGAGCGTTCAGCATCATTTGTGTCTGTATGACCGCGTTTGAAATCAGCATACCACCGACAAATGGTTGTTTTTGACAGAGCAGAGCCCGGGTAACACTTTTCAAGCTATCGCTGAGTTAGAACGGTATTTTTTTCCATTAAAAATCAATGTTTTATCAACACACGAAATTCGGTTTTTCCATTGTTTTGAAAATAGCAAAAGTAGCGTCACTAAAACCACTGTAACTCAATGACACAATGTCGGAATGCCATGAAAGTGACACAATGTCGAATTGACACGTAACTTCTAAAGGATGGTACTAACTGAGAATGGTATGGATTTGTTATTAGAGGCGCCATCTTTTGGTTAGTCCCGGGACTTATTGATCGATGTGTTAGGCGGAAAAAATGACTGCGCCATTTGAGGGGAGTAGCCCAACGCGGGGTTCGAACCAACGATCTTCCGCATAGAAGTCTAGTGCGTTACCGCGCGGCCATACACCTATTTTGTATCAGGTATTCCCATTTCGAAACATAATATCACAATACACAGTAATATTCACACAAAATCGAAAAACAATTAAGATAAAATATCTCTTTTTAAGATCCCCTAAAAATTTATTGCAACGCGAAATTTGCGATGAAGAATAATTCACTCTACCTATTTCTTTTTAGGTCTCTTTTTTCCTTCAGGACAAGGGAGACTAAAACAGTGACCAATCACACCAACAACATAATTTGAAATAATTCATTGGTTACAAGCGTGACATGGTCACTAGCCTGCCTTAGGGTGCCATGATGGTAACAAGCGCAACATGGTCACTAGCCTGCCTTAGAGTGCGATATTGGTAACATGCGCAACTTGGTCACTAGCCTGCCTCAGGGTGCCATATTGGTAACAAGCGCAACATGATAACTAGCATGCATTAGGATGCCATATTGGTAACAAGCGCAACATGGTCACTAGCCTGCCTTAGGGGGCCATATTGGTAACAAGCGCAACATGGTCACCACTCTGCCTTAGGGTGCGATATTGGTAACAAGCGCAACATAATCACTAGCCTGCCTTAGGGGGCCATATTGGTAACAAGCGCAACATGGTCACCACTCTGCCTTAGGGTGCGATATTGGTAACAAGCGCAACATGGTCACTAGCCTTCCTTAGGGTATCATATTGGTAACAAGCGAAACATGGTCACTACCCTGCCTTAGGGTGCGATATTGGTAACAAGAGCAACATGATAACTAGCCTGCATTAGGGCGCGATATTGGTAACAAGCGCGACATGGTCACTATCCTGCCTTAGGGTCCATATTGGTAACAAGCGCAACATGGTCACTGGCCTGCCTTAGGGTGCCATATTTGTTTTTGAGTGTTGGCCAATTTATCGTGAACCATAAATAGCTCCCTCCATTTTAGCAAATTATAACCGGTTTCATTCCATTCTTAATCTCAGCCCTCTCATCTTTGACCAGTTTCTGACGTCCCTAAGTTAATACACTTCCTTTCCCCTCAACTACAGCTTAAAAAATCGTTACGACGCCGCAGCACAAAGCTGACCTCAATTGATAGTAAAAATAAAATTAATTTCAAAAAGAAAAATAAATTCTTCTCAAAACTATTCGCGATGTTTTCAAATTGTTCTGTTCTATGAATTTGTAAGTTTTTACATCAATATTGTATGAGAAATCACTCATTTACGTCGATGCTGGTTTTCGAATAGTTTTGCATAGCTTAATGCTCTCGGCAAATAGCATTACACTGGCTCGAGTAGATGATCCATGATATATGAAGCAGGTCAGGTCGTTAGCATAATCCCCAGAGGCCTGAGGGTGCATCGCAATTAGTGCTGCAACCGCAAGTCGCTTTGCTGCTGTTGTATTCGATATCCCGTGTTTGTTTGTCTTCTAATCGAGTACTTGTACTGTCATTTGTCTGTTTGAGATCGGTGATCGTTAGTTGAGTTATATAATATTTAACACTCGGGCACTACTGTACCTGTCAGACGTGATTTGCAAAATTTTTTAAAGTAAATTGTGATTTATTAGATTTTTCAGTATTGTTGAAACCATGCATAATATTCTACTGTATTTGAATAAAAAAATGGTGGTGAAAAATATTTGAAGGGGATCTTCATGAATAATATGGTTTAAGCGATCTTCATCGAAGTCCACTGGTCGTCCGGAACGCTCGATGTCTTTCAGGTCGAAATTACCGTCTTTGAAACGCCAAAACCATCGACGAGCTCTCCTTTTATTCATAGCATCTTCACCGTACACTTCGCAAATATCGCGAGCAGCTTTTGCAGCTTTATTCCCTCGATTGAATGCGAACAGAAGGAGGTGTCGAAAATGCTCACTTTCGTCTACTTGACATTCCATTTTGAAGGCTTGTTATCAAATAAAATGACATATGTAACGTAAAAGCAAACACAATATCTTGTAGAGCAGAAAATTTTCTTTCGAATGACATATAACTTTTACCATTTTGTTTTACTTTTGGTGCTTATTTTTTAATTTGAAAAAAAAAAACGGACACAACTTATATTAACATCTAATAAATCAGAATTACATTAGATTTCACAATCTTGATTTTGTATTAACTTTTAATTTATCACGATGAATTTTAATCAGTTTTTAATTAAAATCGCAATTTTAATGATATACTCGTATTTCTTTCTTTTTGATTATGTGTTCAAGTTTTGACGTTATTTAAAATTTTCTTGTTGAATAAAATTTTTGTTATGTGATATCATCCTCATCATTTTCAACCAGGGTCGATCCACTGCTGGATGAAGGTCTCCCCAAGTTGTATACATATCAACATCATCATTGTCAACCAGGGTCGATCCACTGCTGGATGAAGGTCTCCCCAATTTGTGTACATACCATTATCATCATCATTGTCAACCAGAGTCGATCCACTGCTGGATGAAGGTCTCCTCAAGTTGTATACATATCATCATCATCATTGTCAACCAGGGTCGATCCACTGCTGGATGAAGGTCTCCCCAAGTTGTATACATATCTTCATCATCATCATTGTCAACCAGAGTCGATCCACTGCTGGATGAAGGTCTCCTCAAGTTGTATACATATCATCATCATCATTGTCAACCAGGGTCGATCCACTGCTGGATGAAGGTCTCCCCAAGTTGTATACATATCATCATCATCATTGTCAACCAGGGTCGATCCACTGCTGGATGAAGGTCTCCCCAAGTTGTATACATACCTTCATCATCATCATTGTCAACCAGAGTCGATCCACTGCTGGATGAAGGTCTCCTCAAGTTGTATACATATCATCATCATCATTGTCAACCAGGGTCGATCCACTGCTGGATGAAGGTCTCCCCAAGTTGTATACATACCATCATCATCATCATTGTCAACCTGGGTCGATCCACTGCTGGATGAAGGTCTCCTCAAGTTGTATACATACCATCATCATCATCATTGTCAACCTGGGTCGATCCACTGCTGGATGAAGGTCTCCCCAAGTTGTATACATATCATCATCATCATTGTCAACCAGGGTCGATCCACTGCTGGATGAAGGTCTCCCCAAGTTGTATACATACCTTCATCATCATCATTGTCAACCAGAGTCGATCCACTGCTGGATGAAGGTCTCCTCAAGTTGTATACATATCATCATCATCATTGTCAACCAGGGTCGATCCACTGCTGGATGAAGGTCTCCCCAAGTTGTATACATATCATCATCATCATAATCATCATTGTCAACCTGGGTCGATCCACTGCTGGATGAAGGTCTCCCCAAGTTGTATACATATCAACATCATCATTGTCAACCAGGGTCGATCCACTGCTGGATGAAGGTCTCCCCAAGTTGTATACATATCAACATCATCATTGTCAACCAGGGTCGATCCACTGCTGGATGAAGGTCTCCCCAAGTTGTATACATATCAACATCATCATTGTCAACCAGGGTCGATCCACTGCTGGATGAAGGTCTCCCCAATTTGTGTACATACCATTATCATCATCATTGTCAAACAGAGTCGATCCACTGTTGGATGAAGGTCTACCCAAGTTGTATACATATCGTCATCATCATAATCCTCATTGTCAACCTGGGTCGATCCACTGCTGGGTGAAGGTCTCCCCAAGTTGTATACATATCATCATTGTCAACCAGGGTCGAGCCACTGCTGGATGAAGGCCTCCCCTAGTTGAAATAGTTCGGTTTTTTGCTCGTTGGTGCCATATGTTGTTGCCATGCTTCCTGATTTCATCTAACCAGCGTACCTTCGATCTTCTTCTGGGCTTCTTGGGTACCATTGGATTATTTCGGACGTCCATCGGGAATCTGAGATTCTGGCTACGTGTTGCGCCCATTGCCACTTCATTTTCTTGCACACCTTTATTACGTCTTCTACCTTAGTTTTGTTGCGAATCCAGGTGTTTCGTTTACGGTATCTTTTGCTATATCCCAACATGCATCTCTCCATGTTTCTTTGCGCGCTCTTGAGCTTTTGTGTGTTCTTTACTGTGAGCGTCCATATCTCACAGCCATACGTAAGAACGGGGAGAGTACACTGGTTGTAGACCTTTCGCTTTAAAGATATTGGGATATTATTTTTGAAGATATTGTTCAAACGTCCAAATGAGCTCCACGCTAGTTTTGTCCTTCGTGCTATTTCCTCCGATATGCCACCTACAAAGGAAATAAGTTGGCCCAGATATACATATTCCTGGACCAGTTCTAGCGGCTTTCCATCTACGTTTATTGATTTTGGGGTAGCAAAGCCGTTCATCATATATTCAGTTTTTGATATATTCATTTTTAAACCCACTTCTTTAGTGACCTCTGCCAATTCCTGCAGTTGGTGCTGAAGATCATTCGGGTTTTGTGAGAATATAACGATATTGTCTACAGATCTTAAATTGCTCAGATATTTCCCATCAATCACCAGGCCTTTATTGCTTCATTCCAGTTTACTAAAGACATATTCAAGTGTAGTTGTGAATTAATTTGAGGAAATAGTATCTCCTTGACGAACTCCCTTACGGATTCGGAAGGTTTTGGAGGATTTGTGGAGATGTATTTTTGCTGTTGCACATATTCCTGGACAAACTCTAACGGTTTTCTATCTACAATTATTGGTTTTGGAATAACAAAGCTGTTCATCATTATTATTATTATGTGATATATTTTAACGCACATTTGATTTTTTTTTGAAAAATTTTCCTTCAAAATATTTTTATTATTAAATCGAACATATCGATGCCGGGAAACAATATTGATTTCAGCCTCGGTTATCAAGCCTTCTGGTTCAGAACCACTGTAGTAGGCAAGTAACTCGTGATTCACAATTGTACGTATTGGCAACACTCTCGCACGTGAAGAGGTAACAACACTCGGAGTTGTACTCGATGCGTGCGAATGTTATGATCAGAATAAAGATTTTACCAGACTGGGGTCCTTTTATCTATATTTTTTTGAATACCATCAGGAATCTAATCTGAAACTCCCGAGTGGAAGTCAAGTGTCTTAGCAACTTAGCCATGGAGTTCCTATTTTTTTTGTGTTATTTGTAATATTTTATTTATTTATTGTAAAGCCGGTAAAAATAAATAAATAAATTGTTATGAAATATCTGAGATTTCCATAATTTAGGAAACTCTTTTGTAGACAATAATGGCATTACAAAGTGTTGAACGTTATTTGAAAACTTTTTCATTGTAATAATAATTATCTAGATCTATCCGTAACGCTCTGAAGTTCGTCCAAAGTTTTTTTTTTAATTTCAAATTATTGCAGATATCACCCAAACATCACATTGTATCTATGATATCTCTATATGAGAGAGTTCGGTGTCTATCCGTGGCTTTATCCTACTCAGTTTCTGCTGGGCATGCTCGGGTATAACTCCTTGAGCGTAAGAAGAGATCTGCGTCTCCTGGTATACGTTGTCAAACTCGTTCGAGGAGTTGTGAGCTGTCCAGCATTACTACAAAGATTAGTGCTAAATGTTCCTAACAATTACACTAGACTGCGCCGGCAAGAACTGTTCTCAATAACATACGCAAGAACGGGTCTTCCAGCCGCTATGCCTGTTGGAAGGACCTTAACTCTTCTGAACGGGACTGCTTCGGATATTGACATATTTCATATCACATTACCAAGAGCAAAAGTTAATTTTCTTCTTAGATTGAGCGCGTTAGAAATGTACTTAAGTGACTATGAATATATGTGTATCATATGTTTGTGTGTATATACTCGTATGTATGTATACATTATTTTTTATTTTATATAATTTTTTATTTTTTTCTATGTAATTTTTCTTCTTTTTTGATATGTCTTATATTTTTCAAAGTAATTGGGCTAAGCCTGTTTTGAAAAAAATAAATAAATAAAAATAAATCAATAAATTATTGTTGATAGTAATTTAGATATGTTAGTTCTGATTTGAAATAACAGATGTCGCATTAATTTAAATTTGTTATAATAATTCTTTAAAAATTGATCTAATTTGTTTTAATTCACGTCCTGGTGTAGCGTTGAATAAATAATAATCGCTAGTGAAGATTTTAATGTTTCGACATTCAGCTGTCAGTTGATGTTTTGGGGTAGATTATTGTATTTGATATTGTAATTTGTTTTATCAAACTCTGTGTATTCCACTTTTTGTAACGGTATAACCCTACCAGTTTCAAGGCTTTCACCTCATCATCAGGGAGCACAAACAAGACTGAATTCTGTTCGAACTGATACACTTCTAACGGTAAACATTCGGGTTGAGGACTGTGGGTAGAATGAGCTTTGAAACCGGTAGAGTTATACCGTTACATAAAGTGGAATAAACAGTGTTTGATAAAACAAATTACAATGTCTTTAAATCTCCACAATGTTAATGCCTTAACTATAAATAATAAATTATATTTGATTTTCATCAAAGGTTGTTTTTAACCTATTGGAGATAATCTTAGTAAAGATTTTATAGAGAACTGGTAGTAAGCTAATGGGTCGGTAATTCTTAAGATCTTCTTTATCTCCCTTTTTATGGAGTAGGATGATGGTGGCATTTTTCCATTCTTCGGGAATATCTTCCTTCTGCAGATACGATGAAAAGATTTTCGCCAGCATCTTATCTACTTCTTCTCCCGTTTCCTTAAGTATGTCAATGGAAAAGCCGTCAGAACTATGTGCTTTTCCCGGTTTCATACCGCGTATAGCGTTTCGTACTTCTTCGGGTAGAATGTCAGGTACTGCTTCCTCATCATCTTCCTGAGTTTGGGTAGAGAAGTCTTGTGATGTATCTGTGGATTCATTTAAGAGGTTGTGGAAGAATTCTTCTCCTCTCCTCAGCAGCATGTCGCGATTTCTGGTAACCGTGTTGTCCGAGAGTTTGAGCGCGGTGATGTTGAGAATACACATGGTACACATTTTTCATTTGTTTTTCTTTAACCACTGTTTTATAACAGTTCAAAAATGTTATAAAATCTCTTGAATCGTACATGGAATGGGATAATCATCTAGTTATGAAAGAAAGTCATTTAACTTATCTAAGTTTATCACACTAACATCTCGATATAACCTCCTTACACGTCGTCTAATATCCCCCGGGGGTGTGTTCATAATATATTCGCCCTCTAATTGTCACGAGTAGTTAATTGTTTAAATTTAATGAAAACACGAGAGAGCCTCCCTATACTACTCGTGATAAAATATAATCATTTATTAAAATTAACGCCGCAAAACCAGTCTACAGCACCCTCGGTATACGGAGTAAAGGATAATTTTGTTAAATTATCATATTAAAACGATGTTTATATTTTTCTTTACTCAATCTGATAAATATTCATGTGAAAAGGGACAATTTCATTGTTTGCTGTTGTTGTGTGTTTCTTTTCTACTCGGTACCTCAGAAAGGTGATGTAAAAATAAAAAAATAAAACAGTAATTAAAACGCTGTTTCATATGTAAATTAAATTCACTTCGCCGGTATGCGAACGTGGAACACATAAAAATTGTATGGACACACGTGTCGCTGAAAAGGACTGATTCTTTCAGGCTGAATTGTACTATGTACAATGGTCTAATCAGAGGTCCTATTTGAACTACATTTGCAAAAAGGATCCAACGCATTAATGTTAAGTTAATTTGATATTAATCAATCATATATATACGTGCAATGGAGATCTGTTATTTCCTTAATAACTATTTACCTTCCTTTGTGATTAAGTATGATTGTCAGACATCTTGTCTAAGGTACGTTGTGTGCAAGCTGTCGCACTTCAGCAAGTAGAGTCTTGACAAATTAAATCCAAAGTTCAAATGGCGAGGAGAATAATTTTCCAAGGTGATAAACAGATTTAATTTGATGCAGCCTTCCATTCTTCTTCATATTATTTTAGGCCTGTTGGCCTGTTATGGTCCTGCATCATTTGCCTCTTGCAACGTCGACTGCCAGCTGTCTTTCCATCTTTTGGGCGGTCGTCCTGGAGGTCTGCTTGCTCGGGGGATACTGCCCCTGCCCATTCTTACGGCTCTTGGTTCCGCCATTCTGGATACGTGTTCGTTCCAGAACCTTCTTCTCTGTCGTCCCCATCTGACGATATCTTCAACTTCGTAAGTCCTTCGGATTTCTGTGTTCTGTGCCTTCCATTCTGCAGAGTGCAAATTTTGCGTGTAAGCTGTTGTGCTTCCGCGAGCATCCAGTTTTGATATAACGAACCATAAATTTATAGGAAAAGAACACTTAAATATTTGGACATGTTTTCAGGAAATAAAAAACGTTAGTGTGGAGACGCCGTTTTTTTTTTGTTTGATACAGATTTAATCCAATTACATCAACTATCAAGAAAGAAATTAAATGATATAAAGTCTTAATATAACATGATAATAGAAACAATGTGACTCAGTTTTAAGTTTTTAGAAACAGTTTTGTGACTCAGTTTTAAGTTTTTAGAAACGTATTACAAACAATGTGACTCAGTTTTAAATAGCGAAAATTCTGAAAAAAATTAAATGATATAAAGTCTTATATAACATGATAATAGAAACAATGTGACTCAGTTTTAACTTAATAGAAACAATGTGACTCAGTTTTAACTTAATATAACATGATAATAGAAACAATGTGACTCATGTTATCCTGTGAGGTGACTAAGTTATACCTACAAAATTTAGTATTAAGAAGTTCAATCCTCACTTTATCCACAAAGATATAGAAGATATCGATACTGGAATATTTATTCAACAAGGTTATTTTCCGTGAATGAGGGGTGATGCTCTTAACTAGTACATATTGCTTCTAAAAACTTTAATATCTCTATAAATATAATAAATACTGGCTTCAGATTTTAGGTATTCCTCCGTAATACATTTACGCATTGAATGAAAAAAATAATATTAATAATAATTAGCACTTATCGGCTACAGCAGAGATATTTTATGAAAATCGGGAATAAATTCACCAATACAATCAAACGTGTGCCCGTGTGTGATGTAGGTATATTCATTTTAAAATCCGTATGGGTGAGGGAGCGATGCTATTCACGTCTCACTCTCACTCTTCTTCGGTATATGGGAACGCAAAAAATAGAATCTCAGTTCGGTCGCTTCTCTCGTTTAGTAGCCAGCCGGCTTTCGTTCGAGATGGTCGCTTCGCCCATTTTGTGAACGTCGTCCGATGTTTTTTTTTCATGTTTTCAGCAATTAAATTTCAATTAATACCACTTTTGACTTCAAATTTAATTGATTTAAGCGATTGGCTATGAATATTCTTATTTTTTCGATTTTAAATCGCACATTTTTATATATGTATTGATGTGTATTGAATACACATCACCGGAACGGGCGTTTTTTTTAGCACAGAAAGGGAAAGGTTGAAATGTCAGATCGTGAATACGGCATCGAAAAGAATCTTAATTCACAATGGCGTAAATAATTGCCCAGTACAGTAAACAACAGTTGATCAATAAAAAAGGGCTATTTATCCTTTTGGCGATTTGTATATACTCGTATAAACATATGTGTAGATCTATTCTAATGCTTAAGGAGTTATATCCAAAAAATGCAGATAAACTGCAAGTACTGAAGTTCTTTGCCTTTTATGTAACAGGATATGCCTATCACAAGTTTGATTTTATAGTCATCTCTGGTGGCACCAACACCAGCCACCCTGATCCTCTAATTTGTATTGTGCCTTATATTATACTCGTCACGGGTTATGAGCATGCATTCAATATTCAAGATAAATATGAAAAAAGAACTATGGGTAAATCCATACTTTTTGCAATAGACATGTTGCAGAAATTTATTTTAAACTCAAGTAACTATCAGGGAATTCTAGATTCTTCTTGCGTTTCGTGTGATTAAGTCATACTCCAGTGATGGGTAATCTATGACACGCGTGTCAGAGGTGACACGCATCGTTTACGGACGATCATCGCCCAAGAACGAGCGATGAGCTTTCTTCGCTCGTATATTTACGACTGCACTGGACGGGGTAGTAGGAGTTCGAGCGGTAGCGGCTTGCAACGTTGCAACATTGTGGCGTTATTGTTGCAACAGTGCCCAACCTGAATTTCTGCCGTTCTGACGTGTTTCGAGTCTGACGTTTGTTTTACAATATACCACCATAATTCCCATGTATTTGTTGTTTTTACGAAGTGTTTAATAACAACACTGTTTAACAGCAGCACTATTTATGATAATATCATCACTGTTACATAGATAAGAAACTTATTAACCTTTTATAGAAAATGACTTGATTTGTTTGTATTTATTGTCGCAGCCCTATGATGGAGGATAAAATACGAAGATTACATGACAAAGGAAGTAGTAGTTGCAGTAGAAAATACGAAGATTACATTACAAAAAAAGTGGTAGTTGCAGGAGATTTTTAATAATAATAAATAAATAGTTCAAAAAACCAAACTCTTTCATTTATTAGGGCTGCAATAATTATTTATATTATTTATTAGGTTATTTATTAGGGCTGCAATAATTATTTATATTCTTAGATGTGACACGGCACCTGGGTCTAGCCAAGTTTTTTCAGAATTTTGACAAGCCGAGCTAAAAACGTTACCCATCACAGTATGGCATTCTCTAATCAACTGCAAACCAGAGAATTATAAATATATTTCATAACAGTGATCATGGGCACAGCTGGAGTAAAGCGAGTAAGACAAAGAAGGGTCTTGATGAAGATCAGAACTGGGAAGGATGGAGACAGGTGCTTCACCAAGTTTAAGACATAGCAGAAGACCACGACAATCAGCGTTGAATAAAAGCATATTTCTTAACAGCGCTATTTTTAT
This sequence comes from Odontocerum albicorne, assembly GCA_949825065.1. NCBI lineage: Eukaryota > Metazoa > Arthropoda > Insecta > Trichoptera > Odontoceridae > Odontocerum > Odontocerum albicorne. The sequence goes on along the minus strand of OX463839.1, from coordinate 55,768,028 downwards.
TTTTATTATTTATTTTATTTATTATTACACATGACAAGAAATATACATAATTTGAGAAAAAACAACAGGTAATTTGATTTGGACATACAATTTTAATGGATCTGGGTTTGTTGCCTTTCATTTGTCGTATCCCCAGTAAACTAGGCTTTTGCCTGTATCTCACTGAGGATATAAATATATCTCATGAGGCCATACAAGTAATTATTTTCCTATCTGTTCGATTATGTCTAATTTAAAAAAAGGAACATTAAAATTAAAGTAGAAAATATTGGTATTAGAAAAAAAGTAAATTATAGCTTACGAGTACTTCAGCCAAACGAACATATCTCAAATTGAATAAACGTTTTTTTTTATAAAAAAATGGTATAAATTAGGGAGAATAACTCAACGTGGGAAAATTTTTCATTCGAATTGAAATATTTATCTTATCGTATATGCTGAGTGTTCTAACAAAGCAATTTGGCTGGAGTTTGATTTTAATCGATAATTTACCGCTCAACAATTATTCAATCCACAACGCGTACAGTTTCAGCGTATTCCTCGCCCCGTCTCTGGATAAGCTAAGAGCACCACGTTAGAGGACAGTCGCGAACTCGGTGAAATATTGTTAAGATGCTAAAAACTCGATTGTATCACATTTTCTTGTTTGATACACAAATTCGTGTTACCTTTGTAATTAAAATCAGTTAGAAAGCTTAAGTTAAGCAAAAATCAACCCGAAATCTTATTTAAAAGTCAGACATATAATGGAGTGTAGCCAGTAATTAATAAATAAAAATAGAGACTTATGAAATATTTTTAGATATTTTTTTGTCAAAAGTCAACAGAAAGTTAAAGAAATAAAAAAAAATCGGTATTTAAAAAACACGTCTCTTCGAATTGATAAATTATATTTTACAAATAGAGTCCGCGCGGCGTAAGGAAAGAATCTGTGAGTGTGTTGTACTATAGCGTAGGCACACAGACCGTGTGATTGTGTTAGTCAACTCCTGTGTGCTGATTAGTCAGTTTCTAGTATAAGTGTGTCATCGTGTCAAAAAAATAGTGTCACCATGATTTCTAGTAATAATTCAAACTCTAGTGACATTACAAAGCTAGAAAAAGGGAAGGCGTTGTCCGGTCAAACTAAAGAAGTCATATTTAATGTTTATTTGTAAATATAATTTTGTTTGTTAGAAATAGATAAAACTTATTGTTTCTTTCAAACTTTCTTTTTCAGATCAATAAACAAATATTTGTTCTAAACAAAAAAATCCACTTCTGTATTTTTAAAAGAATAATAAATAAATTAAATAAATAATCTGAATACATAATAAATAAAAAATCATGGTCACCCTTCTGCACTATTCTTTCCTTACGGCGCGTGGACTTTAAATAAATAATAGTGAATATACAAAAAGAATACTTAAATATTAAAAAAAAAACTGTAATGCACATTAAAAATGGTGCATATCGATCACGCCGTGTTCCTTTTGGGTCTGAGAGATCAGATCTCAATATTTTTCTATCAAAGAACACAATTTTAGCTTTCTTTACATTCCTACATCTCCCCATGCACTATATTATATATTTCATACTTCACAAATAACTTTATTTCAAAATATTTTTTTCAATAATTTTTTTTATTTATTTTATACATGACAAGAAATACTATATACATAATTTGCGAAAAAAAACAATAAGAAATTTAATTTGGACACACAATCTTAATGTATATGGGTTTGTTGCCTTTTATTTGTCGTGTCCCCAGTAAACTAGGCTTTTGCCTGTATCTCATTGAGGACATACCATATAGCATGAACAAATAAATCGATACTTCTTTCCGACTTTTGATTATATAAAACCCCGTTGCATATTTTCATCAACCTGACACACAGTGACACTCAATTACATATGTATACATCACGCGAAATCAAACTCCTCACACTTCATCACTCCAGACAGACCAAAACGTTCACATAATTCAGTCACGTTTTCCTCGGTCTGCCTCTTCCACGCACAACTTCCTCTTCTGACTTGTATACTCGCTAAGTCATTATTTTATCAATTAATCTCCACACATGTCCAAACTATCTTAAAGCTTTCTTAATTTTACTTAGAACATCAATTTTATCCGCGCATTCATTTCTTATGTCATCATTCCTTTTTCTTTGATACGTTGACATTCCACATTGTTTTCTTAGTGCGTGTATCTCCACAGCATCCATTTTACTTTTATCCGTCTTTTGCCAAGTTCAAGAATCGTTAATAATAATAAAAGGCTAACTTATATAGCACTGTTTAGAGAGCCGACTCACTTCAAGGGTTTTTTCACTCGGGAATTTTGTACAATATTTTTGAAAGGTTTAAAATATTACGAAAATTAGATAATTTTTTGTAATTTTTTTCAGCAGAAGTTGCCCTCATTTAAAGGCAGAATGAAAATAACCCATAATTAGAGTAACATGCTTTAAATAAAATTGATTTATTTCGAATGGTTTGTCCACTTTCAACAGCAAATCTTGTCTTTGTTTTCATAAATCGAGTCTTCAGGCTTAGAAATACTAGAATATGCACGGAACTCGCGGTTAATCGTTGATTGTGTTAGTTATATTATGTACGTGAAGAGATAACACTGGCACACATCTCGGGGCGCACGACTATTTCTGGATACAGAACTCTTTTACAAGACGGGGAGGGATCCTTTTTTCATTTTATATTTTTGGATATCCTCGGAAATAGCCTCCGAAAACACCAGGTGGAAGTTACATTACCATGTCATAAAAATATAGCGATTCACACACATTCCCATTCATTATTTGTATGACACACATTGACCTTTGTAGTTCCTTCATACGATAATCTAAGTAAATATTACACAACTAGTGTGACATAACACATCCTTGCTTAACCCCCTTTAGAATGATAAACAATTTAGTTAAAAAACCACTCTCTCTCTATATTGCATGTTCTACTTTCAGCATTTTGTTTCAGGCTTGACACAATTTTATTTAAAGGGGTATTCTCATTTCATGGGTAAACTTGTGTAAAAATCCTGTCTTTACACTTCTACATGCGAAACTAAATATCAATTCATCATTCCAAGAAATCCTACTGGACGAAAATTCTTGGAAAATAAGGCTACTGCCATAACAAACGGCCCGAAAGCTGCGAAGCTCAGGTCGTTTTTTCGACCGACGCGCTCGACTATAAACCCTTTTAACTTTTCGAACTTTCAAGATTTTTGAACATTTCTTACTGGAAATTATTCAAAAAGGATTATAGAAAAATAAAATGAAAAATAAAATCGATTAAAAAAAATTCGAAATGAGAATATCCCCTTAACATTCGATACATTTATTCAATTTTATTTGATTTCAAAAATTGCTCTAGGCTATTGAATATGTCACAAATTTTATTATGATGTGTTTTATTTAGAGGCAATCTGATGCGTTTCAGCCTGCGGCCCTGTAATTCAAGGGTGGGCGCGCATAAACCTTTCGAGCCAAGTGGCGGGGAAATAATAAGGAGATGAGGATCGCAGATAGCGGGCAGGGTCGGCTCTTCAATTTGCTGGGACGGGTTCGGGGTAATATATCAACACCAGAGATAAGTGATAAAAATATAAGAAAGTGGATTTAGAAACTTTGTGAAAATATATTCTCTGTCGATTCGATCAAGTATAGGATTAATATATAGCGATCAGAGGGTACAGACGAACAAAACATAAAATTATTCCATTACTTATTCTTTGCCTTCCGGTGCAAAAAAAAATTGCGCGTTCCGGTGCTGTATATTCAATACACATATAAAAATGAGCGATTTAAAAAAAAAATAAAAAAAGAATATTCATAGCCAATCGCTTAAATTAATTAAATTTGAAGTCAAAAGTGATAATAATTGAAATTTGATTGCTGAAAACATGAAAAAACATCGGCCAACGTTCACAAAATGGGCACAGAGACCACCTCGTATGGATGTCCGGGAGTACTGAGACGGGACTCGGAACACTAACACTGTGTATGTTATACCTCGAAGGAAGAAACAACTGCGAACTGAGATTCTATTTCTTGCATTCATATATATCGAAGTATAGTGAGACGTGAATAGCGTCGTTTCCTCACCCATAGCGGTTTTTAGAATGAATATACTTACGTCACACACTGGCACACGTTTGATTGTATTGGTGAATTTATTCCCGATTTTCACAAAATATCTCTGATGTGGCTGATAAGTGCTAATTATTATAAATATTATTTTTTCATTTAATGCGTAAATGTATTACGGAGGAATACCTAAAATCTGAACCCAGTATTTATTATATTTCTAGAGATGTTAAAGTTTTTAGAAGCAATGTGTACTAGTTACACATCACAAGGAAGGAAGGGTTAAATAATTCATTACACCGCGTACATACATAAGAAACATACGAATGGATTTTTCAATTTGAAATTATTTGAAATTTCCAAGTACGTGCTATATTGGAACATCTGGCTATTTCAAACAATTGTAGATATTTTTAATGTATTTATTATTACATTACATTTTGTTCAATACATCTGCGAAAACTTTTTTTCTTGTTATAAGTAGGGTTACTTATATTAATATCCTATAGTTTACCTTTTGGCCCGCAGAACCTAAAATATTTACTATTTGACTCTTTATAAAAAATGTTTGCCGACTCTTGGTCTAGGATGACAGCACTGCACAACATGCAAATATTCGTACTATACAGTTTTATAACATTCGTATTTTTATAAAAAAAAATATGAAAGTTAATGCGTCAAGCCTTACCTGATACATTTACAATAAAGTTATCTTCTTCCTGGCACTGTCCCAACTCATTGCCTAGGTAGGCTGTTGGAGTCGGCTTTTCTCGTTCTCAGGCTGTATGTTCTTCGGTTCTGTGTGTCGCTTTCATCTAGGCCGCTTCGTTATCCAGGAGTTCTTAGGTCTTCCTCTGGACGGCTGTAGAGGAAGATCCACAATAAAGTCATATCTTAGAAAATCTAAGAACCTTGACCGAATCTATGGCAAGTGCTTCGTTGATATAATTTTCAATACTTAAAAAAGGAAACTATGCAACATCGACAATATTGAAGATGGGGTAGGAAAAAAGAGGATACTGACATTAACACGTAAGAAAAATGGACGGTAAAATTACTCATGGACCCTAGTTTTTTTCAGAAACAGACCGTGACAAGTCAATCGTTTAAGATATGTAGGAATAGCACAAAGGAAAATATCGTTGTTCTACCATATATGGATAATTAGTATTTTGAGATTAATTAAACAAAGAAATGCAAAAGTTAGGTTTTTATTTTGAATAATCCGAATGTCTCTTTAACCTAATTTTCCTCTGTTTCCTTTCCTTATCTATAAAGTAACTATTTTCATCTATTTCTACCCTTTTTGTTTACAGTTTGTTCGTAATTTTACTTGAATTTTAATATTAAAAAAAAATGTAAAACTTGTCATGGATCGTAACAATTTTATGCATGTTAGAAATAGTTCCTATATAGCAATGAACCCACCAGATGTAAAAAAAGTAAAAATTAAATTAAAAACAAAAAAAAAATTTTGAGGAGGTCCGGCTCTGGTCTCTGACACGGAGAGGCTTTGGAAATTACATAAATTAAATCTATTGAAATGCCCCGAAAAGCTTTACTTTGTAAATTTAGCAAAATGATCCCGAGAACTTTTCTCAAAAAAATTAAAGAAACGTGTAGTTTGATCGCAAATTTATATTCGCCGAGAGCTTTCAGCTCGCATTGGAAAGTTCGCACAAAGAGAGTCGATAAAACGCCGACTATTTTGGGAGATTTCCCCGAGATACGAGATAATATCCCTTAATAAACTCGCGGTGACTCGTAACAGATACCAAAATATTCGAGACTCTTAATGAAAATAATATGCGGTGTTCTTAACGTTACTCTCTTGATTGTTAATCTTAATAAATTCGACGAATATATACAAAAAAAAAATTTACGAAATAATAAACTCGTCTATTTACTGTTTCTGTGACAATTTATTTATTTAACACTTTTATTTCAAATAAAGTGTCTTTCAAATTAAGCGGTTTTTTAATTCTTGGATAAAACACAGATGGCGTCGTGAACTTGCCTGGGTCTTGTGACATTTGAGAAGTGTAATGTATGACATTTATAAAAATGGAGTCGTGTACAATATAACAACACGTTCAAATTGTTGAATTATTTTATGTATTGTAATCTCCGGAAACGGTGATGTTAATTGGCCACCAAGATCATGTGATCTGACACCGTTGGACTATTTTCTCTGGGGTTACGTGAAAAGCCAGGTCTATGAGAATGACCTTCGATCAATTTCTGAGCTGAAGGACGAAATTATTCGCGTTATTGGTGAGTTAGAACAACAATTATGCCAAAATGTCATCGAATATTTTGATAAAAGAGTGGACATCTGTGGAACTGCAATAGGTAGACATTTGTCGGATATTGTTTTTTGTGTTTAAATGTTATACACTATACTTTAATGGCCAATAAAACGTTTTTTGAAATCAAAGCAAATTGGTGTTTGATTCAAGAATTTAAAAAAATGTTATTAAAAAACCGCTCAATTTGAAAGATCCTTTACAATCTGGTGGAGTAATGGCCAGGCGGCAATCTCCTTCAACCAACCATACGTAAATGAAGCAAATTACGTGGTCGCATAAATCATTCAAATGACTATCAATCCCCACGAAATCCATAAACATATTCGTGAGCACAACATTATTTTTCATATAAAGTGAGATATCATCAATCAAAAGGAAAGGAAGGGATGGTGGAGAGAAAAGGAAAATAAAAATTAGGAATGAACCACGTTATTTTACTGACTATATATTAAGGGTTTTTTTCAGTCGCTTCTTAAAGCATGCCAAGGACGGAGCGAGTCTTATATTGGTTTGTAACTGATTCCAGAGTCTCACTGCATGGACAGTTAAGGACGACGTAAAAAAAGAGGAGCGGTGAACTGGAAAGGTCAATAGGCAATTTCTGTTTGAGCGTAGCGCTAATCCATGATTGGAAAGACGTTGAAAAATTTCGGCGAGATAAGAGGGGGCGGCGGGTCAGTTAAGGATGTTACACAATAGAGACAGTATGTGAATTTGGCGTTCAGAAATATCAGAAGTCTGATGAATCGCCTTTTTTTTCTACCATCTTCATCATCAGCGGGATTCCCTTGGATAGGAGTGATACTTTGAGGTCGATTTTGTTATCAAATGTATTTATCGTTCTTGATCGATCTAACTGTATGGGTATTATGACAGCACTTTGACGTTGTTGGTCTTGGTGGCATGAAATTTTCTGCTTCTTAGTGTTAGATATATGGGTGGCGTGTGTAGTTTTAGGAAGCACTTGACGACATACCTTTTTGGGAAGTCTTACCAAAATTTGTTATTACATATGAACACTACATGTAAACAGTACCCGGCGGTAAGTAATACACATCGAGCTTAAGAAAGAGACTGTCGGCCATAATCGGCTAACTTCGGCTTTGTAGAGCGTCGTCGTCGTCGCACAATGTTGGACCTAATAAATCAAGTTTTCATATCTAGAACCATTGAGGTACGCACGAATCTCGCGGTTTATGATCGTACATGTTTGAAATACTACCCCGCATTTGTAGAGGTAACAACACTTACATCGATCGAACTGATCCAGATGAACTATTTTTTTTGGACCGTCAGAAATGGAACCCGAAATTCCCGAGTAGAAGTTAAACATCGTACTAAATAGGTCAAAGGAGAGAGGAAAAGTATATCATTAAGAAAAACTAGATTCAGACAGAAAAGGACCCTGTATTTTGGATAAATTGTTTATTTATTTACACGTACGCAAATACATAGAGGGGATTTATTGCTTTAACCTTTCCTTTCCTGTGCTAAAAAAATTCACCCGTTCCGGTGATGTGTATTCAATACACATCAATACATATCTAAAAATGAGCGATTTAAAATCGAAAAAAAAAAGAATATTCATAGCCAATCGCTGAAATTAATTAAATTTGAAGTCAAAAGTGATATTAATTGAAATTTAATTGCTGAATACATGAAAAAAAACATCGGACGAAGTTCACAAAACAGACGAAGCGACCACCTCGAACGAAAGCTGGCTGGCTTACTAAACGAGAGAAGCGACCGAATTGAGATTCTATTTTTTGCGTTCCCATACACCTGTAGGAACTACTGTCGTCGCTGAAATATTGTCAACACACAGGTCAACGACCGACGAAACGACCTTTGGATATGTCCAAAGGCCGCATACCAAAACATTGAAATTGTACCCACAAATATTATTTACGATACATTCCACAGTAGAAAGAGAACGCATCGCGCTGTCTCGCCGTTTTCGCCAACAAATTGTCTACCCACAATATTATCTGCGATGTCTGCAATATTTCAATCGACCACTTCTGCACGCACAGAAGCGAGATAAAAATATATTGCGGGCGCACTCTCGCGCCCATTAAGAAATGTATAAATACCTACTTACCGATAAATAAAGCATCATTAATCATTAATTATTATTCATTGATTCATTCACTCTCTCTTTCCGCATTGCTAATTGACGTATTTGATTTAAATACCAAACAATCAAAATCATCAGCGCGTCCTCAAAGGACATTCGCTCAACACCGAAGTAGAGTGAGAGTGAGACGTGAATAGCGTCGCTTCCTCACCCATAGCGGTTTTTAGAATGTATATACCTACGTCACACACTGGCACACGTTTGATTTTATTGGTGAATTTATTCCCGATTTTTACAAAATATCTCTGATGTGGCCGATAAGTGCTAATTAATTATTATTAATATTTTTTTTTCATTCAATGCGTAAATGTATTACGGAGGAATACCTAAAATCTGAACCCAGTATTTATTATATTTATAAAGATATTAAAGTGTTTAGAAGCAATGTGTATTAGTTACACATCACAGGACAGGAAGGGTTAAAGTAATTCCTTACGATCAATCAGTTATTGTATCAAAATTATTATAGAAAACTATATTCGAGAAAAACTAACAAAAATTAAATAAATGAAAAATCTCAAGGGAAATTGGGATAAGGTTACTGTTCTACTACTAGCTTCTACTAACTTTTAGAGCTTTTTTCTTTAATATTAAAAGTCGTTTCGTATAAACAATAAAGGAGATCTCAATACTTCTTATAAGTTTTGCCAACCAATGAAATTAGAATAAAAATATACTCATTGAACAATCGTTACTGTCTTTTATGAGAGGCGAAATTGTGAAAAAGAAAAGGAGATAGGGGAAGAAATTTGAAATTTGTGGCCTGAAGATTCTTTTGGAGAAGATAAAAATAGAGCTTTACGCTTTTTATTTCCCTTTGTCCTGTATTTGAATTCGAGTATTGGAAAATTTCATTTTCAAGTTTCACGCCTAATAATTTTGTCTGAGTCTAAAATTTAATAAATTTGAACGAAAGTCGTTATTAAATTAAATTTCTGAATAAAAAGTTGTTGATATATTTTGAGAATTTTATTATATTTTAATAATTTAATATGATCAAGCTGAAAATTATATTTTTATCGCTGTACTTCTATCGCTATCTATAGCGTTATTTTGAGAGCAAACTCTCCTTAAAGGCACTCAAATTCGCGACTCGAAGCCTCTGTTATTGATAAATGAAAAATATTGCAAAATAAATATATTAATGAGTAACTTGAACAAAGGATACGAAGATGGAGACATGTAAGTAAAGAATCATCATAAATCAATTTTATTAACCCTTCCATCCCTGTGATGTGTAACTAGTACACATTGCTTCTAAAAACTTGAATACTCGTATCTCTATAAATATAATAAATACTAGGTTCAGATTTTAAGTATTCCTCCGTAATACATTTACGCATTGAATGAAAAAAATAATATTAATAATAATTAGCAGTTATCGGCCACATCAGAGATATTTTATGAAAATCGGGAATAAATTCACCAATACAATCAAACGTGTGCCAGTAAGTGACATAGGTATATTCATTCTAAAAAACTTGCTATGGGTGAAGAAGCGACGCTATTTACGTCTCACTCTCACTCTACTTCGGTATATGGGAACACAAGATTAGAATCTCAGTTCGCAATTGTGTTTCATTCTTCAAGGTATAACATACACAGTGTTAGTCATTCTCAGTAGCTCTGGGGCATCCGTTTGAGGTGGTCTCTTCGTCCATTTTGTGAATGTCGGCCGATGTTTTTTTTCATGTTTTCAGCAATTCAATTTTAATTATTATCACTTTTGACTTCAAATTTAAGCGATTGACAATGAATATTCTTATTTTTCCGATTTTAAATCGCTCATTTTTACATGTGTATTGAATACACAGCACCGGAACGGGCGGATTTTTTTAGCACAGGAAGGGAAAGGTTAATGACTATGCCGTGGTCTCGGACATATTTAGTGACAGTCTTAATACCTTTAAAAGTTCTCTTAGGGAGCGTTTTTGATTGTCTGAACCAAAAATTCTATGCCACGGAATGACTTTCAATGATTTTTTTTCGTTGGCTTTGTTTCTCTCAAACTTTTCGAGATATCTGTAAACATAAAAGTTTCGATATGTTTTTTTTTTGTTTTGGAGTGGATTGTGCTGGAGTGGATTGTGTTGGAGTGGATTGTGTTGGAGTGGATTGTGAGGTAGTAGATTGTGTTGGAGTGGATTGTATTGGAGTGGATTGTGTTGGAGTGGATTGTGTTGGAGTGGATTGTGTTGGAGTGGATTGTGAGGTAGTAGATTGTGTTGTAGTGGATTGTGTTGGAGTGGATTGTGTTGGAGTGGATTGTGTTGGGAGTGGATTGTGTTGGAGCGGATTGATTATACGCATATTTTTAATATTTCTTTCTTTTTGTTTGTTAGGGCCTTTTAATGCACGAGACTTGATCTGACTCGAGTTTCTATTTAATGTGTTTGTTATTTGGTATACATGTGCGAATTGTATTTCGATATTTTTTATGTATGATTCACGTAAATGTGTATTATTTTTGTGATAAGTTGTTTTTATATTCATGTGCACTCATAATTGCAATTTCAGTATTACTTTTTAAACCTTTTTTTAGGTCGACAAAGACAATAAATACGTTGTAATAAAATAAAATAAATATCTGATGGTTACATTGTACCCGGCGGTATGTAATACACATCGGGCCATCGTGAGACAGAGACGACGCTCTACAAAGCCATGTGTATTAATTACCGCCGGGTACTGGTACCCGGCGGTAAGTAAATACACATCGGGCCATTGTGCGACAGCGACAACGCTCTACAAAATCACGTGTATTACTTATCGCCGGGTACTGCAAGTGATTTTCTTGTTGGGGTAGACTAAGAAGATAGAGCGCTAGACTTTCCTATCGCGGCACACATATTTTGCCTCCTCTATATCCCATGCATTTTCTCCTACAACCCCAAGATTTTTTTGCATTGCCTATTTACAAAATATAATTCATTTGATAAAATTATACTTTCCTTGGTTTATTTTATTAAATTTTCCACTTATATTTGTTCTTTATATTTATTTTCTTAGTTTTCAGAAAGCTCTTTCTCATCTAAATTAATACATCAGCATTTTAAGTAAACACTCACATCTAATCACTTCATCACATTTTCTATCATATGTTGTCAACTCATGTATTCTTCTCTGTGCACGCATTATAAGCCCACCACCTTCCTATTCTTGCATTCAACCCAAGTTGAGGAGTGATGTTAATTCAACAGAGTTTTTGATTCTTTCAGCGAACTATTCTTCATTTTTCATGTCGTCTTTTATGTACTGCCCCGACTATAAGGTGAGGTTTTATTTAAAAAAAAAAACAACGCGAAAATCTGGATGTGCCTGTGTTTTCGAGCCTTAAACTATTTTTTTTAAAAATCACTACCGAGCGATGACCGAAACTGCAATATTGTTCCAAATACTTTTATTTTCTGCTCTGCAAGATATTGTGTTTGCTTTTACATTACATATATTATTTTATTTGATTACAAGCCTTCAAAATGGAATGTCAAGTAGACCAGTGCTTCCCAATTACTTTCATGTAACGGCCCCCTTAATCTGAAGTTATTATTCCCCCCCCCCCCCCCCCCCCCCCAAAAAAAAAAACATTTTTTTTATAGTTGAAGATTTATTTGGCAATAATTATTACAATTAAAATACACGTATTTATACTCAACACAAAATTATAGGAACTTGCTAAAAACCTTTTTTTTTAAATGAAAACTATACTCACATGAAACAATTTAATACTCACATGAATATTTGTACTTTGTACTGAATTTTTTCGCGACCCCCACGAGAAATCCCCCAATCTGGGAAGCACTGAAGTAGACGAAAGTGAGCATTTTCGACAACTCCAGAGGACTTCGATGAGGACCGCTTAAACCATATTATTCATGAAGATCCCTTTCAAACATTTTTCATCACCATTTATTTTTCATCACCATTTATTTTTCATCACCATTTTCAAACCATTTTTCGAACCTTTGCTTGTGGCTATGCGTAGCTCGATGATGTGCGAGCAAACCAACAGAAATTGTCGAACGTTGATTTTTGTTGTTTTCACTCAAAACATGTGGAACCCAACCACCGAACTTTCTGGACTTTTCCCATTGATTTAAGATGGTAGTATACAGTCATGTGACTACAATTCATCTGCTCAGCAAATTCTACGGTGGTTTCAAGGGGATCTTCATGAATAATATGGTTTAAGCGGTACTCATCGGAGTCCACTGGAGGTGTCGAAAATGCTCACTTTCGTCTACTTGACATTCCATTTTGAAGGCTTGTAATCAAATAAAATAATATATGTAACGTAAAAGCAAACACAATATCTTGTAGAGCAGAACATTTTCTTTTGAATGATGTATAACCTTCACCATTTTGTTTTACTTTTAGTGCTCATTTTTAAATTGGAAAAATCGGACACATCTTACGTTAACACCCAATAGTAGTAAGTACTGTAAAAGTAACAAATAACTGTGCGGCTGACAGAAAATGTTATTACTGAAAACATTGTTAGATGTGGAAGATAGTAAAAAGACCTAATAAATAAATTGACATTTCGAGGACTTGAAAATAATTCGAATTAAGTGATAAAAATTAGTAAAATATGATTTTTGCATAAAAACATTTAATAAAATAAGAGTCACATTTTATCAGTCACCTTATAGTCGTACCAATATGGCAAGACTCGCACCATCGTTGACGTGTTTCAAAAAGTGAAATAAAAAATGTAACATCTTCTCTTAGTGACAAAGCGAGTATTCTTTTTTTTTTTTTTTTTTTTTTTTTTTTTTTTTTTTTTTTTTACCTGACGAGTTTATTGCCATGTAGCAATCTCTTCCAACCAACCAGAAATATGTTTTTATAGGCCCTAAGTGTTAACCAGACTGGAATCCTATTTTAAAAAATCTGGGTTCCAGCGGGGATCGAACCCGCAACCTCCGGATCGGCAGACAAGTGTCTTACCACCAGGCCACGGAGGTCGTCAAGAGGTCATCAAGAGGTCGTCGGAGGTTTTCACCCTTACTTCAATATCCCCTTCCTTCTCCATCAATGATCATGTTAAATTTGTATTTTTTTGTTTGTAAATCTATTATTTTGGTATTGCATTTTTTTCTATATCAAAAATGTAAATCCTCTGTCTTTATTATTTCATACTTATGTTGTAAAACTCCATTTTTAAATAGAGTGCTTTTACACTTAATTGTGAACAAAAAATCTACACTGTGAACTTAAATTAAAATGACTGCCCAGTTTGATAATGCTTTTGTTAAGCAAAATAGGTCTGTCACTTTAATTAAAGTTTATTGTGTAGAGTTTTTTCACATTTAAGTGTTAAATCATACTTTATATTTAACTCAAAACTTTTTAACGTTGTGGAACAATTTTATGGTATGCTGAAAGATATTACCACCTGGTAATACACCCGCGATATTGAACAACTTATTGTATCACACTTTATTTTTATACCAGGCGGGTTTATTGCCATGTGGCTCCTTCCTACCAACCAAAAATATATTCGAGAGATCTTGATTCGAAGTGAAAGCCTTACTGGAATATTTTTATTTTAAACTGGGTTTCAGATGGGATCGAACCCACAAGCCCGGGCTGGGAGACAAACGTCTATCCAACTAGGCCACGAAGGTTGTCAAGTGAGGGCCAACGTACAATCAGGAAATGAAATAAAATCGTTAAGATCGAAACAAATTCTGTCTTCTTCTTATTATCGCATCAAATCTAACTAGCTTACCATTAAAGCTCGCAAGTCGTGTGAAAAATTGTGATATCGAAACATTTTAGAACACCCATGGCGAGCTAAGGTTCATCCTTATCTTTTCCCTGGCTCCATCCCAACTCATTGTCTGCGAAGACTGTTGGGGTCAGCTCTCCTCGTCCTCAGGTTGTATGATCTTCTGTCCTGGACTACGCCCCCCAGGCCGTGCCTCTGCATCAGGTTATCTTTTTGCACCACCCATTAATTATTTGGTCTTTTTTTGGTAGTTATTCGAGGAAGATCCATGGAGATTGCCTGGTTCACAATGTGATCGGGTGCTCAGCGTCCAACTTGCCCATACCATCTCAAACGCCTCTCCTCCATCTTGCTGTTGATGTTTGTAACACCTAGGCTTCCACGAATGCGTGAGCTTTTTATTTTGTCTCTTAGGGACACACCAGCTGACCATCTTAGCATGCGCATTTCAGCTGAGGTTCATCCTTATGTAGGTAAGGAAATTTAAGGCATGCCTTCCAACGTTCAAAGTCCTCCATTGTAACTATTTAGGTCGTAGAGCAAGACTTTTAGATTGCACGAGGAGTCATACTCAATATTTGTTGAAGGTGGGCGTCCTCAACTTTTTGGGTATCATCGGGAATCGAATTCGAAGCCTTTGTGTGAAAGTCAAACATCTTACCAACTAAACCACGGAGGGCATCATTTGATTTGGTCATGTAGTAGAGCTAGAGAAAAAAAATTAACAGCATATTCCAAAATGATACGTGATATTTATTGTATCACACTTTTGTTGTAAAGAGTATAATCTGGCGGACTTCTTGCTATGTGACAATCTCTTCAAACCGACCAGAAATATATTAAAGAGGCCTTAAGTGAAAACAAGAATGGAATTCGTTTTAAAAAAATCTGAATTCCTAAGGGAATCGAACTTGCAATTCACGGACTGGAAGACAGGTGTCTTACCAAACTAGGCCACTGAGGTCGCCGTGGTATGAATGAAAGTTTTAAGATTAGTTAATTTATTAATTTCGAGATATAATGTTGGGATTATTTGTATAGTAACTTACTCAATTTAGAGAATTTATGAACATACGTGCGCAAGTAAATTGTGTTTGGTTTAAATCTTGGAGTATAAGTTTTCGACTCACCGAGTGTTGTTTTAAATAAGGCCAAATTAATTACCCTATGGCGGGGTGCAAAGGAGCATACTACCTTTATATCTAAAGGTTTCTAAGATGTGGTGTTCACATTATAAACGGGCGCTAGTCTAGAGTTAATATAAAAATTGTTTCGTGTCTGCTTATTTTAAAAAAAATATTTTCATGACAAGTATATTTACGACCTCCACGGTCTTGTTAGTTAGATACCTGTCTACCGATTCAGAGGTTGCGGGTTCAATTCTCTCTAGAATCAAGTTTAAAAAAAGAGGTTTTTTGTCTGGTTTTCATTTAAGACCTCAGAAACATTTTTCTACATGTACTGTATACAGATAACGTGTTATACGAGTA
Source organism: Odontocerum albicorne (assembly GCA_949825065.1). NCBI lineage: Eukaryota > Metazoa > Arthropoda > Insecta > Trichoptera > Odontoceridae > Odontocerum > Odontocerum albicorne. The sequence continues at coordinate 55,752,276 of OX463839.1, read as the reverse complement.
CATGATTTGCTTGGGCGTTGTTATAGCTGCCAGACGTGATTTGTTTAATAAAAGTAGATTCAAATATCGAGCTAGAGCGCCCTTGCAAAGTATGAAAGTAACTTACAGTTAGTCATAATATATGTTAGATACTATATATTACAGCACGTGTATAGACAACAACTAAGAAATCTAGCGCTTGTGAGTGTTGTTACTAGATGAACTCTTCAATCTAACGCTTGTGAGTGTTGTTACTAGATGAATTCTTCAATCTAGCACTTGTGAGTGTTGTTACTAGATGAATTCTTCATTTTAGCGCTTACGAGTGTTGTTACTAGATAAACTCTTCATTTTAGCGCTTGCGAGTGTTGTTACTAGATAAACTCTTCAATCTAGCGCTTGTAAGTGTTGTTACTAGATGAACTCTTCAATAAAGCACTTGTGAGTGTTGTTACTACATGAATTCTTCAATCTAGCACTTGTGAGTGTTGTTACTAGATGAATTCTTCATTTTAGCGCTTACGGGTGTTGTTACTAGATAAACTCTTCATTTTAGCGCTTGCGAGTGTTGTTACTAGATAAACTCTTCAATCTAGCGCTTGTAAGTGTTGTTACTAGATGAACTCTTCAATAAAGCACTTGTGAGTGTTGTTACTACATGAATTCTTCAATCTAGCGCTTGTGAGTGTTGTTACTAAATGAACTCTTCAATCTAGCACTTGTGAGTGTTGTTACTAGATGAACTCTTCAATCTAGCGCTTGTAAGTGTTGTTACTAGATGAACTCTTTAATATAGCACTTGTGAGTGTAGTTATTAGATGAATTCTTCATTCTACCGCTTGCGAGTGTTGTAACTAGATGACCTCTTCAATAAAGCACTTGTGAGTGTAGTTACTAGATGAATTCTTCAATCTAGCGTTTGTGAGTATTGTTACTAGATGAACTCTTCAATCTAGCGCTTGTGAGTGTTGTTACTAAATGAACTCTTCAATGTAGCACTTGTGAGTGTTGTTACTAGATAAACTCTTCAATATAGCGCTTGTAAGTGTTGTTACTAGATGAACTCTTCAATATAGCGCTTGCGAGTGTAGTTATTAGATGAATTCTTCATTCTAGCGCTTGCGAGTGTTATTACTAGATGAACTCTTCAATATAGCGCTTGTAAGTGTTGTTACTAGATGAACTCTTCAATATAGCGCTTGTGAGTGTTGTTACTAGATGATTTCTCCAATCTAGCGTTTGTGAGTGTAGTTACTAGATGAATTCTTTAATCCAGCGCTTGTGAGTGTTGTTACTAGATGAACTCTTCAATCAGACTTGAACCCCTTTCTTTAATTTTTTTGGGCTTAAACACATGCGTCCCACCAGGAGGCTGGGAAATTATATAGTATGAAAGCCTTAGAAGTTGACTCAACGGCTTGTAAAATTTTAAGGGGGTTGCTCGCTAAGAAGAGAATCTATGTTTGTTATTAATTAACTCCACTTACATAATGAGTCGTCCTTTGTGATTCATAGAAATGTTTATTTGGTAATGGCAGAGTAAATATTTGTGATTTGAAATAAGCAACAAATATACTAATGCAATGGGACTCTCATGTAAGAGAACATTAACTAAAAAGCTTTTATTTATCTATTTACTTAAGCAAGGAATGATAATAACAGAATAAATGCAAACTTTGTGTAGAATGTCTGTAAATATAATGTTTGATAGAGTAAGAAATGGTCGGATAAAAGATAAGTGTTTGTACAAAATGAATGATGTAGTTGAATTAAGAAAGGAATCTTGAAAGTGTTTGGCCACTGTAAGGCACAGGTACAAATACTGTAGAAATAGGTGGGTGGCTGCCGCTCAGTGCTCGGAGAATTCGGCTCACTTGATGCTTTCCAGTGGAAGGTAGCAGGGTGAAGAGATTCCTCTTTGGAAGGTAGTAAGTAGATGGTCGCAAGTAAAATGCAGTAGACTGGAGTGTACTGAGAATGTATTTTTTTACTTTTTGGCGCTCCTTATGTACGGCCAATCGCTCATTGCTAGCGTCTGTTTTCGCCCGTGCATGCCGTCATGACTTGCGAGATATCACAATTCTCGCTAGTTTTCGCATGCATGGGCCGGCCCGACTTGTGATACTGTCTCGCGATGGCCGCGCATAAGGAACATTTCAGTTACGGTCGTGAGACAGCATGGAGCTCAACAAACATAAAATTATACATAAAAAATAACATAAAAATATAAACAAACCGTATACATAAAATGTTTTGAGTGACGCATACGTCCGATACAGCCACGATGAGAGAATGGGGTGGGAATGAGTTGATTTTTTACGTTATGATATTCCAGTGTTCTTTATAGGCGTTAATTTATGTATGTTAGTTGCCCTCATTTCGAAGAATGGAGGGTGTGAAACAAAGATCCGAAGACGAGGTAGAATGGCAAAATTAGTTATTGTAAGTCGGATGTAACATATATATGAATTAACCGGTCTCAACTTAGAAGAACCAAGTCCATCTAATGAAATATTTATTAATTTATTTACACTTTTATTGCAAATACAATATAGCGGGCTTATTGTCAGGCGGCCACCTCTTCCAACCAACCAGACAAAAGTAAATGAAGCAAGTTACATGGTTGCATAAATCATTCAAATGACTATCCATCCCCACGAAATCCATAAATACATACGTGAACACATGTCCATGACCCCACAAAGACGGACAATCACCCGAACATTATTTTTCATACAAAGTGAGATATCATCAATCAAAAGGAAAGGAAGGGATGGTGGAGAGGAAAGGAAAAATCGGGAATGAAACACGTTATTTTACTGACTAGAAATTAAGAGTTTTTTTCAGTCACTTCTTAAAGCATGCCAAGGACGGTGCGAGTCTTGTATTGATTTGTAACTGATTCCAGAGTCTCACTGCATGGACAGTAAAGGACGACGTAAAAAAAGGGGAGCGGTGAACTGGAAATGCCAATAGACAATCTCTGTTTGAGCGTAGCGCTTATCCATGATTGAAAAGACGCTGAAAATTTTCGGCGAGATAAGAGGATGTGGCGGGACAGTTAAGCATATTATACAATGGAGATAGTATGTGAATTTGGCGTTTATTTCTAACATTCAACCAGTTCAATGCTTTCTGGTATGAAGTTATATGATAGTGTTTTCGTAGGTTGAAAATAAATCTTATACACGCATTTTGAAGACGCTGTAATTTGTCCAGCTGTTCCTCTGTAACACCCAAGTAACAGACACCCGCATAGTCCAGAATCGGAAACAGCAGATATTGACCAGATCAGAGACCTTCTTTATACTTTAGCGAATTTCTTTCCTCTAGTTCTATCAATACTGTTAGATATCAGAAAATCTTTTTTTTTTAATTATTTGAATGAATACTTTTTTATGTCTTTTTATGTATTAATATTAAGAATAATAAAATGACAATTTGTATAGCGCACACTCTCCTCAAGGGCGCTCTTACTTAGAATTCGAACCCGCTATTTTTAACAGATTTCAATATTTAATCTGTCAATATTAGTGGGTTGTCTCCAAGTGTTTCCTAAAACAGCAGACGTCACCCATATCTCTAACACTAAGAGGCACACCATTCCACGTCAAGTATAGTTTGAGAGTTGAAAAATTGTTGAACATTATTGTGTTGAAAAATTGTTGAACATACTCATACTTTATCTTCTTCTTCTTCCTCTTCTTTTAGGCCAGTTGGCCTGTTATGGTCCTGCATCATCGTTTCCCTCTTGTGACGTCGACTGCCAGCTGTCTTTCCATCTTTTGGAAGGTCGTCCTGGAGGTCTGCTTGCTTGGGGGATACTGTCCCTGGCCATTCTTACGGCTCTTGGTTCCGCCCTTCTGGATACATGTTCGTTCCAGAACCTTCTTCTCCGTTGTCCCCATCTGGCCATATCTTCAACTTCGCACATCCTTCGGATTTCTGTGTTTCGTACTCTATCACGAAGGGTTTTCCCAGCGATACTCCTGAGTACCTTTATTTCTAGCTTGCTAGTTCGAAGGAGATTTTGGTTCTGACAGTGTCGGCTCTAGACTCTATGCTGTATGTTATGACAATAAGGGGCGGACACATGTCTTGTATATCCTCACCTTGCTTTTGATGTTCATATACTTGTTTTTCCAGATAGTGTTATTTAAACATCGGAAATCATACTTTATCTGAAGCAAAATGTATTAATTCTGATTAATGACCCCAGAAATATGTTTAGCCTGATGTACTCGTATTCACTTGGACATCTTTTAAGAATCGTAAAAGATTCACTGAAACAACAAACCATATTTATAAGGTTACGAAATGTTGTCTTGAAAATTGCATAGTTAAAACAAACGCTATTCTATTAAATTAAATCATGAATTGTTGAACACACTCCACGTTTGATAGTGCCACTTTCTTTACTTGGGTAAACTTTGTTACGGAGAGCTTTTCTGCGGCAAATGGGAGATGTTTGCCTTAAACCTGACATGGTAAACCCGCGGCCCGTAGGGTGTTTTGTGTGGCCCGCGAGCTATTTTTTTTATAAATCAAGAAGGAAATAGCAAATAAAATACAGTAGTTTTATAATGGTGTTTTTTATTGTTTTATATTTATATTTTTGTTTTTTATTTTATTTTTCTGATTATGTACGGTAAATTATGGGGTGAGTGTTTTTGGTCTGTCTGGAGCGATGCAGTGTGAGGAGTTTGATTTCGCGTGATGTATACATGTATAATTGAGTGTCACTGTTTGTCAGGTTGATGAGAATGTGCAAAGGGGTTTTATATAATCAAAAATCGGAAAGAAGTATCGATTTCTTTTTTCATGCTATATGTCCTCAGTGCGATACAGCCAAAAGTCTAGTTTACTGTGGACACGACAAATGAAAGGCAACAAACCCAGATCCATTAAAAGTGTGTCCAAATTAAATTACCTGTTGATTTTCACAAATTATGTATTGTATATTTCTTTTCATGTGTGAAATAAATAAAATAAATAAAATAAAATAATGTAAAATAAAATAAATAAAATAAATGAAATAAAATAAAATAAAATAAAATAAATAAAATAAATAAAGTAAATAAAATAAATAAAACAAATAAAGTAAATTAAGTAAATAAAATAAATAAATTAAATAAAGTTAATAAAGTAAAGAAAGTAAATAAGGTAAATAAAATAAATAAAATAAATAAAATATATAAAATAAATAAAATAAATAAAATAAATAAAATAAATAAAATAAATAAAATAAATAAAATAAATAAAATAAATAAAATAAATAAAATAAATAAAATAAATAAAATAAATAAAATAAATAAAATAAATAAAATAAATAAAATAAATAAAATAAATAAAATAAATAAAATAAATAAAATAAATAAAATAAATAAATAAATAAAATATTGTCACACTTAATATTTCCGAAAACGAGAAGATTTATATCCAAGCAAAAAATCTTAATTAAATTTCATCTAAAACGATAGCTATATAATATTATATAGTATGTAGACAAATATTTAAAAAAATACAATAAAAGTACATATTTATTAGTTAAGTGTAATAATTGTTCAAAATATACTGTGATGATGTGCGAGGAGTTTAATTTCGCATGTTTCCAGTTGTATTTGAGTGTCACTGTTTGTCAGGTTGATGAGAACGTGCAACGGGGTTTTGTTTTTGTGTAATCAAAAATCGGAAAGAAGTATCGATTTATTTTTTCATGCTAAATATCATCAGTGAGATACAGCCAAAAGCCTAGTTTACTGGGGATGCAACAAATGAAAGGAAACAAACCCAGATCCATTAAAATTGTATGTCCAAATTAAATTACCTGTTGTTTTTTCGCAAATTATGTATATCTCTTGTCATATGTAATAATAAATAAAAAAAAATAATAATTAAATAGATATTTATGTAATATGACACTCATATGCTCCGTTCTCGAAAAGCTGTGAATTAAAGAGAGATTGTCGATAATATGGTCGAGTCCTCCAATTCTTTGAGTACATTGCTTGTGCCCTAAGATACAGTTTGGAGAGGCTTGTGGTTATTGAAAGCGTGGTAAGTCCCAATGTGTTAGACTGACCAAGTGAGAGATGCAACAGCAGTACCCTTAACAACTGCACTTTTAATCGCGTAGTTCAGAGATGGGTGGAGAGAAGTTGCCAGAGTCACGATGATGTCATGAGTTACACGACACGCTTATAATGATGACACTCATAAACATAAAGTGAATTATACTTATATTAAAAAAAAATCGTTAGTGTTTGTCTACTCTAATGGTTCAGTAATCAAGGGTTCCGAGTTTGTGTCTTGGTGGTGTCACAATTTTCCACTGAGCTGGTAAACGTATGCCTAAATTATTCTTTGGTTGCGTTTTGTAGCAGACTTTTAGCAAGTTGAGGGTATACTTCAGACAGTGTTCTTAGGATGATAGTTTAGCGGAATGCTTCTTATTTGAAGAGATGATGATAGTAGTTGTTGGTAAATAAATAAAACACGTTAAATCGCAATGCGGAAGGAGAGAGTGAATGAATGCTTTATTTGATAGTACGTGGGTATTTATAACATTTCAATGGTCAATTGAAGTATTGTACATATCGTAAATAGTATTGTAGGTAACAATCTATTTACGGAACCGGTGAGACAGCGTGGTGCGTTCTCTCTCCGGTATGGAATGCGGCGCGATGCTCGGCCGCGTCAATGTTTGGCATGTGACCTTTGGACTGTTTAATATAATTTATCGAGGTCTCCAAAGGTCGTTTCATCGGTCATTGACCGTATGTCTGCGATAATATTTAGCGACGACCGTGGTTCCCACAATAGCGATAGGATCAGAAAAAAAAACAGAGCTTTACAAATCAAGATACATTGGAGTACATTCCTTCTTTTTAAGGAATAAAAATTTTGATATGCCTTTAAATAAAAAAAAAATTCACGTGTGGCCAACAAGCGTCTACCCAATACTGGTTTTGATACGCGGTCTAAAAAGGTTAGGCACCTCTGCCTTAAACTATTAGACGAAAGGTAATGCTACTGAGTTTATATGGCCGTACACTGTTTCCTCGTTTTAATTATCTTTCTAATTTTAAAATATTTTCCTAGTTATGTGTGCTCTATTTTTATTTTTTATACTTTTCCTAGAAATAGTAAGAAGAACTGAAATGTGGAAAATAATGTGTGGGTCAAATTTTTTTAGTTGTAGAAAAAATCTGATGGGAACGAACGGAGAAAATATATTACTAAACAATTAGAGTTGTAATTTTTATTTATTTATTTATATAATACATGACAAGAAATTTTATAAATATGTAATTTATGAAATAAACAACAGGTTGATGTGGACACAAAATTTCTATAGTTCGAGTTTGTTACCTATCATTTTTCGTAAACTAAACTACTAGGCTTTTGCCTGTGTATTTTGTCTGAGGACCTATAACAAGCAAAAATAAATTGATATTTTTTCCGATTATTAATTATACTCGTAAGTTACAATACCCCTTTATAAACTCTCATCAACTTGATAAAACAGTGAGACTCGATTACATATGTGTACATAATATCATACAAATCAAATCCCGCATACTTAATCATTCCAGACAAGGGGCTGTTATTCCAGACAGGGGGCTGTTATTCTAGTTTTTTTTTTCTTAAGTTTATTTTTTCTTTGTAATTTGTGTCTTATAATATCCCCTTGGAAGAATATTTTTTTACATTTTTGTCTTGTTAATATTTTTTGTTGTGCATTGTCGCTTACTTTGTTGTGGGGCGCCTGAGGACTGGGAGCGGGTGGCTCGGGACCGTGAGGGGTGGAGAGCCGTATGGTCTCGGGCTGATGGCGTCTCAGCGGCTAGACGTGTAAGAAACAGTCTGCGCGCTGCGAACATGCGTCAACATGGCCAGGCGGCTCAGCAGGGTCCATATGTCTGTGGCATTTGCGGGAGGGAGTGCGCATCCAGGATCGGGCTGTTCTCTTGCAGAATACCACACTATCGACGTGGGAGAACGGTTCAGGACTGACGTTAGAGTGGCGAGGGGATCCTCGACTGCGAGACCCGGTAATGATATATGTGCATTGGTATGTTTTAATATACCAATGAAATTAACTAATCGGTCTATACTGAGAAGAACTAAAGTCCTTAGTATTATCCATAGCACAATATGGAGTAGAAACATGAACGGTGAGAAGGAAGGACACAAAAATTATTGATGCCTTCGAGATGTGGTGATGGAAACGGTTGCTCCATATCCCTTGGTCCGTAAGACTCACCGACGTCTCTTTCATCCGAATTGGAGATTACCGAAAAAAACACTGCTAAGTGCAGAAAAATAATCAATATATAATTTGGAAATGTTGCTAGAAAAAAAACGAGAGACTAGAGAAGCTGGTGATAGTTGATGGAAGGCGAGAAAGCGGAAGGTGTCCTTTCAGACAAACATATCAAATAACAGATCAGATCAGTTGACAGGGTCATCTTTTAGCGTTGCATTCAATATGCCCCAGGATTGGGTGAGTGGACCTAATAGAGGACCACGTTGCTCAGCATTGGGCACACGATGAAAAAGAAGGAATATTTCCTTTTTTAAGCTTTACTGTGTTATGTAAAGGACACTTAAGTCCCATTTACTGTGTTATGTAAAGGACACTTAAGTCCCATTTACTGTGTTATGTAAAGGACACTTAAGTCCCATTTACTGTGTTATGTAAATGACACTTATTCCCATTTACTGTGTTATGTAAAGGACACTTAAGTCCCATTTACTGTGTTATGTAAAGTGTAAAGGACACTTAGTCCCATTTACTGTGTTATGTAAAGGACACTTAAGTCCCATTTACTGTGTTATGTAAATGCCACATAGTCCCATTTATTGTGTTATGTGTCTATATACCATTTAATTATTAAATACATCGATGTTGTGGAGTACATCTTGAGAGTTCGTTAACAGATTACTTGCACAGATTCAGTGGAGAGAGTTCGTAAACAGATTACTTGCACAGATTCAGTGGAGAGAGTTCGTAAACAGATTACTTGCACAGATTCAGTGGAGAGAGTTCGTAAACAGATTACTTGCACAGATTCAGTGGAGAGAGTTCGTAAACAGATTACTTGCACAGATTCAGTGGAGAGAGTTCGTAAACAGATTAATTGCACAAATTCAGACAATCAATATACACGCATATATACCATCACGCCATTTCCCTGTTAGGGTAGGTAGGCAAAGATAATAGTGCTATACTTTCCTATTTCGACACATATACCTTTAGTTTTGTCTACAGTCATACAACTTCTACGATGTATCTGATATTCAACGTTTTTTTCTTTCAGAATATCATTTACTTGATCCAACAAAAATTTCCTTAGTTTTCCTCTCACACACCTTTCACTTACAATAGCACTTTATATCTTTTTTGTTAATCTTTCTTCATTCATTTGTTCCATATACCCAAACCATCTCAGCGTGCATCTGATCACATCAGCCTTATGTTCACATTCACACCTTATTTATTATTAATTTATTTAACACTTTTATTGCAAATACAATCTGGTGGGGTTATGGCCAGGCGGCAATCTCTTCCAACCAACCAGACAAAAGTAAATGAAGCAAGTTACGTGGTTGCATAAATCATTCAAATGACTATCAATCCCAACGAAATCCATTAACACATATGTGAGTATATGTCCATGGACCCCACAAAGACGGACAATCACCCGAATATTCTTTTTCACATAAAGTGAGATATCATCAACCAAAAGAAAAAAATAAAAGGATGGGATGGTGGAGAGAAAAAGGAAAAGAAAAATCAGGAATGAAACACGTTATTTTACTGACTAGAAATTAAGAGCTTTTTCAGTCGCTTCTTAAAGCATGCCAAGGACGGATCGAGTCTTATATTGGTTTGTAACTGATTCCAGAGTCTCACTGCATGGATAGTAAAGGATGGCGTAAAAAAAGAGGAGCGGTGAACTGGAAAGTCCAATAGACAATCTCTGTTTGAGCGTAGCGTTAATCCACCTTATCACGTCATTCCGTATTATGTCATACATTGTCACTCTATGTACTCTTCTCGATGCACGCATTTCTACAGTATAATAATCCACACTTTTATACAGTACGAGTAAGAGCTTCGTAAAATGTTTATAGTTCAATTCGTCGTAAGGTATATGCAATTTACAATTTATAAACTTAAGAAATCGGGGTTGTCCTCCCTCTAATACCATATATTAACCTGGACACCGTATTAGGGTGACAACACAGTGGAGTTGTAATCCCAGCGAAGTAAATAATCCACTTTGAAGGGAATGTGCGAGTCGAATCGGTGAGTTTTTTAATTTAGCAATTCTTAGTAATGCAAGGAAACGACTTGTCAATGCAGTTAAAAGCAATACAATACAACTTAAAGTCATCTATTTATATGAATTATAAGTCACGTTATGTGAATATTGTCAATACAGTTAAAAACAATAAAATGCAACTTAAAGTCGTCTATTTATATGACTTATAAGTCACGTTATGTGAATATTGTCAATTCAGTTAAAAGCAATAAAATACAACTTAAAGTCATCTATTTATATGACTTATAAGTCACGTTATGTAAATATTGTCAATGCAGTTTAAAGCAATAAAATACAACTTAAAGTCATCTATTTATATGACTTATAAGTCACGTTATGTGAATATTGTCAATGCAGTTAAAATCAATAGAATACAACATAAATTCATCTATTTATATGACTTATAAGTTACGTTATGTGAATATTGTCAATGCAGTTTAAAACAATAAAATACAACTTAAAGTCATCTATTTATATGACTTATAAGTCACGATATTTGAATATTGTCAATGCAGTTAAAATCAATAGAATACAACATAAAGTCATCTATTTATATGACTTATAAGTCACGTTATGTGAATATTGTCAATGCAGTTAAAAGCAATACAATACAACCTGAAGTGTATTGTATTGCTTTTAACTATTTTATATGACTTCCTAACAGTCATGTTACGTGAATATTGGCTGATTTCAAAATTTCAATTGTCTTTGAATTAAGATCTTCGGAAAGGAGTAGAAATGTGAGGTCAATTTATTCTCCATCAAATAATTGATCGTTTCAAATGAATCCGGTAGGGCGGAGTAACATGATGGAAGTTATACCGTTACTGATTCTGTGGCGTGGAATTTTTTCCTTTTAGTGTAAGATATATTGACGATTTGTTTCCAGAAGCAAACAACATGAACAGTTAATGATGACATGAAGAAGGAAGAGCAGAGAACTGGGAATGGCAAGAGACAGTTGACGGGAAAGACGTCGAGATATGTCGAAGTAGCGGGACAATAAAGGATATTATATTATAGTGACATTTAGTGGCGGATGGAATCGAGGTGCGTTGGTGCTCAGCGCATCGCAGACGCTGAGCGAATATGAAATATCGCTGTCTCACGGTTTACTGTACGTCTCTGTCTGCCCTATATGAATTTGCGTTTCCGTCCGGTGCGTATTGGAGATCGCTCCTGTAGTATTAGCAAACTTGGCCGGTCAATTTTAAAGGAATATTTTTTAAGTTTAACTTTTTTAATTTTCACTTATATAAAAATACTCGTACTATTTGTCAGTATTCTTATACATATTTAATCCATACAAATATTAATATTAGAATATATAATTTATTATTGGAAATTATTTTTCCGGTTCAGCGCACCAACGCACCTCAAGACCAGCCACCGCTGGTGATATTGTATACATATCAACAATTTCGTGCTCCAAATTTTTTTTATACTATATAATGTGATGTTGCTGGTCCTGGGGTGTGCAAAGGTCTGTCGCTGAGTGTCAAAGATACGAATGGCGCGCGTAACTTTAGGAAGTACCTGAATACAACCATTTTTGGAAGTCTTATTGAAATTTATGAATAAATATGAATAATATACACATACACTACATTACACCTCAAGCTGAATGTACTACTATCGCATATTAGAAGATCTACAAAGGTTACTTTGTTAGTTCGTCTTTTCTTGCTTAGTTTGGTAATTGGTAATTGCCGCAGCTACTCGTATCACCGTCTTGCTCTGACACTCAGCATGTATATTTTTATTTTGTAATACTCGTATATTTGGTCTGCTGATAATAGTGGGTTCGAATTCCGAGCTAGAGCGCCCTTGAGGAGAATTTGCTTTCTAAATGGGGTTATATAAATTGTTGTTTTATTATTATTTTATATGTAAACAAAATTGATTTGCTTATTGGTTTGAATTTTCTTATTAAGAATAAATAAAATACTCCAAGGAGCGAAGATTCTCGTATCTCCTTATCGTTTACTTTTAAGTAAACATTATTTTAAATTTTCTTATACGGAATAAATAAAATACTTCAAGGAGCGAAGATTCTCGTATATCCTTGTCGTTTACTTTTAAGTAAACATTATTTTGAATTTTCTTATTAAGAATAAATAAAATACTTCAAAAAGCGAAGATTCTCGTATCTCCTTATCGTTTACTTTTAAGTAAACATTATTTTGAATTTTCTTATTAAGAATAAATAAAATACTTCAAAAAGCGAATATTCTCGTATCTCCTTATCGTTTACTGTTAAGTAAACATTATTTTGAATTTTCTTATTAAGAATAAATAAAATACTTCAAGGAACGTAGATTCTCGTAAGTATCTCCTTATCGTTTACTTTTAAGTAAACATTATTTTGAATTTTCTTATTAAGAATAAATAAAATACTTCAAAAAGCGAAGATTCTCGTATCTCCTTATCGTTTACTGTTAAGTAAACATTATTTTGAATTTTCTTATTAAGAATAAATAAAATACTTCAAGGAACGTAGATTCTCGTAAGTATCTCCTTATCGTTTACTTTTAAGTAAACATTATTTTGAATTTTCTTATTAAGAATAAATAAAATACTTCAAAAAGCGAAGATTCTCGTATCTCCTTATCGTTTACTTTTAAGTAAACATTATTTTGAATTTTCTTATTAAGAATAAATAAAATACTTCAAAAAGCGAAGATTCTCGTATCTCCTTATCGTTTACTGTTAAGTAAACATTATTTTGAATTTTCTTATTAAGAATAAATAAAATACTTCAAGGAACGTAGATTCTCGTATCTCCTTATCGTTTACTTTTAAGAAAACATTATTTTGAATTTTCTTATTAAGAATAAATAAAATACTTCAAGGAGCGAAGATTCTCGTTTCTCATTATCGTTTACTTTTAAGTTTTAAGTAAACATTATTTTGAATTTTCTGATTAAGAATAAATAAAATACTTCAAGGAGTGAAGATTCTCGTATCTCCTTATCGTTTACTTTTAAGTTAACATTATTTTGAATTTTCTTATTAAGAATAAATAAAATACTTCAAGGAGCAAAGATTCTCGTATCTCCTTATCGTTTACTTTTAATGTTAAAAATGGAATACTTAACAACAGCGGTGTGTATAAATTTTTATGTGCTGACTGTGATAATTTCTATATAGGAAAGACAGGAAGATCTTTTGAAAAGAGATTTCGTGAACACAAATCCGCCTTAACAAATCCTCTAATTTATTCTGAAATGGCTAATCATTGTCACCGTGAGAATCATACTTTTTCTATCGATGATGCCAAATTCTTACATATTAGCGGCAACGGAAATAGATTGGACAGATTAGAGGCCCTAGAAATTTCTAAGTCAGTATACCGATCGGAGCATCTGTTGAATAGTTATTTCCCCAAAATCTCCCCGCTCCTGGCCGAAATTATACCTAGCCTTCCCCTCACCCCTCCCGCCACCAACCGTTGAAGTGTCTATGTCGGTGCCAATTCGAACAGCATTTAGTCTTGTTTGTACTCCCCTGAAGATGAGGTGAAAGCCTTGAAACCGGTAGGGTTATACCGTCATAAAAAAGTGGAATAAACAGTGTTTGTTAAAAATAAATTACAATGTTTACTTTTAAGTAAACATTATTTTGAATTTTCTTATTAGTAATAAATAAAATACTTCAAGGAGCGAATATTCTCGTATCTCCTTATCGTTTACTTTTAAGTAAACATTATTTTCGTTGATTAGGCCGATTACACAATTCGAAGAACCAATTATTTTTTAGTACACCCATCCAACATTGAAGTTTTTCAATTTCAAAACAATTTCAATTACAAAGATATCCCCTCTGAGTAAATTTAAGTGTTGAAGGGGGAGAGTTGCGTAAAAATTTGAGAATCTCGCAAAAAGGATCTTAATTATTCAAAATTAATTAAACTTTGAATGTGTAGTAATTTATCATCAAAACGAAATCCGGATTTCCTTCATTCTTTGAAAAACAATTACTGAAAAGTACACTTTCTAACCAAAGATCCGGAAAATGTATAAAAAAAAAAAAATGAAAGAAAAAAAGGTCTTACATCTTAATAGACCTTTTTGGCGTGAAATTTAAATTCAACTTCAAACTTTGAAAGCGAAACTTTGGATGTTTGACGTAAATTTAACATTGAATTAAAACGTAATGAAAGAGAAAGGAGTTGTTTGAAATTTGACGACAAAAAGGAAACTTTTGAAAGATTTCAAAGTTGAAAATTCAATTTTTATTTCTACACCCGTTTTTAAATCTCAAGCGATTAATTTTCAACTAAATGTAAAACCAGTCCAAGAATGTACGAAAACAAGAATTAAATACTTGTTTACATATTCTTATACTTACAGAGTTAATAATCTAAAATAGAAATGTTTATTGCAGAATATTTTTTTCTATACGTTTTCGATAAAATTTTACTAGAATTCTTACTTGACCAATTTTCATTTAAACGCCAGCTCGCCTTCGAACTCTTGAGAAAGAAACAAATAATTATTTGTTTAACAATTTTTTCAGCGCGTTTGTGTACTCCGAATGCGAATGACAATTTTTTTTTCTATTTATTTTAGTAATCCGTTTTGGGATCAATCTAGAAGCATCAAACAATCTAGAAGCATCAAACAATCTAGAAGCATCAAACAATCTAGAAGCATCAAACAATCTAGAAGCCCGGGCAATAACCCTCAATACAGCAATCAGTTTAAAGATAGATATAACTTTGAGGTAGTTGATGACTTTACCTACCTGAGATCCACCATAACTAAGGGAAATGAAGAACACAAAGAGATCAAACGGAGGATTGCGATAGGAAATAAAACATTCTTCTTTCTTCTCCCAGTGCTTAAATCAAGAAGTGTCCACAGAAAAACAAAAATCACCCTATACAAGACCATAATTAGGACAATAGTGACATACGGGTGCGAAGCGTGAACGATGACAGCAAGATCCGCAGAGATGCAGGACACATTTGAGAGGAGAGTGTTACGTAAAATCCTGGGGCCTGTGAACGATGGCGAAGCCTGGAGAAAAAGATATGTGGCGGTCGTCGCACACTCAGTCGCACACTCGGAACACTGTGGGCGTCCATACACACGGTCAATGACCGATGAAGCGAGCTTTGCATTCCTCGACAAATCTAAATAAACAAGTCCAAAGTTCACACGCCGGCCATTCAACCCATAGCCCGGAGCGGACCACATTCCATACTAGAGCGAGAACGCACCACGCTTGTCTCGCTAGTTCCGTATTTGAATGATACCTACATACAACATTAATCGTTTTTGCATTCGTAGAAACGAGACGTAGGCATATCGCGAGCGCATTCCCGCGCACATTCTAAAATGATATAAATACCTACGTTACTAATAAAATTCCTCTCTTTCCGCATTGCGATCTAACGAGTTTTATTTATCAACAAATCATCATCATCTCTTCCCTTAAGGACTAGCTCCTAAAGATACAATGATGAGCTGTATAACATCTATAAAGCTTCCAGGCTCTCTGTACATGCCAGACTGAGCAGGCTGAGATGGGCTGGGCATGTGTAGAGAATGCCGTCATCACGGGTACCTAAGAGTATCCTTGAGGGACATCCGGCCGAAGAAGAAAGGTCGGTAGACCTAGGCTGCGATGGGTGGATGATGTGAAAAAGGACGCGGCCCAACTGCTACAAGTGATAGATTGGACTGCCTTAGCGGGAGACAGGAGGAGTTGGAGGCGAGGATTGATGGAGGCCAAGGCTCGATATGAGCTGTAGAGCCATCGAAGAAGAAGAATCCGTTTTGGGAAAAAAATAATTGTTAAAATAATGCAAATACTTTAAAAGCTGACGTATGTTATTTAGTAAGATGAAGAAGATTATTCTGAGGTGGTGGTTTGTAAAAATTAAGAAAACAAATTTATAATGCACATTTGAGTTGAAGGCGTGGTAAAGGAAGACCTAAGAAAGCATGATTGGATCAAGTGAATCATAATTTGAAAAAAAGGAAGCGTAAACGCAAACGTTTACGCATACCTATATAAGAAGCAAAGGATGTACTCGTATGTTGAGATACGAAGGTCTGGCGTTCTGTTCTCTGCCTACATTGACAAAAAAATGGTATGTGGAAGGTAGAATGTAGAAATGATAGGTGTGTATATAGTCAATCGATTTCTTCTTTCTTCTTAAGTATCAATCCTGGGGATTGGTTAGCAGCAAAGCAATCCTCGGTCTTCAGCAATCCTCTTGAGCTCTGTATAGGAGGTGCAGTCCATATCGTGGCATATTTGATCCAGATACTCCCGGCGAGGACGCCCTCTACCAATCGATCCCTCAATCATTCCCTCCAGTATATTGTGCAGGAGATTTTCATGTCGCAGCATATGACCCATCCATTCTGCATGTCTTTCCGATGTGGTGTTTGACAGGTGCCTGGTTTCTTCGATCCTGCTGAGAACCTCGTCATTTGTAATGAATGTGGTCTCTCCAGGAAATCTTTAGGATTCTTCTATAGGTCCCCATCTCGAAGGCCTCCAACTTTTTACCTCCTCAAATCGATGTATAATGTAATAAAAAAATGTAAAGACGTGAACATATTATTCACTTGATTCGATTATATTTTTCTTAATTTTCAATTTGCACTGCATATTTGCTGTTGGTCTTTATTTATTTATCCGTTCATGTGTTAAAACAATCTCAAAGTGCTTATGAATGACCTTTTATAAATTAAATTCGAAAAAAATGTTGAATATAAACGACTGAATGCTTCTTTTATTTCAGGTTAATTTTGCATAGAAACTTGAAGGTGTTTATTTACAAAAATAAACCATAATATTTCTCTTCCATGACATGTGACTTTCCCTTATCCGCATTCTATTTTCTTTCCCTATTTTTAACCTTTAATTAACCTGAAGGTGACATTGATCAGTTGAGTTTTCCCCATAGAGAATGAACCCAGTTATAGGGTACATTCAGCCTTCAAACTTAGTTCTGTACAAAAAATATAATCAAGAACAAAAACAACTAGATGATATGTAAAAGCGGAAAAGTTTACCACTTAAAGTGGAACAACGAGTATTTTTTTCGAAAAAGGTAGCGTAGAATAGATTTCGTAATTAAACCATTGAAATATTCATCAAAATCTGTAGATGCTGCGGCGATCCCGGCAGGCAGAGACTCTGCTGGCGGGGATTTTTGAAATTCTTCGTATTTATGACGAGGGTGAAGGGATAGGGGTGAAATAGGGCCGAGAGTTGGGCGCCAGCCTCCTAATTCATTCTAGCGATATAACAATAAGATAAGGCTGAGCGAGGGAGAAGTAAGTTACTCTGCACAGGGGCGGACTGTTTGTAGTTATTAAAATAACCAGATTCTTACCTATGTATCAATCGATGAGCTATTATTATAAAAAAAATTACTCAAACCACAAATTATATTTTTTAGATCGCCACGAAAATTGATCTATTGAAAGAAAAATGCACAAAGCTTTTACGATTTTTTGTATATTCCAACACATACGTGAGCATATGCCCACGAACCCCACAAAGACTGCAATCACCCGAACATTCCTTTTCATATAAAGTGAGATATCAACAATCAAAAGAAAAGGAAGGGATGGTGGAGAGGAAAGTTTAGCGAATGTCCTTGTTGGACGTGCTGATGATTATGATTGTTGTTTGGTATTTAAATAAAATACCTCAATTAGCAATGCGGAAAGTGAGAGTGAATAATCAATGAATAGTAAACAGCGATGAATGGTCAAGTGATAATAATAAGTGATCTTTATTTATCGATAAGTATGTATATATACATATTCAGAACGGGGCGCGTGAGTGCGTCCGCAATATATTTTTATCTCACTCCTGCACGTGCAGAGGTGGTTGCAGACGTTGCGAATAATATAGTGGGTAGATAATTTGTTGACGAAAACGGTGAGACAGCGCGATGCGTTCTCTTTCTACTGTGGAATGTAACGTAAATAGTATTTGCGGGTAAACAATATTAATGTTCTGGTATGCGACCTTTGGGCATGTCCGAAGGTCGGTTCGTCGGTCGTTGACCGTGCGTGTTGACAATATTCAGGGACGACGGTAGTCCCTACAAAAGTAAAAGAAAAATCAGGAATGAAACACGTTATTTTACTGACTAGAAATGTAGAGCTTTTTTTTAAGTCGCTTCTTAAAGCATGCCAAGGAAGGAGCGAGTCTTATATTGGTTTGTAATTAACTGATTCCATTATCGGCGATCAAAAAAGAATTATTTTTTTCTTAAAATTTTTCTTTCAGCACTACAGAAATCTCTCACTATTATCGATTAGGATAAAATAATGAACAATTACAGTTTTTTTAGTTAAATTTAGTTTTCACGGATTTTTCAAATTATTAAAATTGGTAGTCAGCGAAGTTTTAAAGAAAAAAAAACTGAGTAGTTTCTTTGGGTTTAGGCCTCAGGAAAAAATATGGGTATTACGAGTACTTTAATAATTTACGAATTACGTTTTCTTTTTATTACAGTCTTTATATTACCCACTCTATTCCTAAATTAATTCTTAAAAATTTTTGATAACATTATTATTTCAAAGAGTCTAATTTGGGCCACAAATGTTTTGATTGTACCAAAATTTAATTAGCTGGCCGACACGCGCACGTCCCGGCCCTGACCTTAAAACTGATTGCGCGTTGGAGTTGCCAGGCTTTAGATAAGGGGCCTGCTTACTCCTTTACTCCTGCCCGGCGAGTTATTGTAAACCTTTTGAATTATTTTTACATAACCGTAAATTTCTCGTCAAGCGCTTTTTATCTCCATATTTATCGGATACTCATTCTGTTAAGCGTCGCCCGATTCCCATTTTATCCTGAATGTAAATCAACTTAAATCTAAAGGCAACGCTTTGAAATAGTCAATTCTTAGCTTCATCTGATCCCTCATGCTAAAAAGTAAACCTTGCTAAGGAACACCTATACGAGTGTATGGGATATATCGTTAATTTGACAAAATAATATTAAAATAATATTACCTTACGATCAACATAATATTACGGTACGATCAAAATAATATTACCTTACGATCAAAATAATATTACCTTACGATAAAAATAATATTACATTACGATCAAAATAATATTACCTTACGATCAAAATAATAATATTACCTTACGACCAAAATAATATTACCTTACGATCAACATAATATTACAATAGCTTACGACCAAAATAATATTACCTTACGATCAAAATAATATTACCTTACGATCAATATAATATTACAATACCTTACGACCAAAATAATATTACCTTACTTTCAAAATAATATTACCTTACGATCAAAAAAATGTTACCTTACGATCAAAATAATATTACCTTACTTTCCAAATAATATTACCTTACGATCAAAATAATATTACCTAACGATCAAAATAATAATATTACCATACGATCAACATAATATTACAATACCTTACGACCAAAATAATATTACCTTACGATCAACATAATATTACCTTACGATCAAAATAATATTACCTTACGATCAAAATAATATTACCATACTATCAAAATAATATTACCTTACGATCAATATAATATTACAATACCTTGTAATACGTAATACCTTACGACCAAAATAATATTACCTTACGATCAACATAATATTACCTTACGATCAAAATAATATTACCTTACGATCAAAATAATATTACCTTACGATCAAAATAATATTACATTACGATCAAAATAATAATATTAACTTACGATCAACCTAATATAACAATACCTTACGACCAAAATAATATTACCTTAAGATCAAAATAATATTACATTACGATCAAAATAATATTACCTTACGATCAAAATAATATTACCTTACGATCAAAATAATATTACCTTACGATCAAAATAATATTACCTTACGATCAAAATTATATAACCTTACGATCAAGAATCTTATTTTATACACATGTATACTATCTCTGTTTCCTTGTCGGGGTAGACAAAGAAGACTTAACCCCAGAATTTCCTATCGCGACACACATCCTTCGCTTCTTCTATTGTTCATCCATACAACATCTCATGTAACTCCTACAATTTCTATTAATTTCACTTGCCTTCTTTCAAAATATAATTCACTTGATCTAACCATACTTTCTTTAGTCTTTCTGTAAAACAGTGGTTCTTAACCTTTAACGACTCGCGGCACTCTAAATATCCTAAAATATTTTCGCAACCCTCTAGTATTTACTAACATAATAATCAGAATTTATTTTTAAATAGTGTTATTTACAGATAATAATAACAAAAAATAAATAAATAAACAGATACCTTAGCCCCCCCCCCCCCCCCCCCACCCCCCGTTACGAAACGCTGCTCCAGAACACATTTGTTTTGTACCTCTTTCATAATTCATTCGTTCTACGTGTCCAAGCCATTGCAAATTGCTCTTCTTCATCAGTTTTAAATGAACATTCCACCTTAATCACTTCATTCCTTATTCTGTTACTCGTATATTCTCCACATATTACTCGTATGTTCTCAGTGCATGCATTTTGACAGCATTTATTCGTCTCCTTTCAGTCTTTTCCACTTCCACGCTATTTTTCCACACATCAATGTTGGTACTAAAATACTGTTGTGGACTATTATCTAAGCTGATTTTGATACTATTCAATTCAAATACATATGTTTTAGTGCTACGTTAACCTGTCACTACACGCCATTCCATATCTCTTGTAACTTTTCCATTATCTGAAAGAATCGTCATGATTTTGAATTTCACAACATCCATTCTCAGATCTTTCTCTTTACATCTGTCATACAAATTACTTATCAAACTGTTTAATTCTCTTTACATCCGTCATGCAAATTACTTATCAAATTGTTTAATTCTCTTTACATCCGTCATACAAATTACTTATCAAACTGTGTAATTCTCTTTACATCCGTCATACAAATTACTTATCGAACTGTTTAATTCTCTTTACATCCGTCATACAAATAACTTATCAAACTGTTTTATTCTCTTTACATCCGTCATACAAATTACTTATCAAACTATTTAATTCTCTTTACATTAGTCATACAAATTACTTATCGAACTGTGTAATTTTCTTTACATCTGTCATACAAATTACTAATCGAACTGTTTTATTCTCTTTACATCCGTCATACAAATTACTTATCAAACTATTTAATTCTCTTTACATCCGTCATACAAATTACTTATCAAACTGTGTAATTCTCTTTACATCCGTCATACAAATTACTTATCGAACTGTCTAATTCTCTTTACATCTGTCATCCAAATTACTTATCGAACTGTTTTATTCTCTTTACATCCGTCATACAAATTACTTATCAAACTATTTAATTCTCTTTACATCCGTCATACAAATTACTTATCAAACTGTGTAATTCTTTTTACATCTGTCATACAAATTACTTATCAAACTGTGTAATTCTCCTTACATCCGTCATACAAATTACTTATCGAACTGTTTTATTCTCTTTACATCCGTCATACAAATTACTTATCAAACTGTTTTATTCTCTTTACATCCGTCATACAAATTACTTATCAAACTGTGTAATTCTCTTTACATCTATCATACAAATTACTTATCATACTACACAATTCATCTATATATACTCAGGTCAATTTAATAAGCAATCTCCCAAACCTGTTTCCTATTCAAACATCAACTTCTTTACTCCACCTACACACTTCTTCCTCTTACAATCCATTAGTCCCTATTTTTCTACACCAAAGTGACCACTAACAAATGTATCATAAATATGTAATTTAGATTCTCATCATTTGACGAGGAAGACAGAGTTATTTGGAACCGGCAGTGAGCTCAATACATAGAATAGAGCCGTAAGGGTTAAAATGTGAATACAACGATAAATGGTGTAAAATTAATTTTATTGAACTAAAAATATATTTATAATCATATAATATGAAAGCAACTAAATTATTTTATAAATATGTTAATAAATATTTTTATACTAAACTTCTCAATAATAATAATTACTGAAGGGTAATCTCAAATAACGAAGTGGAAAGTCGTAGAGGTTGATGGGAAGGTGTATGGACGTGTAAAAGGTCAAGGATGTGTGTCGAGTTAGGAAAGTATGGCACTATGTCCTCTCTAACTATCCCGACAGGAAAATGGTGTGATGGCATGTATGTAGGTAAATAATTCTTATATCACATTTAGATGCTAGTGTAATGCATTTTTTTAATATTTGCATAGTACAGCAATTCTTATATATAATTAAGTGTATACTCATAAAAGTATATTTAAGGAGGTATTGCACGCAGCAGTTTGCAGCGCTTCAAGATGATGTGCTTGCTGATGGATATGTTGCGTGACCTATTACACGCATCAGCTTGCAGCGCTACAAGTTGAAGTGCTTGCTGGCTGGAGATGTGGCGCGACCACATGTCCACGCCTAAGCTAGGTGGGGAGCGCTTGACCAACCCTGAACGCGTCTAGGTGCCCACCGTCAGTGCCATATAACAATATTAATTCACTCAAGAATTCCTTCGTGTATACACGAATGTCAGACATTTTAAATATAGGAAGAAGCAAGTAAAAAATACAACAAATACACAAGTATAACACTATCATATAAACAGGTACACAAAACAAATACACAAGTACAACACTATCATATAAACAGGTTCACAAAACTTAAAATCAGGTTACTTTTCAATACGCACGTGACACTGCAAGGCTAACAGCAGGACGGCAGGGAGAGGAGCATGCTGACAGACGTTTTACACATAACAGCATGCTCGTGTGCTTGTTGAAAATATCAAAACGATCCGTTGGTCATCAGCTTGCACACGACATTTGTACCCTATTACACGCGCAGCTTGCAGCGCTACATGCTGATATCAACATGTAGCGCTGCAAGCTGCTGCGTGTAATACCCCCTTTAGGGATTAATGTGAACTTAAGGCTGATGTGCAGAGTAAGATGAAGAAGAGCACTCTTATACGGTTTGGGCACGTGGAATGAATTCATGAAAAAACACTAATAAAATGAATATACAATGCGATTGTGAATGGTAGAGGAAGACTAAGAAAGTATGGTTGGTTCAAGTATATGCTATTTAAATAGAATGAAAAAAACGTCCGAGAAATCGTAGGAAGGAGTTGTATAGATGTAGAAGCGATGAAAAATATGTTTCATTATTGGAAAGTCTGGCACTCTCTCTTCTCTACCTACCCAGACAGGGAGTCAGCGTGATGCTATGTATACAAGAAGAGAGACAAAGCTCAATTTTGTTGTACAATGTAAAGTTTTAGTGCATCTTGAATATCAGGCTTTATATTCTGAATTAACGAATCAGTTGAGTGAGTGTACGAGCCTTTATATTCAGAATTAACGAATCAGTTGAGTGAGTGTACGAGCCTTTATATTCTGAATTAACGAATCAGTTGAGTGAGTGTACGAGCCTTTATATTCAGCATTAACGAATCAGTGGAGTGAGTGTACGAGCCTTTATATTCAGAATTAACGAATCAGTTGAGTGAATGTACGAGCCTTTATATTCAGAATTAACGAATCAGTTGAGTGAGTGTACGAGCCTTTATATTCTGAATTAACGAATCAGTTAAGTGAGTGTACGAGCCTTTGTATTCTGAATTAACGAATCAGTTGAGTGAGTGTACGAGCCTTTATATTCAGAATTAACGAATCAGTTGAGTGAGTGTACGAGCCTTTATATTCAGAATTAACGAATCAGTTGAGTGAGTGTACGAATAGTTTAAAGTAACAAAGATAGTATCATCATAAAGCCTTGATTTAGAGAGTTAAATAAATGAATGGGCTCTTTCTAGGAATTATAAAATGAATTGCCCAGTTCCATCGTTAGGATAATTTGATACAGTAGATCTTCCTACAAATGCGAGTTCAAAATTAAAATTTGATATTAGAAATTATACAAATATTCTTAATTAATTTATTTAATTAACGACACAACAGTGTCTTTTATATACAAATGAACATATGACAAGTTATACAAGTATTTCAAATTATTGACAAATAATACAAAACTTTGTCTTAAAAGATTTTTGAAGTTACATCTGTCTGATTCCGTCTATTATATTTTGTTTACAAATCAATCTGGAGTTCTATACATACTTGTAGAGAATCAATTAATTTAAATAGTTTTGTTAATCACCAGTAAACAACGTTGGATAGAGATTACAACCTTGTGGAATACCTGATTGTGTAACAAAAGGTTTGGCTTCGAATATACCATAAGAAACAATCTGATATCTGTTAGACAAGTAAAGGGTCTTTCAAATTGAGCGGTTTTTTAAATAAAACAAACAATTTGCTTTGATTTCAAAAAAGTTTTTATTGGTCATTGAAGTATTATGTATGACATTTAAACACAAAAAACAATAACCCCCTCTTACAGCTCCACAGATGTTCACTCTTTTGTCAAAAAAATCGATGACATTTTGGCATAATTGCGGTTCTAACTCACCAATAACGCGAATAATTTCATCCTTCAGCTCAGGAATTGATTAGGGGTCATTTCTATAGACCTGGTTTTTTACGTAACCCCAGAGGAAATAGTCCAACGGTGTCAGATCACAATATCTTGGTGGCCAATTAACATCACCGTTTCCGGAGATTACAACACATAACATAATTCAACAATTTGAACGCGTTGTTGTATTGTATACGACTCCATTTTTATAAATGTCAAACATTACACTTCTCAAATGTCATAAGACCCAGCCAAGTTCGCGACGCTATCTGTGTTTTATCAAATAATAAAAAAAATCGCTCAATTTGAAGGACTTTAGTTTGTAAAGGGTCGTAAATGACGATTTGAAATACTGAGTTGATCCATTGTTATTGTAAGAATTCGATGATTTATTTTGTCGAATGCGTTTTGCAAGGTTATGATATAAGCAATCAACCTAAGAGCCAGCATCTATTGTCATGTTGAGGATTAACAGAGATTTGTAAAGATTTTGATGCAGAGTTTGAATGTTTCAGCTAAGTGTTAATGATGTACTACGACGAAAATTTAATACGCATATTTTATATTTTCATTGACTTATTTTTTTCATTGAATTAACATTTGCTGTGAGCATGACTATAAAAAGAAATCATCTCAAATCCATGTTTTAGCAATTCAGAAAGATGGGCACTTCTGGGAATTATTTAACCGTTCCCGAAAAATCTTCGCTCACGGGAAGTTACTAACAATTTACTTTGCACTATAAATACCGCAAAAAACTTTCGGATGTTAATCCTTGCCATGCGCGAAAATTGGCTAGATATAATGTATCGTTTTATGAGAAGTACTTATACTATTAAAAAAATAATAAAGTTTTTTTTAATGGTTTTTGTTAAGTTGAAACCGGTTTATATTGTATTGTATTATACTTTTGTTTGGCGGGCTTTTCTTGTGAAAATATCTTCCAATCGACCAGAAAGTTTTTAAAATTTGCCGCCCTGTGATGGATATCGAGTGACCAGGACTTATATTTTATTTCATTTCTCCTAAATATACTGATTGCAGAGTCTTCGTACCTTATGTATTCCTCATCAAAACCTCTATGATTTGAATGATGTCATTACGAAATAAAAACATTTATAAATATCAACAGAAATAAATATTTTGTATAATTGATCGGAATTAATGAAGTCTTGAGTAGAAACCATACTGGAATCCTTTTTAAAATAATCTGGGTTCCAATAAGTATCTTATCAACTAGGCAATGGAGCTTGGGCGACTTGACGTGGATTTGTAAATATACTGATTGCAGAATCTTCGTACCTTATGTATTCCTCATCAAAACCTCTGTGATTTGAATGATGTCATTACGAAATAAAAACATTTATAAATATCAACAGAAATAAATATTTTGTATAATTGATCGGAATTAATGAAGTCTTGAGTAGAAACCATACTGGAATCCTTTTTAAAATAATCTGGGTTCCAATAAGTATCTTATCAACTAGGCAATGGAGCTTGGGCGACTTGACGTGGATTTGTAAATATACTGATTGCAGAATCTTCGTACCTTATGTATTCCTCATCAAAACCTCTGTGATTTGAATGATGTCATTACGAAATAAAAACATTTATAAATATCAACAGAAATAAATATTTTGTATAATTGATCGGAATTAATGAAGTCTTGAGTAGAAACCATACTGGAATCCTTTTTAAAATAATCTGGGTTCCAATAAGTATCTTATCAACTAGGCAATGGAGCTTGGGCGACTTGACGTGGATTTGTAAATATACTGATTGCAGAATCTTCGTACCTTATGTATTCCTCATCAAAACCTCTATGATTTGAATGATGTCATTACGAAATAAAAACATTTATAAATATCAACAGAAATAAATATTTTGTATAATTAATCGGCATTAATGAAGCGTTGAGTGGAAACCCGACTGGAATCCTTTTTAAAATAATCTGGGTTCCAATAAGTGTCTTATCAACTAGGCCATGGATCTTGTGCGACTTGACGTGGATTTGTAAACGGAATACTGAATGTAATATACAATACAACAACTAAGCTAACATACGAGTATATCAAAAGTAGTAAAATTTTCAATTCATTGTAGTATGTTTATAAATACATATCCTGCATTGCGAGTCATTTTCTTTCTCTCGTGATGTCAGACCATAAGTCCGTCGTCGTTCCTATTCATTTTATACTCAAGGAGTCCGTTTGAGTAGCATGTTTTCGTCATAAGATAAAAAAAATAAAGAATAATATGATTTTCAAGAGTAGATAACGCTTGATAGGAACTAGAGTAGATTACGCTTGATAGGAACTAGAGTAGATTACGCTTGATAGGAACTAGAGTAGATTACGCTTGATAGGAACTAGAGTAGATTACGCTTGATAGGAACTAGAGTAGATTACGCTTGATAGGAACTAGAGTAGATTACGCTTGATGGGAACTAGAGTAGATTACGTTTGATAGGAACTAGAGTAGATTACGCTTGATAGGAACTAGAGTAGACTACGCTTGATAGGAACTAGAGTAGATTACGCTTGATAGGAACTAATTTTGTTCCCCATAATAAAAAAATATAGATTTATTGATATGTATGATACATAACATTGTATGTGTGATACATATGTTAATACATTAACATTGTATGTATGATACATATGTAAATACATACATACCATCACGTCATTTCCCTATCGGGCAAGGTAGAGAGGACGTAGTACCATAATTTCCTAATTTGACACATATCCGTATCCTCTTTCACGTCTATACTCCTCACATAACCTCTACGATTTCTCAGACTTTCTACCTCTCCTTATTTCAGAACATCATTTACTTGATTCAACCATATTTTCCTTGGTCTTTCTTTCCTACACCTTCACATCTATACTACATATCTGTTTTGTTAGTCTTTCTTTATTCATTCGTTCTAAATGCCCAAACCATTTCAACGTACTCTTATTCCTCTTATTTAACGCATCAGCCAGTTTCAAATTCATCCATTACCACTTTTGTTACTCCATGTATTCTTCTCAGTACATCCCTAAAACTATTCTATCATTTATTGACACTCCGTGTATTTTTCTCAATATATCTTTTATTATTATTATGTCATACATTGACACTCCACGTATTCTTCACAATACACGGATCTTTCCAGTATTTATTTGGCTCCTCTCAGTCTTTTTCCCGTCCCCGTTTCACTCCCATATATCAAAGTTGGCACCAAAATACTATTGTAGACTATTATCTATGCAGAATTTGATGCTGTCCGGTTCGAACACATATGTTTTTGAGCCCGTTTGATATACTATATCTCTTAACTCTTTCATCACCTGAAAATATGCTACCCTAAATACGAGTATAAACAAATTGCGTCCTGAAACTGAATATATTTTTCAAGATAATGGAGAAAACAAATACTTTTAAGAGAGAATATATTTTTATATCGTCCTTTACTGTCCATGCAGTGAGACTCTGGAATCAGTTACAAACCAATATAAGACTTGCTCCGTCCTTGGCATGCTTTAAAAAGTGACTGAAAAAACTCTTAATTTCTAATCAATAAAATAACATATTTCATTCCCGATTTTTCTTTTCCTTTCCTCTCCACCATCCCTTCATTTTCTTTTGATTGATGATATTTCACTTTCTATAAAAAAATGATGTTCGGGTGATTGCCCGTCTTTGTGGGGTTCGTGGGCAAATGCTAACGTATGTGTTTATGGATTTCGTGAGGATGGATAGTCATTTGAATTATTTATGCAACCATGTAACTTCATTCATTTACTTTTGTCTGGTTGGTTGAAAGAGATTACCGCCTGGCAGTAAGCTCGCCAGATTGTATTTGCAATTAAAGTGCTAAATAAAATTAAAATAAAGGTTTCCCCCAGTCGAGTTACACCCCACCAATAGAGGGCAAGCCCAGTCGCGAGAACATCACATGCTTTTTGGCCCACATCTTTGTAGATATAAATAAAAAAAAAACAAATAACATCGTGGGTAATGTAAGGATCCAACTGAACCGATAACATAATAGTGTGTTGATGCCCACCTTAACGCAAAGTAGTGGTACTTAGATTTGATAGAAGAAGAATGGCAGTAAGATTAATGCTGTAGAGATGCGTGCAATAAAAACATTTGTGTAGTATCAATATATGTAGAGATGCGTGCAATAAAAATATTTGTGTAGTATCAATTAATGTAGAGATGCGTGCGATGAAAACATTTGTGTAGTATCAATATATGTAGAGATGCGTGCAATAAAAATATTTGTGTAGTATCAATTAATGTAGAGATGCGTGCGATGAAAACATTTGTGTAGTATCAATATATGAAGAGATGCGTGCAATAAAAACATTTGTGTAGTATCAATATACTATATGTAGAGATGCGTACAATAAAAACATTTGTTTGGTATCAATATATGTAGAGATGCGTGCAATAAAAACATTTGTGTAGTATCAATATATGTAGAGATGCGTGCAATAAAAACATTTGTGTAGTATCAATATGTAGAGTAGTGTAGTAACAATATGTAGAGATGCGTGCAATAAAAATATTTGTGTAGTACCAATATATGTAGAGATGCGTGCAATAAAAACATTTGTTTGGTATCAATATATGTAGAGATGCGTGTAATAAAAACATTTGTGTAGTATCAATATATGTAGAGATGCGTGCAATAAAAACATTTGTGTAGTATCAATATATGTAGAGATGCGTACAATAAAAACATTTGTGTAGTAACAATATGTAGAGATGCGTGCAATAAAAATATTTGTGTAGTACCAATATATGTAGAGATGCGTGCAATAAAAATATTTGAACGAAAGGATCAGAAATGAATGCATGGATAAGAATAGACGTTTTAAGTAAGATGGAAAAAGTAGTTTTAAGATAGTTTGGACACTCGAAGAGAATGACTGATAAAATAATGAAAAAGCGAGTATGTGCGACAAAATACTGGCTAAAAATCACGATGGAGGGTCACGACATGAGTAAGAGGCAGATAAATGATTGATTAGATCAAGAGAATGAAATTTTAAAGAAATAAAGGTAAGGAGTAAAAGTAACAGAAGGAACTATATGAGTAGATGTTTGAATGTGGAGGAGGGGAAGAAAGTATGTTGTGATAGGAAAGTTTGGCACTTTTGTCTACTTCAACAAGGAAATGAGGTGATGGCGTATATATGTACGAATATATATAATATAAATGAAATTGTGAATGCCATTTTCGTGAATGTTGAAAATTATAAAAAAATCGCAAATTGAGAGGGAGGTTGTACTGTAAACAATAAAAGTGTATTAAAATATGTGATAGTAATACATTCGGCTTTAGATGGAGTGTAGTGGATATGTGTGTTTCATATTTTATCAGACATCTTCCAAAAAGGGTAATTTTTACGAGCTTTCTCAAGCTGCACACACTACCTACATCTCTTATTTATTTATATACAATATTTAACACTTTTATTGCAAATACAATCTGGCGGGCTTATTGCCAGGCGGGAATCTCTTCCAACCAACCAGACAAAAGTAAAAGAAGCAAGTTACGCGGTCGCATAAATCATTTAAATTACTATCCATCCCCACGGAATCCATAAACACACACGTGAGCATACCATATTCCCACGAACCCCACAAAGACGGACAATCACCCGAACATTTTTTTTCATTTAAAGTGAGATATCACCAATTAAAAGGAAACGAAGGGTGGTGGAGAGGAAAGGAAAAGAAAAATCACGAATGAAACACGTTATTTTACTGACTAGAAATTAAGAGTTTTTTTCAGTCTCTTCTTAAAGCATGTAAAATACGGAGCGAGTCTTATATTGGTTTGTAACTGATTCCAGAGTCTCATTTTGGACAGTAAAGGACGACGTAAAAAAAGAGGAGCAGTGAACTGGAAAGGCCAATAGACAATCTCTGTTTGGGCGTAACGCTAATCCAGGATTGTAAAGACGCTGAAAATTACTCTTACACTCAGAGGTAGATCATTGCGCACCACAGAATCAGCAACACCCATACCGTAGACATTTTTTTTAATAAATGAAATTATTGATATGTAAATTATCATATCGCTATTACATAATAATCTTAACTATCCCGCTACCTCTGCATTTCTTGTAAAAATGTTCAGCGTCTCTCCGATCATAGAATAAGAGATTGCTTCTTGTCATTTCCAGCTTATCGCTCTTTCTTCTTCACGTCATCATTAACTCTTAATGCTATCAGCTAACGTTAGACTTTACTTCAATTGACTTGTTTCTTTCACTATTCTCCATTATATTTTCCTTTTCTTATTCCTCTCTTTCCTATGTTTGGTATATTTTCTTTTCATTTCCCAATTCTCAGCTTTAAATTTGTAATTCATTGTTTTGACATTCTTTAACTTTTTTTCTGTTTGTGTGTAACCTACAAACATTTGCAATTGGCACAACACGGGTAGTTCACATCTTGTTGGTTGAAATAGATTACTGTAGGACAACAAAACGACCAAGTGTGTCTTTCTGCAATCTAGTGCCAACTAAATCTAGTGCAAACTACCGTTGTGCAACAAAAGGACCAAATGTATCTTTGTGGAATCTAGTGCAAACTAAGTCTAGTGCAAACTACCGTAGGGCAATAAAAGGACCAAATGTATCTTTGTGCAATCTAGCGCAAACTAAAGATTTGTGACGAAATACTGTTCCTCATCTTCCTCTTGGTTTAGGTCGTATGACCTGTTTGTGACGGTGGGCTGTCCTGGGATGATGACGTCCAGCTGTCCTTCCACCTTTTCGGGGGCCTTCCTGTTAATCTCCTGCTGTTAAGGTTTTGAGTCTAAATGATTCTTGCCAGTCTTATATCCTCCATGCGGTCCACAACATGATCCCTCCAAAAGCGCCTTCGGTTTATTCTCCACCTCACTATGTCTTCAACGCCACATACAGACTTTATCGTCTCATTTCTGACCCGATCTCTAAGAGTACTGCCTGCAATGGAGCGTTGGGTTCTCATTTCTGCCACTCTGATAAGATTTTTTGTCCTGTTGGTATCGGCTCTCGTTTCTATCCCAAATGTCATAATGGGGCAGACGCATGTCTTATATATCCTGATATTACTTTTGGTTAGCATGTGTTTGTTTCTCCATATAGTGCCCCGCAGGCAGCCAGCCAAAGCTGTCGCTTTATTAGTTTGTGCTCGTACTTGACTATATAGGTCACTGTTGCTGGAGATCTCAACACTTGGGTAAGTGAATTGCATGACTTGCTCGATGGGTATGTCGCAGTTTGCATCTGAGTGGCTCTTTTGATATTGTTAAGCATTTTGTTTTATTGACCGAAATCGTCATATTGTATTTCTTAGAAGCAAGGTGAAATTTGTAGAGCATTCTCTGAAGATCATCTTCACTTTCTGCCAATATTGACGTAATACTGGATAGCAAAATTTGCAATCCAAACAAGAGTGAGAGTTATGACTTGAGTGGGCGGCACTAAAATGTATAGTTAGACCAACTGAATGAAATTTTGAAAGAAATTAAGATTAAAAGTAAAATTAACAGAAATAACTGGATGAGAAGATGTAGGATGTGGAGGAGGTGAAGAAAGTAGGTCGTGATAGGAAAGTTTGACACTCTGTCTACTTC
Organism: Odontocerum albicorne; assembly: GCA_949825065.1. NCBI lineage: Eukaryota > Metazoa > Arthropoda > Insecta > Trichoptera > Odontoceridae > Odontocerum > Odontocerum albicorne. Next base: position 55,719,852 of record OX463839.1, on the reverse strand, counting down.
AACGAGGAAATGGGGGTGATGGTATGTACGAGTATGTATAGTATAAATTGAATCGTAATTTTTTTTTTAAATGTTGAATATCATAAAATATCGCAAATTGCGAGGGAGAATGTTCTCAAAACTTTTCTATTTAAGGGAATACAAGTGGAAAGGGAAGAGGGTGAGTTTTGCATGGGGTAGCTGGGGTGGGCCCTTATTTACAGTTCGGGAACAATTTAAAGGGGAATGTGGAGTGAAATAGTTGATGGAAATTTTATGTTGGAATTGAGAAAAATCTCTCCAATGAGTAAATATTCAAATCTAGCGCTTCGGAATAAAGATGAGAAAGCAGTGAGGGTTGTTTGTGGATGTCTGTAATGAAAAATATTGTATTATTTAAAAGCTTTCTGTTTTCTAAGTAATCAAAAAATTAATTTTTATAAAAAAATATTGAAAAATGTAACGATACGATTTAATGCTGTAAAAATGCTTGGCAGCAATAACAATACGTGGAACGACAATGTATGCGAGCTTAAAAGTAGTTGTATTAAGTAGGATGAAGAAAAGCACTTTTACATGGTATTGTATTATATTCAATTTTCGTTGTATACAGTACAACCTGGCGGACTTATTATTATATGACAATATCTTCCGACCAACCAGAAATATGTAAAAGAGCCTTAAAGTGAAAATTAGACTGCATTTCTTTTTTAAAAAATCTGGGTTACAACGGGAATCGAGCCTGTGTCCTCCGGATTGGAAGACAAGTGTCTTACCAATTAGGTCACGGATGTCGTCATTGTGTGTGTATGGGCATGTAGAACGGATGAATAAATTAAGACTAAAAATATATATGTACATTGCAAATGGGAAAAGAAGGCATGGTGCAGGAAGACCAAAATACCTCTGTGGTGTATAGTAATGAAACGTGGATATGTTTAAAATACATGGGGGGAAAATGTATCACCGAATACGACATGAAGTGTTTTTGAATGAATGTGAATTTAAGCATGTGTTGAGGATGACGAAGAGTAGTCTGAGATTGTTTGGGCATGTGGAACGAATGTACGAAGAGAGAAGTACAAACAATATACAGTGCAAATGAGAAAGAAATGCTTGACAGAGGAATACTGGAAAATATAGTAGGAGAAAGAAAATTAAGTTTGAAAATTTTATACGTATTGCACTTCTTAGCAAATCCGAATTACTGAAGAAAAATATTGAAGTGCGAGGCCAGTCGAAAATATTGTCTGCGTCGCCATTAATCGAGACTTTTGGACTTGAAGAGCCACAAGGTACTTAATCTGCTTGGTTGTCGGCATACTTCTTAGAAACACTTTACCTTATAGAAAGGCGAAAGACGACCTCCGTGGCCTGGTGGTAAGACACTTGTCTGCCGATCTGGAGGTTGCGGGTTCGATCCCCGCTGGATCCCAGATTTTTTAAAATATGATTCTAGCCTGGTTAACACTAAGGGCCTATAAAAAAAATATCTTTCTGGTTGGTTGGAAGAGATTGCTACATGGCAATAAACTAGCCAGGTAAAAAAAAAAGGCTTAGCTAAAATTATCAACGTAACTAGATACAGATCCTTTATTTTTTTTGTTTCATTGGTAACGAACCTTACACCATTGGTTTGAAGAAATATGCTTTATAGATTGAATACTATTTCTTGTTATATAACATACACTTCAAAAAGTGTCTTCAAGCATCGTAAAAAAGTCAATCATTTGGAGGTGACTACTCATTGACGATCCAATAAAGGCACTCTGTGACTTAGTTGTTAAGATACCTGTCTTCCTGCCTGGAGTTTACGGGTTTAATTCTAAGCCTAAGGTTTGCAAACAGAGTATCAGTCTAGTTTTCCCTTAAGACTTTTAAGTATTCAGGTAAAAAAAAACATATTTGGTAAGAAAACTTACAAGGAAGATGGACTACAAAGAAATTAAGAAAACGAGATGCTGGATCCCAGATTTATAAAAAAAAGTGTTCTAGTATGGTACTTAAGACCTCTTTAACATCTTTATGGTCGGTTGGAAGAGATTATTCAATTGTGTATTCGAAGCATCCACTATCATCTATGTGACGTGTTTCCAGTAGGAAGCAAATTTTGTGAGTTCTGTATAACCCCATGTTCCTATATGTTAAACCTTCTGTCAAGACACCCCTTTCTTCATGTTCTCTTGACATATAATCATCCCTACTCGGAGTCTAGTGGAAGAAATAGTCACATGCCAATAAGCCCTTGGAGTTAACTGTATACAACGGAAGTATAATAAATACAACGCAATACAATACAAGGCGACCTCTGCAGCCTAGTGGTAAAATTCTTGACCAGCACCCCAAAAAAGGGTACCTCTCTGGTAAAACAGTTTGTATGATAAAAATACTTCCATGTGCCTAGCATTAGTATTGCCTACATTATGAAAGATGAACCACGATTTACGTGACTACTTCAGAGCTTCTAAACTCAAAGACTCGATTACTGCGGCTGAAGACAATATTGTCTCCCGGCTACGATAGGCAATATGTTCGAAACACGTTTTTTTTTTATAAAATCTAGTGCAGTACCATGTAAAATATTGTCGATGAGTATTTATTGAGGTTATTGGTTGATTGAATTATAGAGGTGGAAGAAGGTGATATTTGCTGTTATTGAATAGTTGATTGGCCTGTATTTGAATAGATAATGCCCCAATAAGAGCGCCGGATTTAAATTTGGCGCCATTTTTTAAGGTTGACTGCTTTTAAAATTTCATATGTGCTATCTGTCAATCTTGCGATTAGTAAATATGGAACGCTAAACGAAAGAAGAACGCGTTATTATTGTTAAAACTTATTACAAAAATTGGGAAAGTTTTGCTGAAACAGTTTTTAGGAACGGTTGTTCCTTAAAGGAGAGATGATAAGGATGATTGTTGATAAATAAAACTCGTTTGAAATCGGAATATGCAAAGAGGTATTTTATTGATAAACGTCGGTATTTATAATATTTTGGAATGTGTGTGGGACGGAGCAAGATATATGTTGATGTCTCGTCTCACGCCTCACCATATGTTTATTGTCATCACGTAGGTATTCGTTGTTCTGACTGACAGCGCGGAAGATATGTTGCTGTCTCGTTTCCTCACGGAATGCGGTCTCCGCTAGTAGTGAGTTGAATGACCGACCGTGTGAACTTTGCCCATTGTTTGTCTCGCATTTTGAAGCATGCGAGTTTGATGACCGAGCGGGCAAAGATCGCCTCGTGGGTTCAGTGACCGCACGTATAGTCACTACAAGTTCGTACACTTCGTGGAATTTTCGGTTGAAATAGTGGTCCAAATGAGTCATCAATTTGATGATTAAGTAAAACATTTGAGGAAACTGGTTCAATTTTGGACAATAAGTCACCCATACGTCTTCGTAGCGGACGTTCACTTGAAAACATAGCCGCAATGAGAGAAAGTGTTACCAAAACCCCAGGGACATAAATTCGTCACCATTCATAAGAATTTCAAGAAGCACCTTTCAGCAAATTCTCACGAAAGATCCTCTATCTGCATGCCTACAAGATCTAACTGATCCTAGAATTTAAATCCGGCGCTATTATTGGAATATCCTATATAAATATATAAGCAAACTTAATGAGATATTGGAAGTTTCGCAGTAAAATTTCTTAATAAAGAACAAAATGGTTAGAATATTTAAAGTAGGGTAAAAAAGTTTTGTATAGTTTTTTCTTAGAAAAATTATGCCAAGACAAGTGAACCTGAAATTGTATTCCTTTAATTAGACATTATACTTAAATATTTAATTCAAGGATGAGATTTGCAAACGTCGTCTCGAGGATTATGTACACGCAATTCTGACCCTTGGAAGCGCCATTTCGGAGGGGTCATGAATATTAATTCAATAAGATTGATTTAATTACTTAGGCTGGGAAGGTAATTATTTTTTTAAAAAGGAAGAAGATTTTTTATGTCTTTATTAGCTCCGTGAAAGTTTTTCAAGATGAAATTTTGATTAGTAACTACATCAAAGGGAAAATTTAAAAAAATCCCCGAATAACTTAATTAAAACTTTCCGGATCGGGCTTTACGCCTTGAAGAACTATATCAATTAGGGAGGAATAAGAGAAGCCTTCAAAGGATTTGACGATCTATAAAGTACACGATTTAAGTGGAACACTGTGGCTAAGATTTCATTTTCATTAATAAAATATAATGTATTCACATATAGTACGTTCGTATTCTTCTTCTTCCCAGTGTCATGTCAGGTCCCCCCAAAGTTGAATATCACCTGAGAGTAGGCATCTTTGTCCCCAGCAGGCAGCCCGAAAATGATCTCCAACGCTCCTTATACCAGTCCAATCGCGTATATTGCGGAGCCAGGAGATTTGTCTCCTGCTAACACCTCTTCGACCCTTTATTTTGCCTTGGATGATCAGATGCAGTAATTTATACTTTGCTCCTTTAAGTACATGACCCAAATAGGACACCTTTCGGATTTTAATATTAGTCAGCAACTCTCTATCAATTTTGGATCTTTGAAGAACCCTTGTGTTGCTGATCATATCCGTCCAGGGTATCCGTAGCATTCTCCGGTGTATCCACATTTCGAATGCTTCCAGTCGGTTCATACTACCAACTTTGAGGGTCCATGATTCCACACCATGCAATAACACTGACCTAACGTAGCATTTGATTAACCGTTGTTACGTTCATGTAATCATCTCAAATCCCTGTAGGGATAGGCAGAGATAAAAGATCGCTTGACTTTTTTCATGAAAAACACAACTTCAAACTCTTTCAAATTCAAACACCCTTTTGTACATCTCGTTCGATTCCTGTGACTATACATACAAGTATAAATATTTCTTTTAAGATTTCATGCACTTTATTCAACTTTTTTTCGTTCACTCTTATGGTAACCCTCGATAAATTCAAATTGGTCGAGTGAATATTGAAGAGCGTGGCTGGAAGAAAATATTGTCTTCGGTCTCATTAATCAAGTATGTATGTTTAGAACCACTGGATCTGTAGGAAATACTACCGAACATCAATAGGTTACAATATTCGTGTACGTCTAGTGAATATTGTATTAAAAATTTATCCTTTTCTGATTGGCTAGAAATTATTGACATCTAGCAAGCAGCATGCGAGAATATAATAACATTAGGCCAAAATAAATAAATAAATATCTCAGATGAGTCTATACACAATTTTGGAATGCCGTCGTCGTTCCTGACCCTCGTAGGGGAAGAGAAAGCGAAACTGTGTCGTGGAGTTCTTTTTTAAGTGAGTGAGTTGTTGCATACCAGCAAACTCGCCAGCCACACCGCTGTACTGAAATTGATCGGAACACTAAAATGAGACGATCGGAGCACACCGACAAGTTTTTTTTTTTTTAAACAATATATATGACCGAAGTCACAGGTATCCATACTTCCGAATAATAGACAGAAAAATGCCTGTGTCATTCGAAGGGAGTAGCACACCGCTTGGAATGCAATTTACTATCGATTGGCTTTTTTAATGTTATGAAAAATATCTTAACGATAAATTTAGAAAAGTGACAGGCCTGCTCCTCTATTTCAAATAATTTTAGAGCTGTCTGTGAATGGCTTAAGAGCAAAACATGACTATTATTTTGTTTTGTAATTTGTTTTATCAAACGCTGTTTATTCCACTTTTTGTAACGGTATAACCCTACCGGTTTCAAGGCTTTCACCTCATCATCAGGTTAGCACAAACAAGTCTTGTTTGTAAGCCCGCCAGATTGTATTTGCAATAAAAGTGTTAAATAAATGAAATGAAGAGGTTAATCAATGTTCAAAGAGGTTGGATGATACCATCACGTCGTGTTTCTTTTGGGGTAAGCAGATAGGATAGACCTCAACATATTTATAGCAATGCACACTGCCATTGCTTTGTTCACATCAATGCATTTCATCATAATGTTTTCCTATTTCTCATACTTGTTACCTTTTTCATAGCCTTAAATAATAGTAGAAAAGCAAAAAAATTTGTTTGATCTTGACCAGGTCAATCAAAGATAATTCCTTTATCTTTACTAATACCATATATACTATATATATAAAAAATAGCTGTACTTTTAAAAAAAAAATCGTAAGAAATCCCGTAGTTTAATTGTAAAACTGAAAAGTTGTTAAAAAGTAATTAGACAAAAAAACATGAAATAATATAAAGTCGAAAACAATAGTTCATTTGCAAGTTTAATTTCGGTTCAAGTTTTAAAAACTTGGCCTTTTTTTGTTTTAAAGAGTTGCTGACAGACTTAACTTGTCTGAGAAAATATTTACAAATTAAATAAATTTAACGGATTTTAAATGGATGCTAATTAATTTTTCAAAAAGTGTAAAATGTTTGTAACTTTGATTGAACGACCTCTGTGCTCTTCATTCGGGTGTGTGGATTTGTTTTCTGAATATAATATATTGTTTTGTATTTTCTAACGCTTTGTTGTACATGATATAATTTTGTGGGCTTATTGCCATGTGGCAATCTTTTCAAGCCAATCATAAAAGTGTTTTTACTCTACAATACATGACATCATGGATTTTGATGAAATTTATACTCAGTATAGGAAAAGTTATGTATACAACAAGAAAAATAATGAAAAAAAAAAAAAAAAAGTGTTTTTTTTATTGAAAAAATGCACGATATTGCAAATTTGCATCACACATATTTTGTGGATTTTTACCATGCAGATAAGTTTTTACATGAAAATTATTGTGTAAATACATAAAACATACCTAAATTGTTATTATTTTTATCTTTTTCAATTTCTAAAACACTTTATTATGGTTTAATTAATTCTTGAAATGCAGTAAAAAGTTGAATCCACCATTCCTCCAACTGTCAGAATTAAAAATCAGTTTTTGATATACGAGTACAAACGCCTTTTTTATTTTTTTTTGCAAATAGTCAACAAGAGAGATAGTTGTATTTTATTCCCATGATTTTAGTGTATTTTATTCCCAAAGTATGGTCTTGCATTTATCACATTTTTTAAATTATCATGATGCAAATTTGCATCCCAATTCACTGTAGGGTTAAGGAGGTTGGAGTATTTTTTTATTGTCAGCCACCCTGTGGATAGAAAATGATTGCTTGTAATGGTTTAGAGGTTCCCAAACTTATTTGGTCTACAGCCCCTTATTATTTTTTTTTTTTTTTTTCAAAACAGGCTTAGCCCAATTACATTAAAAAATACAAGACATTAAAAAAGAAGAAAATTTACAGGGAATTTTTTTTAAAATTATATAAAATAAAAAATAATGCATATGTATGCAAACGAGTATTTACACACAAACGTATGTTACATATATATTCAGTCACTTAAGTATGTTGATGAGTGCTTTCTAACGCGCTTAATCTAAGAAGAAATATTACTTTTGCTTTTGGTAATGTGATATGAAATATGTCAATATCCGAAGCAGTCCCGTTAAGAAGAGTTAAGGCCCTTCCAACAGGCATAGCGGCTGGAAGACCCGTTCTTGCGAGAACAGTTCTTGCCGGCGCAGTCTAGTGTAATTGTTAGGAACATTTAACGCTAATCTTTGTAGTAATGCTGGACAGCTCACAACTCCTCGAACGAGTTTGACAACGTATACCAGGAGACGCAGATCTCTTCTTACGCTCAAGGAGTTATACCCGAGCATGCCCAGCAGAAACTGCGTAGGATATAGCCACGGATAGACACCAAACTCACTCATATAGAGATATCGTAGATATTTTTTTTTGTACTTTCTCCACCATGAGCGAGTTCTGCGCCCCCACCGGGCTCCAAATGCAAGCATTGCTTCCTAGTTTGCTACGGATCAATGAATTAAACAACGTTTTGAGCACCAATTGGTTTTCAAACGACTTAGAGATTCTCATAACAAATCCTAGAGTTTTATAAGCAGAGTTGCACATAACTTCTATGTGAGGACCAAACGCGAGATTGCTGTGGAACAAGACACCCAGATCTTTAATATTATCTGTTCGGGGTATAGGTATAGATTCTAGTGTATATCTATGAAATTTCAAGACGTGTGAGCGATGATACGACATAATTTTGCACTTTGATGCATTGAAATATAATTTATTATTGTGGCTCCACTCACAAACGTTGTTGAGATCTGACTGTAGGTTTAAGCAGTCGGTATAAGAACGAATTTTTTGAAAGATTTTGATGTCATCAGCAAATAGAAGAAACGTGGATTTTTTTATAACTCTACCTATATCATCAATAAAAATAAGAAATAAGGTAGGTCCAAGATTAGACCCCTGCGGAACACCTGAGTAGGCAGTGAAGTAATCGGAGTTGTAGATTCCATGTGAAACAAATTGTTTTCTATCTGTAAGATAATCTGACAGTAGCCTGGATAGTAGTAGTAAGTTACCTGGGATCCCAAGTTCACTCATTTTTTCTAATATTTTTTTGTGATTGACGCGATCAAAAGCTTTTGCAAAGTCATGATACGAACAATCAATCTGATTGCCACTATCTACAGCCCTTGAAACATAGTCGGTGAAGACCATCAGATTGGATTCAGTAGATCTGCCTCTTCTGAAGCCATGCTGCTCATCAATTATATATGGGTCCACTAACGACCTTAGTGTGCGATCCATAAACATTTCTAGGAGCTTAGCTATTGAAGAAAGTATGGCGATAGGTCTGTAGTTGGTAATATCGTTCTTAGAACCATTTTTAAATATGGGAATAAATCGAATCTTTTTCCATTCACTTGGAAAAGTATGGACTCGGAAGACAAGATTAAATATGTAAGCAAGAGGTGCAGAAAGCAATTCACTACAGCCCTTAAGAAAAAATGTAGGTATTCCGTCCGGCCCAACTGCTTTCGTGTTTTTCATCAACTTTATTTGTTTGAGTATATCAAATGTAGTGATGCTTAGCTTAAATCCCGAGGAAGTAAGAAGTTAAGAAAAAAAATGTCATCACCCTCCTAGAATTTACTTTCTTTAAGCGAACAAACAGAAAGATGCTGTAATAAATTTGTGTTATTTTATTTATCTGTATTTTTTTTGCCTTTGTCCTACAACTTAATATTTTGTTTTAAAGAAAGGAAAAAAATGGTTGTTAAAATGACACTTTTAAAAATAATCGGGGGGAGGGAGGAATAAGGGCGTAACAGTTTATATGTGCACGTCATGAATTTTCAACCAATATGACGTTAGAAATTAATGAAAATCCTGCATTATTACATGTCACTCAATAAATATAACATTAAAAAACAAAATGTGTTTCTCCATAACTCATATATATAATCCAATATTTTTTTCTTTTGTAAATGTTACATAACATTGGTTAATATTTTCTTTCAATGTTTTTTTCTTAATTTGTTTTCTTCACATTATAAGTATGTTTAAGCCGTTTAAGTACTCGTATATTCCACCAATCAAATGGCACGAATCTATGACATTAAACTCGCCATTTACATACTATATAATCGTGTCTTGATAGTTTTATTGCAAGAAATGTAATCACAGTTTCAAGCGAAGTATTCAGTACTGAATTTCCTTCTTTAATATGTCGCATGAAACATAGTCACCATGAAAATGTACTTATTTAGCGATAATTTTTTTACTGCAAAAAAAAGGTCTTTTTGTTAAAGCATAAAAACAAACGTTATTGTTTTACGAATAAACAAGTCTTTGTTGTGTTAAAAAAATGTCAAATTGAAAATGTTCGAGACGAAAAAAAAAACGAATGAAAAAAAAAACTTGCCAATAAAACCTTTCGGCATTTATAAAAAGCTCAACCGATAAAATAAACCGATTCCCGATCCATTAAGGGAATAACATTTATATTTGAATTTTTCATAAATCTTCGCCGGCGCAAGGCGCTGTTAACCGTCCATATTCCTGAATTTGAAATTTAAATTGGACGTTTGGGCGGAGAGTGCAAAGTGTGTGCGAAAGGGTAGGCGGGTACTGGCACCTTCGTGATACCGCCAGTATCTGGGACAGAACTGGCATTTTTCAACCTTAGAGGAGCTTTGAATTGGCACATTTCTGTGTGTTCATTTATTTATAATTTATTACAAATAGAACATAAAAATAACATCAAATAAAGAAAATTTTGAGAGTCAGTCAAGACTCTCGAAGACACTCATATATTCTTGTATGTATATTGGACAATATGTTGATGGCCCTTCGGAGATTTGAAATACTGAAGACTTCTTCTTCCTGGCACTGTCCCAACTCATTGCCTAGGTAGGCTGTTGGGGTCGGCTCTTCTCGATCTCAGGCTGTATATACTTCGGTTCTGGGTGTCGCTTTCATCTAGGCCGTTTCTCTGCAGGATTTTGGAGCAATGAGTCATTCAGGAGTTCTTTGGTCTTCCTCTAGATGGCTGTCGAGGAAGATCCACAGACATTGCCTGATTTACAGTATGGTCTGGTGGTCTCCGTCTTATGTGCCCGTACCATCTCAGCTGTCGCTCTGAAAGACTGAAGACAAAAGTCGTAAGATTGTCATGAGTGGAACGGTACCACCACGTAGATTTAAGTTTTTAAAGAAAGTACACGAATATATATAATTAACATCATATTGTATTACATTGTATTCTACTACACTTTTGTTCTTTACGATATAACATGGTCGGTTTATTACCACTTGACAATTCCCACCAATCAACCAGAAAAAAATATAAAGAGACCTCGAGTGAAAACCAGATATGATCTGTATAAAAAAAAGTACACACTGGAATTGAACCCGTAACCTCCGGTTGTTGTTAACTAGTCCATGTAGGTCGTCATTTTAATAATCAATAAAAAATGGAAGGATAATTTTCTGGAATGAGAAATAGGTCGTGGCTAGCAAATTTAAAGCAGAGATAGGAGGATGGTTTGGCTACGCGAAATGAACGAAGAAAGACTAACAAAACAATTATACAGTGAAAATGTGAGTGGAAAGTGTGGTAGAGAAAGACCAAGAAAGTATGGTTGGATCAATTGTATGACGTTTTGAAAGAAGGAAATGTAAAAAGTCGGAGAAATTGTTGGAATTATATGAGAAGGTATATGGATGCGATAGAGTTAAAAAATGTGCGCCACGATAGCAATGCCAGACATTCTATCCTTTATGTTTACCCCTACGAGGGAATAGTGCGATATTCTATATCATATGTAGATATGTATTCCACATCAACGTTCCCCCTAATTTTTTCATTGTGTGTGCGGCCCATTAACTTATATGTGCAAAAAAAAAGAGGGAAGTGCGCAAATATGCATATTCATGCATAGATAAAATTAAGTAATCAACATAATGTATCACGAAATCATAAATTACATTTTTCAAATATTAACAAATATTTGTTCTAAACAAAAATCCACTTCTGTATTTTCAAATGAATAATACATAAATAAACTAAATAATCTGAATATATAATAAATAAAAAATCATGGTCACCTTTCTACACTATTCTTTCCTTACGGCACGTGGACTCTATATGGTGTTTTCATGTTCCGCACACATCTTAAAGAAAGGAACATGAGGACACATCATAAAATATCAAATAAAATATACTCGTATAATTGCGAAAAACCAAATATGTTTACAAGTTCCTTTCTTTGAGATGTGTGCGGAAGATGGAAACATGTGTGCGGACAACTTTTAACAGATGTGCGGCCGTACACACCTTAGAGGGAACGTTGTTCCACATAGAACATATGGTAAGAAACAATCAAGAACATGGGAGAGTCATCCAAGGCTAAGAATGTTGGACAACGTACTGGTGCCCAACTTCTATTTCTAGTCTTCCTGGATGGATTCAGGAAGACTGGAAACAAAATGCACAAGATTGTCATAAGTGGAACGGTCTCATAATGACGAATTAAGTGTTAATTTAATGAAACAGCGAAGTATTTGAAAAAATATAATTTTCACCATCGTACACGATTTCATTATATGGAATAAAAACATGGACGATGAGAAAGACAAAAATAAACATTATAGATGCCTTCAATATGTGATGTTGGAGGCAGATGTTTTTTATCCCATGAACCGCAAGGCGTATTGACACTGCTCTCATGTAAGAATTGGCGATCATCGAACGACTTTCGACAACATGAAGAAAAATAATTTTAACGTATTTTGGGCTTGTTGCTAGAAAGAACGATGAAAGTCTGGATAAGTTGGTGATCATGGTGACAGTTGAAAAAAGGGTGAAAAAGAGGAAGGTGTCTTATGAGATGGATGAATAAAATAAATGGATTAAGAAGATCTTCTTTAACCCTTCCCTCCCTGTGATGTGTAACTAGTGCACATTGCTTCTGAACACTTTAATATCTCTATAAATATAATAAATATCGGGTTCAGATTTTAGGTATTCCTCAGTAATACATTTACGCATTGAATGAAAAAATAATATTAATAATAATTAGCACTTATCGGACACATCAGAGATATTTTGTGAAAATCGGGAATAAATTCACCAATACAATCAAACGTGTGCCAGTGTGTGACGTAGGTATATTCATTCTAAAAACAGCTATGGGTGAGGAAGTGACGCTATTCACGTCTCACTTTCACTCTACTTCGGTATATGGGAACGCAATAAATAGAATCTCAGTTCGCTCGCTTTAGTAGCTTTTGGGCATCCATTTGAGGTGGTTTCTTCGCCCGTTTTGAGAACGTCGGCCGATGTTTTTTTCATGTTTTCAGTAATGAAATTTCAATTATTATCACTTTTGACTTCAAATTTAATTATTGTAATTTAAGCGGATTGGCTATGAATATTCTTATTTTTTTCGATTTTAAATCGCTCATTTTTACATGTGTATTGAATACATAGCACCGGCACGCGCGGATTTTTTAGCACAGGAAGGGAAATGTTAAGTGCTGCATTTAACAAAGCCCATGAAGGAGATGAATGGATACATGTGGTGCGTCGAGTTCGAGGCAGAGGTCCACAACACTTAGCATTTAGCACGCGATAAAGAAGAAGAAAGACACTTTACAATATACCGACATGTGGCAATTTCTATCAATCATTAAAAAAAATGTTAAGGAGACCATAAGTGAAAAACACACCAGAACTCTAGTAAAGAAAAATAGACACCAACTAAAATTGAAGTTGTGGAATGTCCCTTAAAGGTATATGATGATTATGATTGTTGATAAATAATAAAACACGTTAGATCGCAATGCGGAAAGAGAGTGAATAGTTTATTTTGATAGTACGTAGGTATTTATAACATTTCAGAATGGGCGCGGGAGTGCTCTCGCGATATGCTTCTATCTCGCTTCTGTGAATGCAGAAATGGTCAATTGTAGTATGTAGGTAACAATCTATTTACGGAACCGGCGAGACAGCGTGGTGCGTTCTCTCTCTAGTATGTAGTGCGGTCCACTCGCTACGGGATGACTGGCCGGCGGGTGATCTTTGGATTGTTTATTTAAATTTGTCGAGGAATGCGAATCTCATCGGTCATTGACCGTATGTATGCGACAATATTCCGCGACGACAAAGTCATAACCTCCGTATTAGAAGACAGGCTTGTTGTCAACTAATCCACAGAGTTTGTATTAGGTGTACAAATAAGTTTCCGCCGTTTTTTATAAAAAAATGGGCATTTATTGTGAAAGAACGGAACCTCATGTTTTATTCGAAGTGGTACCCATCGCTTGCCACTACTTTTCCCCATCTTTCTGTCAGCATACGAATACCGCGTCAGTCATCATCATCATCTTTTGAGGCTATCCACGAATCGACTCAATTTTTGGTATCTTCATATGATGTGAAGTGCTGCTCAGACAGGCCATGCGTCATCGATCAAAACAAGTGGTAATCAGAAGGAGCAATGTCTGGTGAATACAGCGGGTGGGGTAAAACTTCTCAATTGAGTGTTTCCAAATAGGTTTTGACCGGTGCCGCAACATGTGGACTAGCATTATCATGCAGGAGAATAATTTTGTCGTGTCTGGCGTAGTAGTGGGCGCGCTTTTCCTCGAGTGCTCGACTCAATCTCATCAATTATGTTCAGTAGACAGCCCCAGCAATGGTTTCATTCGGTTTGAGCAACTCATAATACACGACACCAAGCTGATCCCACCAAATACACAACAAGAGTTTTTTTCCATGAATATTTGGCTTAGCCGTAGATGTTGAAGCATGACCAGGGGATCCCCATGATTTCTTCCTTTTTGGATTATCATAATGGATGCATTTTTCATCACCAGTGACTATATGGTGCAGAAAACCCTTTCGTTTATGCCTGGCAAGCAGCATTTCACATGTGGAAAATTGGCATTCAAAGTTTCTCCGTGTCAGTTCATATGAATCCCAATTTCTTTGTTTTTGAATCATTCCCAATGATTTCAACCCATGTGAAATTGCTTGTTGAGTCACTCCTAATGTAAGTGCAAGTTCTTCTTGCGTTTGGCACGAATCTTGTTCCAATAATACTTCCAATTCCGCGTCTTCGTACACTTTCGGCCTTCCGCTACGTTCTTTGTCTTCGATGTCAAATTCACCGTTCTTAAACTTTTGAAACCACTCACGACAACTTCTCTCACTTAAGGCAGCCTCACCATATGCTTCTACAAGCAATCGATGCGCCTCAGCTGCAGATTTCTTCAAATTGAAGAAGTAAATCAAAAGTTCCCGCAAATGACGCTTATTCGGCTCAAAACTTGACATTTTCGAACACAAAAAAATATGTTATACTGATAAAAATTCACTAATATTTCAAGGTCATGTTGTTGACAGATGTCCAACCTTACGATAATGACATTTTACATCTGACAATTTTAACCATAACTTACTGGTGGCGCCAACTTTTGTCAAACGGCGGTGACTTATTTGTACACCCAATAATTTTATCGTTCAATAAAAAACAAAGAAATTTTAGACAGTGATACGTGGAACCTTTAACGAGGTCAAGACTGCCAATATTATTGGCAATATCCGGTTGTATGACACTGCACAATTTGGAAATATGTAAAAGGTAATAAGATTAATGGTAAATTCAAGATGCAACTTTATTTCTAAAAATAATACCTAATTTTATGGCCGCAGTCACTACCTTCCTATTCTTACGTTCAACTTATGCACATTTATTATGTTATATTTTTAATATGTCAATAATAGTAGGTTCGAGTCCTGAGTTGGATCGCCTTTAAGAAGAGTTTTCTCACTCTCTCTCTCCGTGGTTGCAGTCCTAAGACTGATTTGCAGCAATTTCAACTCTTCTCCTCCATTCCCCCCTGTCCTGTGCGGCTCTTTTTAAATCTGTATATGTTGAGCAGCGCACGTCCACCAACAGGTCCTCCAGGTACTCTCGGCGTGGGCGTCCCCTAGAGTTTGTCCCCTCGGTCATACCCTCCATTATGGCATTATTATTCTCACTGAACGGCGCTTTATAAATTGTCCTTTTATTATTATTTGGTAACGATAAAAACAACGATTTCCATATGTCTATTTCAAGCACTATGCTGAAAATCTCAGTCTGAAGGAACAAATAATTCAGAAGATCTTTTTTAGACAGGCGCTGAAAGCAGCCGGCTCGGTGTTTGTCGTCCACTCGACTGAAGGCGCGCCGCGAGTCTGGTCCTCCAAATACACTCATGTAGGGCGAGAGGCTGGCGCTTTTGCCAATACCTATCTCCTCTCTCTTCTCACAGAGCAATATCGTTTACAGATTGCGCCCAAATGCGGTAGATACTTGAGGGTTAAACGTTTCGGACGGAATCTGCGGTTTAGGAAACTGGTAATGGATTTTAGAAAGAAAATTTGAATAAAAAATATTGTAGTTAATTTTTTTGTTAACTTTTATTTATGTATATACGAGTATGTCACTGGTTGCTGTTCCAGTGGCGTGGAATGGCTGCGTCTTAGTGTTAAAGAAATGGATTTAGAGAGGTTTTTATCACAACTTATGATTGTTTATGATCACTACACACGTACGCTACACTACACAAAAAGCCGAATGTGTTACTAAAATATATCGGACTACCTACAAATACTTTTTAGTAGTTCGTTTTCCCTTGGTAAATTTTCAGTAGTTTTCTTAGTACACTTGGGAAAATGTAGCATGGTCCCTGTGACAGTTCACAAATTTGTCCCAATACAACCTTGTAACGACGTTCAGTAATTTTAATTATTTTATCAACTTTAATATAAGCCTCGATTCTAATAAATACCAAGTTATTTAGGTAAATACATGACATAAAACTAACAATAATGACAAATTTATACATCTTGTTACAAATTACCAAAAATGTGGCAGTTTGTTCAAATCAAATAATATTTGGTGACGTTTGTCAAAAGTCACTACGTTAGTCTGCATTGGATTGGGATGGGGTATACGATAGTTTCGATTTCAATTTTTTATACATAAAATTAAATGTTTGTAATTAGTATTAATTCATAGTGAATCTTGGCCTGTTTAAAGATAGATACAAATCATACAATACATTAGAAAGTCAGTATAATGAAAATTATGAATTAAAATGTCAGTTTAGAGAAAAACTATTTTTCGATTTATAAAAACCCCTTTTACCCCATCCCTTTGAGAAATGACATTTCAAATGTCACAGGAACCACCCAACATTTTTTCAAGTATACAATATATCGGAATACCTACAAAGACTTTTTAGTAGTGCGTTTTCTCTTGGTAAATTTTTTATGGTTTTCTTACTACATATATTAGGTCCTTACATATGAAATTGGCGTTTTGCCGTACTGCCAACTTTGATCTCAAATATCTTCTCTTTGGTTAGGAATTCCAAATTAAAATTTATACAGCTATTTACTCAAGTATTTGTGTTTTGAAAATTATAATTCATTTGTTTTTTCCTCAATTGTTTTTTTTCTTTGCGTCACTCAGTTTACAAAATGGAAAACTTGAAATATCGCGTTATTTACGAGTACGAGTTCCACCGTGGCACCAGTGCTGCAGAAACGGCTCGAAGGATTAATGATGTGTATGGCGACGGTGCCGCAAAAGAAAACACAGTGCGTTTTTGGTTCCAACGTTTTCGTTCTGGAAATTTCGACCTGCAGAAAAAGCCCCGTGGACGGCCGGAGACCAAAGTTGATAATGAAGAATTGAAGGCTATTGTGGAAGCGGATCCATCGCAAACCACGTCCGAGTTAGCTGCAGGCTGCGGTGTTAGTGATAAAACTGTTTTAATCCACTTGAAGCAAATTGGGAAGGTGAAAAAGCTTGAAAGGTGGGTACCTCACGAATTGAGTGAAGCAAATCAACAAACGCGCGTTGACTGCTGCGTTGCATTACTCAACCGGCACAATAATGAAGGGATTTTGAATCGAATCATTACCTGTGATGAAAAATGGATCCTCTATGATAATCGGAAGCGCTCATCGCAATGGCTGAACCCTGCCGAACCAGCCAAACCATGCCCCAAGCGAAAATTGACTCCAAAAAAGTTACTTGTGAGCGTTTGGTGGACTAGTGCTGGTGTCGTTCACTACAGCTTTCTTAAATCTGCCCAGACGATTACGGCAGATGTCTATTGTCAGCAACTGCAAACCATGATGGAAAAGCTAGCTGCTAAACAACCGAGGCTGGTTAATCGCTCTAGGCCACTGCTGCTTCATGATAACGCTAGACCACACACTGCACAACAGACGGCTACCAAATTAGAAGAGCTTCAATTGGAATGTCTAAGACATCCACCGTACTCTCCGGACCTTGCCCCGACAGATTACTATTTTTTTCGAAATTTGGATAACTTCTTGCAAGGGAAAAAATTCAACTCCGATGGGGCAGTCCAAACCGACTTCAAAGATTTTATTGATTCCCGTCCGAATGGTTTTTTTAGTAAAGGGATCGATGAACTACCTATGAGATGGCAAAAGTGCATAGATAGCAATGGTACATACTTTGATTAAATAAATATATTATATTAAAAAAAAATCAACTTTATGTTCCTCCCAAACAAAACGCCAATTTCATATGTAAGGACCTAATATTATTGTGAACATATGCAGATGCAACCTTATCTAATGACCGCAGCCACTACTTTCTATCCTTACACTATATTGTACTTATGTTGTAATTTATTTTTATCAAACACTGTTTATTCCACTATTTTGTGACGGTATAACCCTACCGGTTTCAAGGCTTTCACCTCATCTATACCGTCACAAAAAAGTGGAATAAACAGTGTTTGATAAAAATAAATTACAATGTCTTTAAACCTCCACAACGTTAATGCCTCAACTATAAACCACCAATTGTATTTATTTATATTTATTTTGTAATATTATAAACATGTCAATAATATTGGTTTAAATTTAGAGTTGGAATGCCTTTGAATGGAATTCGCTCTAAAAAAAAAAAGGCGCTCTATGGTAAAATCTTTTATTATTACTGCAGTACCTCCTTTTCCAATACTTAACCAAGCAAACGCATGATTTTTTTATGCTACGGAGTAACAGTTGAAAAAAACTTGAAACTTAGAAGGTACGATCATAACTCAAGGTGCGTTGCGTTATGATCGTACCTTCTAAGTTACATGTTTTTTTTCTAATTTGTTTATTATTTTTTCTTTTGTTTTTACTTAAGTGTTGTATTCACTGCACTACACCTAAAGCCAAATGCATCACTATCACATATCAGAAGATCTACAATGGTTTCTTCGCAGATCGTTTTACTTTGGTAAGTTTTCTGTGGTTTTCTTACGAAAGATGTTTTACTAAATATATTCAAATGCGGGGAAGTACCTAATGTAATGACCGTAGGTGCCACCTTCCTATCTTTATACAAACTTTTATTACATTTTTATTTTGTATTATTTTTAATCCGTCAATTATAATCGGTTCGGACCCTGAGCTAATGCGTTCTTGAGCAGAGTTTGCTCTCTAAAAGGCGCTATATAAATTGTCCTTTAACTTTTTTCTACACATATCAATTATATAATTCTTTATGGAAGTTAATTATGTAAACCTTTTTCCTCGAGATAACTTTCCAACAATTTATTTATGTTAATTTTTGTTGTTGGCGTATATAGCATAGCTAGTCTATTACCAAGTGGCAATCTCACACTGATAAAAAATAAGTTATTTTTTATCAGCTGTAAGAGATTGCCACTTGGTAATAGATCAGCTATGCTACTATATATACGCCAACAACAAAGAATTAACATAAATAAATTATTGGAAAGTTATCTCATTTTTGAATTTATGGTTTTATAATAAAACAATTTCGTTGTATACGGTATAACTTGGCTGGCTTACTATATTGCCATTTGGAAATAACTTCTAATCAAAAAGATCAAAACCCTTTAACTTGCTTTATTTACTTTTGTCTGGTTGGAAGAGGTTGTCGCCTGGCAATAAACCCACCAGAGTGTATTTAAAATGAAGTATCAAATAAATAAATAAATGTCAAAGAATAAACTAATGAACAAAGTGAAAATTAGACTGAAAGCATATTTTGTTAAAAAATCTTGGTTGCAACGGCAATCGAACCCGCCTTTCCTTATATTGATTTCCCCTATTATTTCCTGAAATAAGTTGCATCAAGTTTATATACTTATCAGCCAACATATAATATTTACTCTTGCAATCGTTACTTGCAGGAGAGTGGAAGGGTTGAAGACGATATCTTTATGGGGTGTCATTGTAACCCCTTGTGAGGTTTATGGGTTTATTGCCACTGTTATGCATTTATCATTTTTATCCCCAACATAACTCTTTTTCTATCTCGGTGGATTATGTATTGAATATGAAAGAAAGAAAATATTAAATAATTATCACTGTCCATTATTTACGACAATGATAAAGAATAATGATAATTGACTTACTTATTTTTTTTCAATAATCGGTCATTAGACCTTTATTATTTTAGAACAAACTTTGATATACTCGTATATGAGTGAAACATGAACGTTAAAAATAACAGATGCGTGAGACTCTCTCGCGGTAGAAGTGAAACTTCTTAGCTCCTAGGAAAAGTTGATTTTATGCATTGCTTTTTTTCCATTTGTTAACGATTTTTTTTTAGGATTAGGAACTGGTTATATTAATTAGTTAATGAATATAAATAAATTTAATTAATTAATTAATAATTAATTAAAAATAATTAATTATTAAATAATTATTAATTATTATTACATTAATTACTCGTATAATTATGAATGAATAATTAATTAATTAATAATAACTTAATTAATAATTATTAATATTAATATTTATTATAATTAATTAATATTAATTTACAATTATAACATTAATATTTTATTATTAATTAATATTAATATCATAATTAACTAGTTAATTATTAAAATTATTAATTAATTATTATTTATGAAGTGCATGGCCACGCGGTAACGCGCTGGACTTCCGTCCGGAAGGTCGTCGGTTCGAACCCCGTGCTGTGCTACTCCCTCGAACGACACAGACCCTTTTTCCCCCTAGTGTTCGAGGGTACAAGGATACCTATGACTTCGGTCATATCTATTCTTAAAAAAAAAATATTAAGAATAATTAATTAAATTAAGTATAAATATTTATAATTATAATATTATATTTGATAAATAAATAAATTTATTTATTGTTCATTTATCAAATTGTTAAATTATTTATTTATATCATTAATAATTACAAATTTATAAATGTATATATATTATTTATAAAATTTATATTAATATGAATAAATATTAAAGATCATTTGAAATATTACTATTAAAGTCGGAGAAGGGGAAGCGTTTCACTTTTCGTGACGTTCAGGCTAATTTGCCCTACCGCACCTATAGAAGTTTCAGTTTCACTGAAGTGATAAGAATTAGGTAAGATGAATATGAGCGCTGTAGAAGGTTTGGGTATGAACAATAGAACAAGTGAATGATGAAATACTAAGAAAACAAATGTACAGCGCTAATGCGTGTGGAATGTGTAAATTAAGAAAATCAGAATCAGAGTCGCGATATGAAAGTCTAGAGCTTTGTTCTTCCTGCTTAGCCCGATAGGGTATTGGCGTGATGGTATATATCTGGATAAAATACATGCCTAAGGTGTGCTACTAGAAATTAGTAATATTTTATACTTTTTGCAAGTCTGTCATCCAAGAAATAAAATTCAATTACTTTGCGCAAAGCTGAGGCGAAACGTTGGAAACTGTCTGATGGGAAAATTACACAGGAGTGGGAAACACAAATAGAGGTGAGAGAAATAGGGGGAATAAATCAAACAGCTTTTCCTGCAATACTTTAAAACTCTATTTTATGTTCACTTGAAATAGAAAATTTTCATTATTGAAATACGAGTATAATCAGTTTCTTTTACGTTAGATATTTTTATTAATTTCAACATTTTTTACATTCCTTATCTACTAACAAATTAAGTATTTGTATGGTAACCTTTTTAAATTGAGTATTTTATTGACAAGATTGAGTACCGCATTGGCCCGACTATAGGGCGACCCTGTTTATAAGGCGACCCCTATTTTTTTATTTGCTTTTTGGAGAAAAAAACTTTACCCTCACCATTATAATATTATGAAAAATAAAATGCAAAATGTTTAAATCTTCTGGTATATTTTCGTTTCTTGCAATTTCACAAGCTTT
Organism: Odontocerum albicorne; assembly: GCA_949825065.1. Taxonomy (NCBI): domain Eukaryota; kingdom Metazoa; phylum Arthropoda; class Insecta; order Trichoptera; family Odontoceridae; genus Odontocerum; species Odontocerum albicorne. The sequence continues at coordinate 55,698,325 of OX463839.1, read as the reverse complement.
CAACTGCAATGCTTCTCTTGTTATGGGGAACCCCTTTCCGCGTATTTCCATGACGTAGTCTGCTACCTTTATGTCAATCGATTCAAATCGTCCTTTCTTAGGATCCCGGGAATGCTTTTCTTGAAGAATGTGCATTCACCAAGTCATGTTTTTATAAACGCCAATGTTTAACATTATTTTCCGTGATATTAAATTGTCTGGTAGCCGCACAATTGTTGGTTGTTTCTGCAGCACGCACCACCATAACCTTAAAATTGGAATCATAGCTTCTGCGTATTTCTTGATTCACTTAATTTTTTAGAGCTCCTCGTCTTTCAATATGGTCAGTCATAATATTTTTTAGGTAGCAAAAATGCAAAACGAAGCACAGTTAAAAAAAAAACACACCAAAAACTGTCAGAAATGACTACGCACAGGTTATGTGTAAACAATGACGTCTTTTGAACGCTCTCATTACAATGTTGCCATTTCGCTAATCGCGAGTAGTGGGTTTATTGTTACCCATTATGTTTGTGACTCGAATATAAGGCGACACCCTTATTTACGTGTCACCTTTTAAAATAAAATCTCGCCTTATAGTCGGGATAATACGGTATATGGTTACCATGGTTGAGCACATCGTTAGCAAGTTCTTTCACATAGCTAAAAATATTGAATGCATGGTTACCAGAATTCACTGCAAAGAGTTGCTAAGATTCAGTATATCGTTACCAAGATTGAGAACAGTCTATACCAGTATTGAGAAAATAGCTGCTAATATATAGTACATGGCTACTAAGATTGAGTGCATGGTTATCAAGATTGAGTATAAAGAGATACTAAGATTGAATAGATTGTTACCAAGCTTGAGTACAGTGATAATAATATTGAGAATATGATAACCAAGATCAAGCACAAGCCTAGCAATATTGAGGGCATGGTTGTATTGTATTACACTTTTGCATACAATAAAACTTGGTTGGCGTTTTGCCATGTGGCAATTTCAAGCAAGCAGAAACAAATGTTAAAGAGAATTAAAGAGAAAACCTGCCAGGAATTCTTATAAAAATATTCTGGTATCCAACGGCAATCGAATCCGTAGACTCCGGGTTGCGTAAATAAGAGTGTTCCTTGATTTTATTTTATGCTTACTTAAATAGCGATATTTTGAAACACGTTTTATTTTAAAGTAGTAACTCGTAAGCGTTAGTATAATATTAAAATTTAGATTAAATAAAATATATGTTGCTACGGTATTTGCTAGAAATGTAATCTAGAAAACCTTATGTATGTATTTCTTCTTCTGCTTCCCAGTGTCATGTCAGGTCCCCCGAACGTTGAATATCACCTGAGAGTAGATATCTTTGTCTCCGGCACCCCGAAAAAGATCTCCAACGCCCCTTATGCCAGTCCAATCACGTATATTGCGGAGCCAGGAGATTTGCCTCCTGTCAACACCTCTTCGGCCTTTTATTTTGCCTTGGATGATCAGGCACCGTAATTTGTACTATGCTCATCTAAGTACATGTCCCAAGTAAGACACCTTTCAGATTTTAATATTAGTCAGCAGCTCTCTATAAACTTTGCCTCTCTGAAAAACCCTTGTGTTGTTGACCATATCCGTCCAGGGTATCCGTAGCATTCTCCGGTGCATCCACATTTCGAATGCTTCCAGTCGGTTCATACTACCAACTTTGAGGGCCCATGATTCCACTCCATGCAATAACACTGACCAAACGTAGCATTTGACTAACCGTTTGTATTTAATTCTTTTTTTATTTATTTATTTATTTAATGAATATTGTGAGAGTATTACCAAGTGAAAAACTCTTAAAAACAACAAGCATCACGTTATCAAACTCGACTACAAAAACCAGCAACGCATTCATTACAATAAAATAAATATTATTTAAACTTCTTTAGTCAACCACTAGTATACAACAAGTATATGTAAATATAATATTATACAAGACATAGAAAAATGACTTTTTTTCAAGACGAATATTAAGTTTCAACTTTTATGATTGCTTATAAAAAGAAATCCATTGTACAGTTTCAAAGAATCGCGAATTCATTTCGATTTGCAGATTTCTTTTGACCTTATTTTATTCGTCTTTTTGTGAGAATTCGATTGTTGATTTATCCGAAGATGGAACCGATTCTAATAAAAGTTTCCTCACAATGTACATACTTCCGGCGTCGGAGCTTTTAACATTTATGAACGAATATAAAATCTAAGTGGACGGATCTTAGTATCCAAAATAATAAAAGTTAATCACTTTTCTAGCAATCTTCTTTCATTGTTCTTGTTCATTGTTTTATAATGAGATGTTCTAATTATATTTTATTACTATTTTTCTAATTAAGTTTCTTAAGATTTTTAATTATATTTTTTTATTATGATTAAAAATATTTTCTGAACCCTTATCATGGCATTGTAACACAGGTGTTACAATAATTTAAGGATTAAAAAAAATATCATGAAACTGTAACATAATTTCAAATATGGCAATACTTTCAAATACTATACATGCACTATTGTGTGCAGTGGTATCATCTGGTGATAAATATTGACAACGCTACAAGCTTTCAAACGACAACGGGTCAACATGTCTGGACAGTGTGGGTGCGTTTTGAAAATTGGGGTAAATAATCTTTAAATATCTTATTATAGTAATCACTACATGTAGAGAAAAATGATTCAAACCATTTTATTTGTTGATTTTATAATATTTGTTCTGCTATGTAAATGTAAGACACGCTCCGTCCTTGGCATGCTTTAAGAAGCGACTGAAAAACCTCTTAATTTCTAGCCTGTAAAATAACGTGTTTCATTCCTGATTTTTCTTTTCCTTTCCTCTCCATCATCCCTTCCTTTCCTTTTGATTGATGATATCGCACTTTATATGAAAAATAATGTTCGGGTGATTGTCCGTCTGTGTGGGGTTCGTGGGCATGTGCTCACGTATATGTTTATGGATTTCGTGGGGATGGATAGTCATTTGAATGATTTATGCGACCACGTAACTTACTTAATTTAATTTTGTCTGGTTAGTTGGAAGAGATTGCCGCCTGGCAATAATCCCGCCAGATTGTATTTGCAATAAAAGTGTTAAATAAATAAATAAATAAATGTTGTTCTTGTTTTAGATTATAGAATCATTATATATTCCTTTTTGTGTTTTATAAAAATTTATATTTTGTTAATGTTAAGTGGGTGTTACATATAAAAAAAAACTAAAGGGAAAAATTGTAATTTTTTTTCCTCAATTTTCCTTCATAACTTACCATATAACAAGGAATCACCAAAGAAAAACGTTAATATTTGGATAAATTGAACTTTGCGAAGATAAGGGTTAATATAAATCGCATGTTTTAACTTTTTGCTTGTTACTTACTTAATGACTAGAAATGAATAAAATAATTTTTCGCAAAACACGCTTGCCAAGGTGCACTCCGAAAGCTCTTTTTAGTAGCTCAGCCTATTAACTTACTCAATAATCGAACTTAGTTTATTAACAACTTTTTTAATATATAGTAGTCATCTAAGACGCTCAGTGATGTTATTTATTTTTCTTAAAATGTAGATCGATTTCGAAAATTTAAAATAAGTGTATGTAAAGCTTTTATTTTGCATTAACCCTTCCTTCCCTGTGATGTGTAACTAATACATATTTCTTCTAAAAACTGTAATATCTCAATAAATATAATAAATACTGGGTTCAGATTTTAGGTATTCTTCCGTTATACAGTTAAGCATTGAATGAAAAATAATATTAATAATAATTAGCACTTATCGGCCACATCAGAGATATTTTGTGAAAATCGGGAATAAATTCACCAGTACAATCAAACGTATGCCAGTGTGTGACGTAGGTATATTTATTCTAAAAAAAACGCTATGGGTGAAGAAGTGACGCCATTAACGTCTCACTCTCACTATACTTGGGTATATGGGAACGCAAGAAATAAAGTTTCAGTTCGCTCGCTTCTCTCGCTTCAGTAGCTTTCAGACATCCATTTGAGGTGGTCGCTTCGCCTGTTTTGTGAACGTTGGCCGATGTTTTTTTCATGTTTTCAGCAATTAAATTTCAATTACAATATTATCACTTTTGACTTCAAATTTAATTAATTTAAGCGATTGGCTATGAATATTCTTATTTTTTCGATTTTAGATTTCTCAATTTTATTGAATACACAGCACCGAAACACGCAGAATTTTTTAGCACAGGAAGGGAAAGGTTAATGTAGAACATAAGATGGTACAAAATATTAACATTAAAACATTGATATGATTTATACAAAATAACAATTACAAGAAGCACACACATAGCCCCACAAAAAAAACTATATACACACAATGAAATTCATTAAGAAAAGACAGTAATAATAATTAACTCAATATTATTACTAAGTCCTTAGTGATAATATCCAATATTACCACTAAAAGTTAGATGCGTTACATGGCCGAATTCTTGTGTCTTCGGTAATCTCATTAAAACTTCAGTCAATATCCTAAAAAATGGGGGAAACCATGTTAAACCCCATACCGAAGATGCCCCTAGTACTGAATAATATAACCGTGGTCTGTTTAATTGCAAAAAGCCAGTCATTGATTTCTGTAATTCTCCTTATACATAGAACCACCCAGTGAACTATCCTGTGTGCATGTGTACACAGTGGTTATTGTTACAGATATATAGAGGACTTTTCAAATCTACTGAAAACTTCGCTAATTTATTTCAGGGAGGATAGAAGACTGTTCCAGCTACCTGAAATATTCTGCCGAAATATTTGGGTTTGTTAATTAAGCTTGGAATCTGATAAGTCTAAGTTTTTACAGCGCTCGACTTTAAGCTAAGACGAAATTTGTAAATCTCCTCCCAGTTAAAATAATCCTGGAAATATCGAGGAACCTGTTTATTGATCGTCTTGTAAACCATAATTCCAGCCTTAAGTTGAATACTTTCCTCGATTTTCAACCATTCAAGTCTTTTTACTATTGGAGTTATGTTTATATGTAATAGATTTATTAAATATTGGGTGTTAACATATAGTTATGTCCTTTCAATTTAAAAATGAGCACCAAAAGTAAAAGAAGAGGGGAATCTTCATGAATAATATGGTTTAAGCGATCTTCATCGAAGTCCACTGGTCATCCGGAACGCTCCATGTCTTTCAGGTCAAAATTACCGTATTTGAAACGCAAAAACCATCGACGAGCTGTCCTTTCATTCATAGCATCTTCACCGTACACTTCGCAAATATCGCGAGTAGCTTTATTCCCTCGATTGAACGCGAACAGAAGGAGGTGTCGAAAATGCTCACTTTCGTCTACTTGAGATTCCATTTGGAAGGCTTGTAATCAAATAAAATAATATATGTAACGTAAAAGCAAACACAATATCTTGTAGAGCATTACATTTTATTTCGAATGACGTGTGACATTTATCATTTTGTTTTACTTTTGGTGCTCATTTTTAAATTGGAAAAAAAACGGACACAACTTATGTTAACACCTAATATTTTTATTTTGCATTACTTTATTTTAAAATGATTTAGTTAAGTTTATATATTCTTTGATAGATTCTATTTAAGTATTGTTTCTTTCGAAGTCCACTGGTCGTCCGGAACGCTCTATGTCTTTTAGGTCGAAATTACTGTCTTTGAAACGCAAAAACTATCAACGAGCTGGGTTTCCATTCATAGCATCTTCACCGTACATTTCGCAAATATCGCTAGCAGCTTTGGCAGCTTTATTCCCTCGATTGAACGCGAACAGAAGGAGGTGTCGAAAATGCTCACTTTCGTCTACTTGCCATTCTATTTTGAAGGCTTGTAATCAAATAAAAAACACAATATCTTGTAGAGCAGAACATTTTCTTTAGAATGACGTATAACATTTACCATTTTGTTTAACTTTTGGTGCTCATTTTTAAATTGGAAAAAAACGGACACAATTTATGTTAGCACCTAATATAATATAGAAGATTGATTATGTAAAGTTATAATATATTTATTTAAGTGATTCACATGATTTTAATGTTTTTGTATTATTAAGATATATTTAATTAATTTCATTGGATATATTTGATTGATTTTCTTCTCGCCCTTTTATATTCCTCTTAACATTTCTTGCTTTTTAATATTAATTATTTTTTAAATGTCTTGGTTATAATCATACAAATTTCGATGTATTTTTTGATACTATTATTTAGAACGATTTATATGTGTGACAGCTTGGGATTTAAGTGTGTGAAAGAATGTGAATCATATTTTATTTTTATATCACACTTCATTGTAAAACAATCTTGAGGGATTATTGTCTGGTAGCAATCTCTTCCAACCTACCAGAAACACCACATCAGAAGGCCACATTGCCGGCCATCCCGACTGAGTTTGCTGTGATTCCTCAGTCGTAAGGCAAATATCGGGATGGGATCTTTATAAGTCGTGCAATGACGCATTCCTTCACATCCCAGATACAAACACTACCAGCATATACATACATGAGACACAGAGCAGCGAAAACAGGGAACACAAAAAAGGGAAAAATCCTTGGCGACACAGTTCGCTATGGATAAAACACCACCACGATCCTGCAACCTTGTACGCGATAAGCAAGGTAGCTCCGTTACCAACTCAACTCCAAAAAAAACTTACCAGACAAAAGTAAATTAAGAAAGTTCCATGGTCTAAGCCAATAAATTAACATCACCGTTTCCGGAGATTACAATACATAAAATAATTCAACAATTTGAACGCATTGTTATATCGTATACGACTCCATTTTTATAAATGTCATAGATTACACTTCTCAAATGTCTCAAGACCTAGGCAAGGTCGCGACGCCATCTGTGTTTTATCCAGGAATTAAAAAAACCACTCAATTTGAAAGACCCTATACACGTACACAAATTGCTTTGCCACTTCAAGATGCTCGAGAGTATATATAGGTTATTGAAAGTTTATTGTCTCGGTCAATAATCGTAACTTTTCTTTGCGATTTATTTATTTAAAGACTGATTTCTTGACTCTCAAACTCTACAGAGTATAAGAGATTTGTAATTTATTCAAATGCGTCTATAATGAGAGTGGTGATATTTTCAAGTATAGGGGTTTGTTTGTTTGTGATAGGATTTGTTTTTGAAATAAAACACATAAATTATTTGAATGGCCGTGTATTTGAATTGAATTGATAGATTGTTTAATGACAATTATTGTTTGAAGATAATTTCATTCATAGGTTAACCGTGGCTTAACCGATTATGTACCTTAACCGATCATAAGATGGGTTTGTCATTAAGAACGATAGAACTTTAAAATAAAATACAACAACAACTAATAAACCAAAAATGGATCTAAAGGTTTAATTTGAAAGAATATTTCATGCCATTTATGATTTTAACAAAATATTGTTCGAATGGCTTCCACTCTTAATAAGCCATTCGAATAATCGGCTAGCTTCGGCTTTGTAGAGCGTCGTCTCTCATTCATACACATGTTCCGTCTCGATTTGTCAGTCTTTCTACCTAACAGCTCTTTCTAGATACCGGACTGTTAGCGCATCGTACGACAGAGGCGACGCCCTACAAAGCCGAACCGATTATGGCCGACAGTCTCTTTCTTAAGCCCGATGTGTATTACTTACCGCCGGGTACTGTAAATGTGTTTCTTATCTCACTGAACACATCAATCAGCCTTATGTTAGTATTCATCATAATTAATTCAATCCTTATTCGGTTTTGAAATGCCACCCTATTTATTCTTCCCAGTACACACAATTTTTGCAACATTTATTTCATTCTTTTCAGCATTTTTCAAATACATGTTTAACACCCATATGGGTACATCAAAGCTGGTGTAATATTTGGACAATATATTTTTTAAACTGAATAAATTCTTAAAATTTATAAAAAACCCATTAACGGGCTACGTTCTATTTTGCTTTATCTGTTTAAATAGGAAACATTCCTCTGAAAATAGTTGACATTTAGCTTCTAAACGGGTATTCAAATAGATTTTCTAAAAATATTCTTCCCTGAAGGTTAGTAAAAAGTGCGAATATACCAATTTTACCGAGTATGAGGGAAACTCAAAAAGCGGTGATATTCGGACGAGTGCACCCGAGCCTTCATTGGCTGGGGGTGCAGTCTCCTAGAATGATACGTGTTTCGCTCCGACTGCGTTCAACAGTCCCGATTTCCCCTATTTCAGGATTTTTTCAGTTTTTCAGTTCAAAATTCAGCATCGCTGAATTTTTAAAATCAAAGAACGCGTAAAATTTAGCAGAAGGAGTATTTTCGTTAATTTTTCGAATGAAATCCGATCTTGAATAGAAATTTATGAGTTATTGAAATTTATATTTTATTAAATTATTTATTATATTCTAACGTTCTTTTAATTCATATACTCGTAGGTTACCCCACCAACACTTGATGATTTGTGATGTAACTGTTGTTAAAGTCTAAAATGTTATTTAAATTGATGCAATATAACAAATTAAATATAAGAAAAAAATATTTTTTCAGAGAAATTACAGTTTTATTTAATAAAAAAATTGATAAGTTATCTATAATTGGAAAAGTTCTTTGAAGAAATAAGAAACGGAACATTCATTGACAAATGACAGGTCACAAACCCAGATCCATTAAAACTGTGTGTGCAAATTAAATTACCTGTTGCTTTTTCGCAAATTATGCATATTTTTTGTCATGTGTAAAATGAATAAATAAAAAAATTAAAATTGAATGAGAAAAATATATGGCATTTACTAAATTGAATCAGTAGGAATCTATTGATAGGCTATCCCTCGTGGTCGATTGAGAATGTCAGCCATCTTATGGAGAAAATGCCTATGCGTGTATTGATTTATTACAAACATGCTGTTGCACTTCAGTGAGCATACATTCTTGAGTTATCAAACCCATAGTTCTGATGGTAAAAATATTATACTTCCAAGGTAGGTTTATTCTGCTGTAGCCTTTCATAAGGCACCTGCCAGGAATCGAACCTAGGTGCTAAGTAAGCATGCTAACTACTAGGCCACAGCACCGACAAGCAATTTACACATTTGTTAAATAACATAACAACACATAGTTTATAATTTTTTACATGTAACGTTGAGTTGGATACAATTTTAAAGAAAATTTTATACAAAATTGTATGAAAGCCAAATTTTTGACTACTTGAATTCCATTGTCTGACTGTGTTAATAAATAAATAAATATTTACTCATACTCGTACATAATTTAATATAGAGAATCATATATCGCGTATATTTTTTTTTATTACACTTTCATTGCATAGAGTGTAACCTGGCAGATTACTCAATATACACCATATATGATATTATTACACTTTCATTGTATACAGTGAAACCTGGCAGAATACCGGATATACACAATATATGATATCATTACACTTTCATAGTACACAGTGTAACCTAGCAGATTACTCAATATACACTATACATGATATCATTACACTTTCATTTCATACAGTGTAACCTGTCAGATTACCCAATATACACTATATGTGATATCATTGCACTTTCATTGTATACAGTGTAACCTGGCAGATTACCCAATCTACACTATATGTTATATGATAACATTACGCTTTCATTGAATACAGTGTAACCTGACAGATTATCCAATATACACTATATATGATATCATTGCACTTTCATTGTATAGTGTAACCTGGCAGAATACCCAATATACACAATATATGATATCATTACACTTTCATTGTACACAGTGTAACCTAGCAGATTACTCAATATACACTATACATGATATCATTACACTTTCATTGCATACTGTGTAACCTGTCAGATTACCCAATATACACTATATATGATATTATTGCACTTTCATTGTATACAGTGTAACCTGGCAGATTACCCAATATACACTATATGTTATATGATATCATTACGCTTTCATTGTATACAGTGTAATCTGGCAGATTATCCAATATACACTATATATGATATCATTGCACTTTCATTGTATAGTGTAACCTGGCAGAATACCCAATATACACTATATATGATATCATTACACTTTTATTGTATACAGTGTAACCTGGCAGATTACCCAATATACACTATATATGATATCATTGCACTTTCATTGTATACAGTGTAACCTGGCAGATTATCCAATATACACTATGCATGATTTCATTTTACATGCAAAAGAAACATATAATATAAAACATATAAGAAATGTGATATTACATATTATGTGAATTGTTTGTGTCTTGCTGAATATTTTGAAAGCATTTATTGTCAAATAGCAATTTTAAGAAATGTGCTAACGAGACCTTAATGAAAATTAAACTGATACTCTTTTTAATTAAATTAGGTATCAACGAAATACAGGTCTTCCCAACAAGTCCTCGAAGGTTGTATAATTTATCAGCCTCTACTCAACTGCTTTTAGGCGCTAAAACTAACGTGACTCGACACTGATCGAACCGCAGCACTGACCTTCGGTAGTTCGAAAGATCCTGTCAAGATTTACCCTGTGCGCTAGTCTTACGACAAAATTACGATACACACTCGACAAATATTCGACCTGTTCCTGTTAGCTAACAAAGCACTCATAAATAGTTGTTTTGGAACAATTAATTTACTAGAAATCGACACCAAAGTTCTACTCCATCCTTGGCATGCTTTAATTAGCGACTGAAAAAACTCTTAATTTCTAGTCAGTAAAATAACGTGTTTCATTTCCGATTTTTCTTTTCCTTTCCTCTCCCCCATCCCTTCCTTTCCTTTTGATTGATAATATCTCACTTTATATGAAAAATAATGTTCGAGTGATTGTCCGTCTTTGTTGGGTTCGTGGGCATATGCTCACGTAAGTGTTTATGGATTTCGTAGGGATGGATAGTCATATGAATAATTTATGCAACCATCTAACTTGCTTCATTTACTTTTGATGGTTGTTTGGAAGAGATTGCCGCCTGGCAATAAGCCAGCCAGATTGTATTTGCAATAAAAGTGTTAAATAAATAACATTGTGGAGGTTTAAAAACATTGTAATTTGTTTTATCACACACTGTTTATTCCACTTTTTGTGACGGTATTAACCCTACCGGTTTCTAGGCTTTCCCTTCATCATCAGGGAAGTCTTGTTTGTGTTGTGTACAAATTATAATAATTAATAAGAGCTTTTATTTTATTTGTTGGAAGACATCGACACACAAATTTTAACTTTTTAAGACTATAGAGTGAAATAAATATACATTTAATAAAAAAAAACGTAAAATGAAATGTTGGGGTGACCTAGAGGTAAGGTGACCCACTAAATGACGCTATATAAATAATCTGTTATTTATTTTTTTAGACCTTTGGCTTTTGCTGCATAAAAAAACGTTTGGTAAAATTTGCACGGTAATTTCCACCTGAAAAATGATATGTACGAATTTCGTTGCAAATTAGAAACTGTGAGATAAAAAGCATTTAAATATATAAATTACACAAAAGATAAACAAACGTATATTTTAGTTGACGTCACACACAATCCACGTCCCACAGCGGACGGGACCCTAGCTGTGAAAATAATTGAAGAGAGATAACGGCGCCCCATCCCCTTTGAGGCCACCCTTTCACCCTGTCTGAATTAGGTTGATAATGTAATACATTCAAATGGTTAGGCCTCCTGGATGCCAGGATTTAAATTTAAAAATATAAAAGAGTGTAAATGATAATAGTCTTGCATAAGTCATTAAAAGTTTAAATGACTTTCTCAAAAATATGAAACGTACTATAAAATATATGATGAATTAGTGACAGGCTTGTTTTCATTTGTAAAAGCATTCCCGAATATTGATTTTACGCATATACTCTTATACATAACGCTAGGTAGGCTAAGAGGACAGAAAACCAGCCTTTCATAGCTTTACAAACATTTTTTGCCTTTTCTACATTCATATACCTTCTCATACAACGCCTACGATTTCTCTGACTTAAACAAAATAAATTATCCACTTTGCACGGATTTTTCCTTTAACACAAAGAATATCTGTTTCTAGCGTTAGCTTATTCGTTAGGAAAAATATCAGCCAGGTTTCTTCTCATACTGCTAGGCGGTGCCGAGAATATCATATATCCACAGTGTCATTCAGTAGGTTTAATATCTCTATACCACGCGTGACTGAGTGTTTAGCCATGATATTCGTCCTGTAAGTTGGTATGTAGAACAGAGGGTGATTCCTTGCACGGCTATATTTATTAGATACATATAAACATAGTGCTTCTAGAATCGCGGGACAGTTAAAGCAACCTTAAAAAAACCTAAGTAACATAGGAATATCGCAATGGGTTCATTCCTTCTTGTTTCGAGGCTTTTTTAGTTACACACCGTGAGAAGTTCGGCATGGTGAGCATATTTTGGGTAATCACCCTTTATTCTGTACCATAGATATCTGAGGATTTTTTTGTATTTGTTCTATATTGTTTTTATATTTCAGCTGACGAGGAGCCCAAACTGTAGATGCATATTCTAATTCTATTCTAATTGGATAAAATATAATTCACTTGATCAAGACAAACTTTCCTTGGTCTTCTTCTACCTCGTCTTTCACTCACATTTACACTATGTTAGTAATTTTTTATGCATTCGTTCTAAATCCTCAAACTATCGCAGAGTGCTCTTCTTTATCTTAAAAAATAAGTCAACATTCCTGTCATACATTGTCATCCCATGCATCTTCTCAAGACATGCATTTATACAGCATTTATTCGGCTCCTTTTAATCTTTTTACAAGTCAACGTAACTCTCCCCTATATCAAAGTTGGTATACAAATACTGTTGTAGACTATCATCTTGGCAAATTTTGGTAGTGTCCCCTTCGAGTATATGATATGTTTTAACGCCCCATTTCGTTTGTTTGCTGTCGCTCCACGTCTTTCAATATCCGTCTTAACTCTTCCGTCATCTAAGAAAATACTACTAAATAGTAGAATTCTTCAACTTGCTCCAATATTTCACAGTTCACCTATATATCGCATTAACTATTCCTTCCACACTTTCAAATACCATGACTTTGGAATTCGTAACGTTCATTCTTAAACCTTTTTCTTCACATCTATAAAATAAGCTTAGTTACAAACGGCAGATTAGACCTGTCCATCATCTTGGAAGTGTAATCTTCTTACTATCGGATCTTTAGGTTTAATCTGTCAAGAATATGTGCTTGCTGAAACAGCATGCACAATATTAACCGATACAAAGCGACTTCCGTCCACAGGGTGGCTGACAATAATACTCTTCCATCCACAGGGTGACTGACAATATATTGGATGCTAACATAAGTTGTGTTCGTTTTTTCCAAATTTAAAAATGAGCACCAAAAGTAAAACAAAATGGTAAAGGTTATACGTCATTCGAAAGAAAATTTTCTGCTCTACAAGATATTGTGTTTGCTTTTAAGTTACATATATTAATTTATTTGATTACAAGCCTTCAGAATGGAATGGCAAGTAGACGAAAGTGAGCATTTTCAAGTAGACGAAAGTGAGTGAAAACAACAAAAACCAACGTTCGACAATTGATTTTTGTTGTTTTCACTCAAAATATGTGGAACCCAAGCGCCGAACTTCTGGACTTTTTCCATTGATTTAAGATAGCGGTATACAGTCATGTTACTACAATTCATTTGGTTTGAAGGGGATCTTCATGAATAATATGGTTTAAGCGGTCGTCATCGAAGTCCACTGGTCGTCCGGAACGCTTCATGTCTTTCAGGTCGAAATTACCGTCTTTGAAACGCATAAACCATCGACGAGCTGTCCTTTCATTCATAGCATCTTCACCGTACACTTTGCAAATATCGTGAGCAGTTTTATTCCCTCGATTGAACGCGAACAGAAGGAGGTGTGAGATGCTCACTTTCGTCTACTTGACATTTCATTTTGAAGGCTTGTAATCAAATAAAATAATATATATATATATATATATATATATATATATATATATATATATATATATATATATATATATATATATATATATATATATATATATATATATATATATATATATATATATATATATATATATATATATATATATATATATATATATATATATATATATATATATATATATATATATATATATATATATATATATATATATATATATATATATATATATATATATATATATATATATATATATATATATATATATATATATATATATATATATATATATATATATATATATATATATATATATATATATATATATATATATATATATATATATATATATATATATATATATATATATATATATATATTACGTAAAAGCAAACATAATATCTTGTAGAGCAGAACATTTTCTTTCGAATGACGTATAACCTTTACCATTGTGTTTTACTTTTGGTGCTCATTTTTAAATTGAAAAAAAAAACGGACACAACTTATGTTAACACCCAATATATGAAGTTTTTTTAACCCTTAACCTGTTTTTGATGATAAAGGCTTTGAAAACTTTGCTATTTTCATTTTAATAATTTATTTTTAACAGCTCAAGAGTCATGTATCAAAGTCTGCCCAAATCTCTGTGTTCAGACTACGGAGGGGTAAATTGGATTTCTCGCTGACTAGTCAAGAATTAGGTTGGCTGACGTTACCAAAACCAAATAATTAATTGACTCTAATGCCATTTGTGATTCCTCTGAAGGGTAGAGATTTCTTCGTAAGTCTCATGAATTTGCAATTTGCATTTACATCGACATGAACCTCAGATGATGCTAATTTACATTCTTTGGAATCCTTATTTTTTTTCCAAAGGCTAAAGAACAAAGTAAGCTTAAAAAATTATATAAACCTTTGATAACGATTGTTAGATCACTTTGTGGGTTAGTTTTATTTGTTTTTTTTTATTTGATGCATATTTAACGCAGTTGCATAGAATAAAATGCATAACTTAAGAGAAAATCAGTAATGTTACGTGTTTTATTCCTTCTTTTTCTTTCTTTCCTTTCCACCATCCCTTACTTTTCCTTTGATTGATGGAATCTCACTTGATATGAAAAAGAATGTCCTGATGATTGTCCGTGTTTGTGGGGTTTGTGGGCATGTGCTCACGTATGTGTTCATGGATTTCGTGGGAATTTGATTGTTTTTTTGTGACCATGTAACTGGCTTAATTTACTTTTGTCTGGTCAGTTGAAAGAGATGGACACCTGGCAATAACTCCACGAGGTTGTATTTGCAATAAAAGTGTTAAATAAATAAATAAATCTCACTTTTATTTGAGTTTTGTACAAATTAATAATGATTTAAATAATTTTATCGACTATGTAACTTCCTTTATTAAATAGATGGCCACTTGACAATAAGTCCGCCAAATTGTAAAACACTAACGTGTTACAATGAATAATAAAAAAAACTTAAAAAATAAAGGTATGACAATAATAATAAAAGGAACATTTATTAGTCTTCCTTGTTAAGTGGTTCAGTTCTAAATAAAGGGTCTTTCAAATTGATCGTTTTTTTATATTTTTGGATAAAACACAGAAGGCGTCGCGAACTTGCCTGGGTCTTGTGAGATTTGATAAGTGTAATGTATGACATTTATAAAAGTTGAGTCGCACACAATACAACAACGCGTTTAAATTGTTGAATTATTTTATGTATTGTAATCTCCGGAAACAGTGACGTTAATTGGCCACCAAGATCATGTGATCTGACACCGTTGGACTATTTTCTCTGGGGTTAAGTGAAAAGCCAGGTCTATAAGAATGACCTCCAATCAATTCCTCAGCTTAAGGACGAAATTATTCGCGTTATTGGTGAGTTAGAACTATCACCAAAAATTTTGACAAAAGAGTGACATCTGCGGAGCTGCAAGATATGGACATTTGGCGGATATTGTTTTTTCTGTTTAAATGTCATACATTATACTTCGTTAACCTTTCCTTCCCGGTGTTGGGTATCTTCTACACGTTGCTTCAAATAACCATCAATATCTCTATAAATATAATAAATACAAGGTTAAGATTTTAGGTATTCCTCCATAATATATTTACGCATTGATTCAAAAAATAATATAAATAATAATCAGAATTTATCGACTACATCGTAAGTATTTTCTGAATATCGGAAAAAAATCGCATTTAAACGTTGTGAGTGCCTCGATCTTGGGTCTTGACGATAGGTGAAAAGTATGCGGGAAGCGCGACACTATATTCGCATCTCACTTTTGCATACGTCACTGAATAGTGAGGAGCGCAATTGTCTCCACCTCGCAAGTGTAAGCGACGCCCGAGTTAGCCCCCAACCCTGCCGCGCTGCAGTAGCTGTTGAGCTGGCAACGAGACTAGACCTACGCCCGTTCCGTGAGCGGTGCCAGATAGTTTTTTAATGTTTTCAGCAAATAAATCTCAATTATTATAATTTTTAACTTCAATTATAATTAATTAAGGGGATTATCTATGAATGTTCTTATTTTTCCGATTTAAAATCGCTAATTTTTGATCGCGTACTCACTACCCAACACCGGAACATGCGTTTCATTTTTATCACCGTAAGGGAAGGGTTAATATCTCAATACATAACACCTGTTATACGCTTGACAAAAGCCAAATTTATGATTAAAATTTTTAATGCTGCTGTGATGCATTGAAATGTAGATATCTAAGAGATTAAATCTGTGGCGTTATGGCAGAAGTTGATATGTCCGTTTTTTGTCATTTTGTGTTTACTCTCCCAATTTATAGAAAATATTTTTCAGCATGTTGTGACAAAATTTGATGTGTCAGTCATTATCCAAACAATATATACGAGTGTATATTGTTTGGAAAAACTTAAATGCTTATTCGTACTGATTTTGACAGCTTATCCAAGTTAATATTGCTTATCCTGTAAACTAAGGTAAAACGGACATATCAACTTCTGTCATAACGCCACAGAAATGCTAGATAGGTTTGTTCTGAGCCGAGAGATTTCAAATTTTTAAAGATAGGAAATGTCTGTTTAATACAACTATATCGTTGGTTTAAATGTCATATTTTGAGTTCTGAGAAAAGTGATGACATTTGTGGTTAGTTGGTAATATGCACGTCTTCCAGCCTGGAGGGTGTAGGTTAGATTCTCGATAAAATCAAGATTAAAAGTATTTTAGTCCGGTTTTTCTTAAGATATTTCTGGTTGATCAAAAGATAAAATAAATTCTAAATATTTTATAATTCTCTAAAATATATAGCAATTTTGGTTGAAAATTTAAAAAAATAAAGTGTATGTTTATTCTTACATTAAAAGGAAAATGTGAAAAATGTAAATGCGATATGGGTGAACAATAGAAGATTGGAGCAAATTTATTAATTCTGTCATTTGGGTAGTATTTTCCCAGATAACTAAGTTAAGGGGGATATCAAATGGCGTGAAGCGATAGGAAACAAAGTCAATACGACACTTAAGTGTATATATTCGATCCGGACAGTATCAGCATTTGCAAAGGTAACCACAGTATTTTGGTGAAAACGATGAGTGGGAGTATAACGTGGAGGTGGAAAAAGACTGAAAGAAGTCAAATAAATGTTGTAGAAATGCGTGCACTGAGAAGAATATATGGGGTGACAATGTATATCAGAATATGGATAATTAAGGATGAATGTAAACTTAAGGCTGCTGTGTTGAGAAAGATGAAGAAGGTCACATGTAGATTGTTTGGGCACGTTGAACGAATGAATGTAGAAACACTTACAAAACAAATATATAACATAGTGCAAAAATGAAAGGATGACGTAGGTAAATAGGACAAGGGAAGTATGATGGGACCAAGTAAATTATACTTTCAAATACACACATAGAAAGTCAGAAAAAATAGTACGGATGTAAAAGAGGAGAAATAAGTGGTTAGGAATGAATATGAACGTAAGGCTGATGTGTTGAGTAAATTGAAAAAGGGCAAGCTAAGAAGTTACGGGCATATGGAACGAATGAAAGAATAACAAAACAAATATAAAGCTCCAATGTAAGTGGAAGGCGTGTGAGAGGAAGAGCAAGGAAAGTGTGGTTAGATCAATTGAATTATATTTTGAAAAAAAGAAATGTAGAAAGTCAAAGAAATCGTAGAAGCTGTATGGATGTGGAGGCGGCTGAGTGTCGAGATAGGAAACTCTGGCGCTCTGCCTACCCCGGTTGTGACATGGCGTGATGATATGTATGTATTTATCTGTGTAAATAAATAATGTAAATAAATAATGTAAATAAATAATGTAAATAAATAATAATAATAAATAATATGTTAAGTGTAAATAAATAATCTTAACTATCTGAAAACTTTGTTTCTTAAACTTTTGATAGTATACTCGTATATGAAGAATAAATGGCTGCAATTTTCCTTCTCCTCTCTGAACTCCTGAGGTACAATCGAGCATCCAGCCCAGAATAATAATACTAATAATAAATAAATATAATAATAATAAATCTTAATAATAATAAATAATAATAATAATAAATAATAATAACAATAAATAATAATAATAAATAATACGTGTAAATAAATAATCTTAACTATCTCGATAATAATAAATAATAATAAATAATAAGCGAAAATAAATAATCTTAACTATCATTGGACTCTTGAGGTACAATCGAGTATCCAACCCAGAATAATAATAATAATAAATAATAATAATAATAATAATAAATAATACGTGTAAATAAATAATCTTAACTATCTGGATAATAATAAATAATAATAAATAATAAGCGAAAATAAATAATCTTAACTATCATTGGACTCTTGAGGTACAATCGAGTATCCAACCCAGAATAATAATAAAAATAATAATAATAATAATAATAATAAATAATAATAATAAATAATACGTGTAAATAAATAATCTGAACTATCTCGATAATAATAAATAATAATAAATAATAAGCGAAAAAAAATAATCTTAACTATCTCTGGACTCTTGAGGTACAATCGAGTATCCTACCCAGAATAATAATAATAATAAATAATAATAATAATAAATTATACGTGTAAATAAATAATCTTAACTATCTGGATAATAATAAATAATAAGCGAAAAAAAAATAATCTTAACTATCTCTGGACTCTTGAGGTACAATCGAGTATCTAACCCAGAATAATAATAATAATAAGTAATAACAAATCATAATAATAATAAATTATACGTGTAAATAAATAATCTTAACTATCTGGATAATAATAAATAATAAGCGAAAATAAATAATCTTAACTATCTCTGGACTCTTGAGGCACAATCGAGTATCCAACCCAGAATAATAATAATAATAAATTATAATTATAATAAATTATACGTGTAAATAAATAATCTGAACTATCTGGATAAAAATGAATAATAATAACTAATAAGCGAAAATAAATAATCTTATCTATCTCTGGACTCTTGAGATACAATCGAGTATACAACCCAGAATAATAATAATAATAAATAATAACAAATCATAATAATAATAAATTATACCTGTTAATAAATAATCTTAACTATCTGGATAATAATAAATAATAAGCGAAAATTAATAATCTTAACTATCTCTGGACTCTTGAGGCACAATCGAGTATCCAACCCAGAATAATAATAATAATAAATAATAAAAATAATAATAAATAATACGTGTAAATAAATAATCTTAACTATCTGGATAATAATAAATAATAAGCGAAAATAAATAATCTTAACTATCATTGGACTCTGGAGGTACAATCGAGTATCCAACCCAGAATAATAATAATAATAAATAATAATAATAATAATAAATTATACGTGTAAATAAATAATCTTAACTATCTGGATAATAATGAATAATAATAAATAATAAGCGAAAATAAATAATCTTATCTATCTCTGGACTCTTGAGATACAATCGAGTATCCAACCCAGAATAATAATAATAATAAATAATAAGTGTAAATAAATAATTTTAACTATCTGAAAACTATGGTTCTTTAACTTTTGATAGTATATTTGTAGAATAAATGGCTGCAATGTTCCTTCTCCTCTTTAGACTCTTCAGGTATAATCGAGAATCCAGCCCAGAACTATCAGGCGAAAGAAAAATGTTCAGTTAGGCCACTAAAGTCAGTTAAGTGATGTTTTATAAAATTCTGACAAAAATCCCCGTGAAAGGTTTGTTTTCATTTGTCTCTATTTCTAATTTAATATCGAGGCTTTCCCATATCGTCTAACAGCGCTATTTTCTCCACGATAATTTGTTCAGAGGCCATTTCAGCAGCTCTTCCAAGAGTGTCTTATTTATAATAATACCTGTCCGCATATATTTTATTACAAAGGTTTGCCTGTAACGACCTACATATCCGTTCAAGTGCCTCCGCAACGGGAAAGTAACAGAGCAATAGTGTTGGGAAGAATCGAATCTGTTTACACTCCATATTTAATAACAACAATAAATGGACAATTCATATTTAGACCGTTTAGAGAGTAGATTTTTGTCAATGGTGCTGTAGCTCGGGATTCGAACCCACTATTATTAAGATAGAAAATATTACAAAAAGATGTATTTAAAATTTGAGTGTAAGGATAGAAGGCAAGGGACAAGGCATTCAAGATATCTTTTAACACCCATCCCAGAACAAACCTTACCCGACTTCACGCCGAACAGCGAGAAGAAACCCTACAACACCACATCCTCGCTTGGACCGTGAAGTTCTATAAAAGTTAACAAAAGCACAGCAATCCCTTAGTCGCTGCCCTGGGGCTTACGAGAGTAAATCTGACCTACCCTCCCGTTATAAGCACAGGCTCCCGAAGCATTATTTGTTGCCTGACTAGTCCACCTACAGTATTAGCTGGGACAACCAAGGTCTGAGTGAATGTGATGGAATACAAGTAGCCTGAACGAGTGGACTCGTTTTTGCTAAATAATTAGTGTAAGAATTGTTATATAGTTATAAGTAGTATGTAGGTGTTAATTATTTCTAAGATCTTATATATTAAGATTGAATAAATAAAATAAAATGGTATGTAGGAAAATAAGATTAAGTAAGTACATAAATTATAAAATATAATTAAGATTAGTTTAGTAATAAATTTGTATATAGGTATAGCCTTGACAAATGTTTGTACAATAATTTACTTTGTTTAGTAAAAAAAAAAGAAGGCAAGGTGGTGAATGTAGCCATTAGATTAAGCATTTCTCCACATTTGCATATGTTCAGAAAATCTAATTTTGTAAGAAAACCACAGAAAACTTATCATAGTTAGATGACCTACGTATAAATCTTTATCTTTAATATGTGATAGTAAGACATTTGATTTTAGGTGGAGTATTATACGAGTATATAAGAACTGTTCATATATTTGTATGAGACCTTCCGAAAAGGGTTGCTTTTAAGTGCTTTTTAAAGATGTTCACCCCACCCATATCTCCAAAAATCAGAGGCATTCCACATTACAGGACCAGCAATGATAAAAGCTCTATCATAATACCCCGTACTATTTATTCGATCGATTCGAAACAATCAATTTGTTAGAGGAAAATAAAATCGACCTCAAAATTCTACTCCTTTTCAAAGAAAAGTGTTTTGGGAATTAGTAAATGAAGGAACTGTGTAAATACAGACTTTAGATAGGATGAAGTTGTAGATAAAATTAAGTAAATACATTTTAAGTATTGCTAGCAACATGGTATCTAAATATATATCTAAACATTTCAGAAAGAAACTTTCAAACGGTTTGCGCTCATCTCACGATATCGTCCCAATCGAGATACACCTTTGCATCAATAGGAGGGTGAGTTCGGTCCCGAAGACGTCAGATGCTTTTCAGCCTTTAACTTTATACACGTAAATTTTAAAACAGAAAAAGTTTAATGATACCAAATAGTTGATACATATATAAACTCAATAAAATTTGATTTAACTTACAATATATGATAAAGATGGACTAGTAAAAAATATTTAAATACAGAAATATATCTGTACATCTAGAGGAGATAGATATTTGGTTATCAGATATATTGACTCTATCTTCTCTGTTTACCGTGATAGGGATTTTGCATGATAGGATGTATGTATGCATGTAATGAAAACAGAAAAATCGAAACAACAATCAACCGATTTAGGCCATTCCTATTTAGGACACAAGTGGCCAAGCTTTTTGTTTCCTCTCGTAACAACCATAAAAGATGTGTCACCCACGGCTACTCCAATTATTCATTCGGATCCTCTGCCTCTGCCCGGCCTTAGAATGGAGAAATTCTAACTTACATGAGATTTCTATGTTGGTTAGAACCTTTCCATCCCGAGGCCTTTCATGAAATAAACCCTGGAAAACATCCCCTACTCGCCTGAAACTCATGAAAAAGTTGAGCAATAAAATATATCTTATAAAATATGTGAGATTCACGACTGTTTGGACAATATGTTCGTTTGAGTAAATAGGATTTTGAACAGCTTTTTCGGAGTAAATTATTTTTTTCATGAAAATAAAAACAGCTGTGGGCTGGATGTATTAAGTTCTAAAATGTATGTTTTTTATTTCTCATATTCAAACATTTGATAACAATGTGTCATCAAAATTTTTCAAAAATTATATCTTCATAACTTAACTTCAATGACTTGATAACAATGAAATGTACATACACATTATCTCACCGTGTCTCTATTGGGGTAGGTAGAAAGGAGAAAACACCGAACTTTCCTATCTCGACACACATTTTTCACTTCTTTTACTTACAAACAGTCTTGTTCACTTACTTTTAACATTTCCTTCTTTCAAAACATCCTTTACTTGATTTAACCATTTTGCCCCTAGTTTTCCTCTTCTATGCTTTTTACACACATTTGCAATGCATATTTGTTTTGTCAGTTTGCTTTATTCATTCGTTCGAGATGGCCTAACCATCTCAGACTAAGTACTACTCGTTATCTTGCTCAACACATCAGTCAAAAGTTCATACGTATCCCTAGTCACTATATTTCATATTCTGTCATAAATTGCCATCGTATCTATTTTTTTAATTGCACGCGTTTCTACGGCATTAACTTTTTAAAGTTTTTTGTCAACTTCGTTAACTTGAAAAAAAATATGATATATACCCTGTCCTTCAAAATAATACATGAGAACATACGTAAGAAACACGTGTTATGGTACTTAAGTGCTATTGGTTGAATAACGACGTCCGTGACCTAGTTGGATAGTCGTCTGTCTTATTAGTACAACTCCGGGGTTCGATTCCCGTTGGTACCCAAATTTTAAGGAAGGACCCAGACTGGTTTTCACTTCAAGTCTCTTCAATGTCTTTCTGGTTAGTTGGGTGTGATTACTATATGGCAATAAACTCACGTTTTTTTACTATTAACAGCGGTGTAATAAAATATAATATTATAAGTTGAGGTGTATGCCCACGCGGTAACGCACTGGACTTCCGTGCGGAAGATCGCTGGTTCAAATCTCGCGCTGTCCGACTCCCCTCGAATGACACAACTATTTTTTCAGCCTAGTGTTCGGGGGAATAAGAATACCTATGACCTCGGTCAAATTTATTCTTTAAAAAAAAAGTGAAAAAAAAAACGCAATATACCGATGTGCTTCGATCGTCTCATCTCGGTGTGTCATCGGATAGGGTGGTAATTAAATTTTTTGAACTACAGTGTTGAATTTTTTGAACTACAATGTGCACTTGACTGCTATTTATTTAGATTTTATTCTTCTATCTTGCAGTACTTGCGTTTGCACTAACGCAACTGTTTCTAGATTCTTTTGCTGGTAATAGTTGACGAAGGTTATCTTCAATAGATTATCTGTCTAAGCCAAACTGTTTAATTCAATCTTTCACTGTGTAATATACGAAAGAGATTCTTTGTATACAGCATCCAAACGTCGTTTAATTTCTCCAGACCTTTCCCATCTTATGAAGGAAACTTGATAACCGCGCGATATTCAATTTTTA
The DNA here is from genome assembly GCA_949825065.1 of Odontocerum albicorne. Taxonomy (NCBI): domain Eukaryota; kingdom Metazoa; phylum Arthropoda; class Insecta; order Trichoptera; family Odontoceridae; genus Odontocerum; species Odontocerum albicorne. Next base: position 55,674,405 of record OX463839.1, on the reverse strand, counting down.
ACATTTCAGAATATTACAAAACAACACCTCTTTTGACGGCTCTATTTGACATACTACTTATAGTAGAAGTATCAAAATTGAACTGTAACACCGCCTAACCATGTAGTGAAGCGGTGGTGAGGTATCTGTGTTTGTACGCTTCGAATTTTCAGGCTTTTAGATTTTAATACGTACATACACACCGCAAATGCCACAGCGTGATATATGTATGTATGTATATTCATACATACTTTTGGGGAAATAGTATCTCCTTGACAATTTAGAAGGTTTCCGAGGGTTTGTAGATATGTATTTTTGCTGTTGCATCCTTATAGATGTTATTGAACAACTAAATGTATGCTTTATCAATACCTTGTGTCTTAAGAGCTTCTAGTATGGCAGCTTTCTTGACTGAGTCAAATGCCTTTTCGTAGTCCACAAAGGCTAGGTACAGAGGGAGTTCGTATTCCTCACATCGTTCTATTATTTCCCGCAGCACCTGAATATGATCCATGGTACTGAAACCCTTCCTGAATCCAACTTGTTCTCGTGGTTGATTCTGAATATTATCGATATTTCGAATCCAGCTTGTTCTCACCTGGATTCGCAATATAACAAAGATAGAAGACATTATAAAGGTGTGCAAAAGAACGTGGCAATGGGTAGGACGCATAGCCAGAATGTTAGACTCCCGATGGACATATGAAATAATCCAATCGTACCCAAGAGGTATAAAGTGGCCCAGAAAAAGACCGAAGGTACGCTGGATAGATGAAGTCAGGAAACATGGCAGCATTACATGGCATCAACGAGCAAAAAACCGAACTATTTGAAGTCAACTTGGGGAGACCTTCATCCAGCAGTGGATCGATCCTGGTTGACAATAATGATGATTCATACATAATACCAACATGGCACTACACACAAACAAATATACCAGGGCTCAGAAGGCTCAAGGCCATATCCTCCGCATGGAAGCATTATTTCAAAATAATAACACCCAAGTACATAAGAAATATTGATACTCTGTTTAATGAAACAAGACATATAAAATATTTTATTCGTTCATTCGATTCCGTGTAACACATCTACGCCATATGTAACAGCGATTGCCCTATAATTTGATTCAATCAGGTCCTGTCCAGAGCATGTATTCTCGATGTTCAGACAAACCAGCATGTGTTGTGTGTGAGTCCTGTATATCCCCACAATCACAATCAGGTCCTGTCCAGAGCATGTATTCTCGATGTTCGGACAAACCAGCATGTGTTGTGTGTGAGTCCTGTATATCCACACAATCACAATCAGGTCCTGTCCAGAGCATGTATTCTCGATGTTCGGACAAACCAGCATGTGTTGTGTGTGAGTCCTGTATATCCACACAATCACAATCAGGTCCTGTCCAGAGCATGTATTCTCGATGTTCGGACAAACCAGCATGTGTTGTGTGTGAGTCCTGTATATCCACACAATCACAATCAGGTCCTGTCCAGAGCATGTATTCTCGATGTTCGGACAAACCAGCATGTGTTGTGTGTGAGTCCTGTATATCCAAACAATCACAATCAGGTCCTGTCCAGAACATGTATTCTCGATGTTCGGACAAACCAGCATGTGTTGTGTGTGAGTCCTGTATATCCACACAATCACAATCAGGTCCTGTCCAGAGCATGTATTCTCGATGTTCGGACAAACCAGCATGTGTTGTGTGTGAGTCCTGTATATCCCCACAATCACAATCAGGTCCTGTCCAGAGCATGTATTCTCGATGTTCGGACAAACCAGCATGTGTTGTGTGTGAGTCCTGTATATCCACACAATCACAATCAGGTCCTGTCCAGAGCATGTATTCTCGATGTTCGGACAAACCAGCATGTGTTGTGTGTGAGTCCTGTATATCCAAACAATCACAATCAGGTCCTGTTCAGAACATGTATTCTCGATGTTCGGACAAACCAGCATGTGTTGTGTGTGAGTCCTGTATATCCACACAATCACAATCAGGTCCTGTCCAGAGCATGTATTCTCGATGTTCGGACAAACCAGCATGTGTTGTGTGTGAGTCCTGTATATCCCCACAATCACAATCAGGTCCTGTCCAGAGCATGTATTCTCGATGTTCGGACAAACCAGCATGTGTTGTGTGTGAGTCCTGTATATCCACACAATCACAATCAGGTCCTGTCCAGAGCATGTATTCTCGATGTTCGGACAAACCAGCATGTATTGTGTGTGAGTCCTGTATATCCACACAATCACAATCAGGTCCTGTCCAGAGCATGTATTCTCGATGTTCGGACAAACCAGCATGTGTTGTGTGTGAGTCCTGTATATCCCCACAATCACAATCAGGTCCTATCCAGAGCATGTATTCTCGATGTTCGGACACACCAGCAGGTGTTGTGTGTGAGTCCTGTATATCCCCACAATCATAATCAGGTCCTGTCCAGAGCATGTATTCTCGATGTTCGGACAAACCAGCATGTGTTGTGTGTGAGTCCTGTATATCCCTACAATCACAATCAGGTCCTGTCCAGAGCATGTATTCTCGATGTTCGGACAAACCAGCATGTGTTGTGCGTGAGTCCTGTATATCCCCACAATCACAATCAGGTCCTGTCCAGAGCATGTATTCTCGATGTTCGGACAAACCAGCATGTGTTGTGTGTGAGTCCTGTATGTCCCCATAATCACATTCAGTGCTACTTTCGTTACATCCCCACAATCACATTCAGTGCTACTTTCGTTATATCCCCACAATCATATTCAGTGCTACTTTCGTTATAACCCCACAATCACATTCAGTGCTACTTTCATTATATCCCCACAATCACATTCAGTGCTTTCATTCACGAAACCCCATTTCTCCATGTTCACTTTGCATCTAGTCGGAATCTTTAATATTTCATTAATTGAATAAAATAAAATTTCTCAATATACAGATTTTCTAAATGGAAACTTATTTAAAATGGTACAGTTTTGAAAAAGCTTTGAGAGTTGGTCTTGTACTTGTAGCAATACTAGCAGTCGTGTGAAAGTGATTTTGACTGTTCACGTGTAGCAGTATTATCAACACGTACAATGACGAATTAAAAGCTACTGGCCTACTCTCAACCAGATCCCTCAGGTGAATAAATTCAGATACCTGGGTGCCACCATCACCTCCAATGGTGATCTCCGGACGGAGCTGCTCATCCACATCGGAGCTGTCAGCGGGGCGTTCAACAACATGGATATGATTTGGAAGGCGACTGGATTCAGCGTCACAACAAAATGCCGCCTGTTTAGCGCATGTGTCATCCCGATCCTCATGTACGGCTGTGAATCTTGGCATCTAACCAAGGCACAGGAGCGCAAGTATATACTTAGTTTTGAAAACAGGTGTTGCAGGAGGATATTGGGAATCAGGTGGTATGACCACATAACAAACCACACTGTACGCCGGCGCTCCGGCAGGGGTTTGTCGTCTCTGTAATTTGGGAGGGACTATGGTCCTGGCTGGGACATGTTCTGAGAATGCCCGATGATAGTTGGCCGAAGAGAGCGCTGTTTTTCTGTCCATTGGCGTCCCGACGGCCTAGAAGACCCTCTCTCACGGTGTACCGTTCCTATGACAAGGAAGTCAGAGCGTTAGGAATGTCGTGGAGGGAGATTACCAACATCGCCCAAAACCGCTCTGAATGGTGAAGACTGGTGGCCTCTCTATGCCTTGTGGAGCTTTAAAGGATGAATTGAATGGAATTGCCTACTCTAGTGGTTGTAAGGTTAAAGTATCAATAAATGGGACTGAAGACCATGTTGTCTCCCAGCTACGCTATTCAACATTTAGATCCCTCTACAGTGCGTTGTTAGAATGTAGAGCATTTGTGTGGAGTCGGCGAGGGCTGCGTTATTTTCAAATGGTGGAGAAAGTTCAAAATACATTTTTGAAATATATGTATCTACTTGCGTGAGTGCAGTGCCTACCCCTGTATCTATTTTTCAAGGTTTCTTCTAGGTATGTTGGTATACTACCTTCTAAGCATGAGGAGGGATGCGAGAACCTTTGCTTATATCTTTAAGCTGCTAACGGGATAAACATCTAATTCAACTTTGTTAGAAAATATATGGTTTATGCTCCTGACAACTATTCGAGGTACTGAAATATTGATATATTTAAACTGGCAATAAGTGAGCTGTCTTGTCAAGTGTTGTTTCTTTGCTACGCGCACTGTCACTTGAACGTTTATTGGCCTTTCCAGTTCACCGCTCCTCTTTCTTTACGTCGTCCTTTACTGTCCATGCAGTGAGACTCTGGAATCAGTTACAAATCAATATAAGACTCGCTCCGTCCTTGGCATGCTTTAAGAAGCGACTGAAAAAACTCTTAATTTCTAGTCAGTAAAAAAACGTGTTTCATTCCTCATTTTTCTTTTCCTTTCCTCTCCACCATCCGTTCCTTTCCTTTTGATTGACGATATCTCACTTTATATGAAAAGTAATGTTCGGGTGATTGTCCGTCTTTATGGGGTTCGTGGGCATGTTCTCGCGTATATGTTTATGGATTTCGTGGGGATGGATAGTCATTTGAATGATTTATGCGACCACGTAACTTGCTTCATTTACTTCAGTCTGGTTGGTTGGAAGAGATTGCCACCTGGCAATAAGCCCGCCAGATTGTATTGCAATAAAAGTGTTAAATAAATAAATAAACGTTTCAGAAATGTTATTGTATCAAAAAAAGTATTTTGAGCTTTCTTATCGATGAGAGTAAGTTGTTTCAGTTTGATAAATATTTCTTATTTGTAAACTTAGATTTCTTGTTTTTGTATATATTTTCCTTTGAGCTTTGTATTTTATTGGGTTTAATCTGTATATCATATGTAAAATAAATCTACAAATAAATAGGTCCGCATAACAAATACAGATATACTCGTATTTAAGGGTACCCATACGTATGAAAAACAGTTTAATTATTCTAAACAATCTCATAAACCACAAGAAGTCTCGACTGATATTTTCATTTCAACAATATTTTAATAGACACTTTGTGAAATAACTAAATAAAAGTTTTGTGAACTATTTGTGAAATAGATGAAAAAGCTAAGCGCCAGCCCTTGGAAGGGTTTTAGGGTGGCGGAAGTTTCGAGGAAATAAAGGGCATTTTTGGGTACGGAAATTCGGAAACAAAGCCTCAGGACCTTAATGAAGTGGGTTCAATTTTTCAACACTTTATATCTAATGATGGTATAAATGGAGAAATAAACGAATCAATTTAAACGAGAATTTTTCCGCTAGAGATAACAAATTTTGAGTGTTTCAAATGGAATACATTCACTGAGCTCAGACTATTATTTTGAGGAGGATTTGAGGAAGATGTTATAAACTCCGTGGTCTATTGGTATACAATTAGTCTTCTACTCTGGGTTTTCCGATGCCAATCAACCAAATGTTTCACCATTTTTTTTTGTATTCAAGATCTACTGCCGTCATAAGCAAAAACGCAGCTAACGGGAAAAAATCATACATTTAACTAAGTATGAGGCAATATTCCATATCAAATTCTGAACCATAATCCATAAAAAAATACGGAAAACCATTTATTTCAATACAAAAATCGACATAATGTCTTTTTAATTTAAAAAAATACTAGGTTTTTCTAAGCAAAAAAACAATAAAATGTGATTCATAAGCAAAAAGACAGCAGGTGCCTGTGCGTTTGCTGCGTTTTTGCGCATGAATCACATTTTACTGCTTTTTTGTTTATTAATCACGACATTTTTAAGTAGCAATGAAAAACATAAAAGTGCAGTTTTCTCAAAACTTAACTTTTGCCATTAGCTGCATTTTTACTTATGAGGGTAGTATATCAACCCACTGATTGGTTAAGAGAAATTTAAAATGGAAATGAGGCCACAAGTTTATTTTGATTACAATAAATGTTGAAAAAAATATAAACAGTTCATGTGTTAATTACATTTATTTTTCATTTTCACCACATTGGTCTACCTTCGTGGTCTAGTTGGTAAGACGCTTGACTTCTAGCCAAGGACTCCTGGTTCGATTGCCAATGGTACCAATAAAAATTAAAAAAGGAAACCCAGTCTGGTAAATGAGTTCGTTTGACAACAATACTTGTACGCACCGAGTTCGTGTATGAGTGTTGTTCCAACGTTTCCAAGTGTGGTAGTGTTGCCAACACGTGCAATGACGAATCACGAGTTCCGTGCCTAGTTTAGTTGTTCTACCATTTAAATCAGAAAGCTAAATGATTGGGGCAGAAGACAACTTTGTCTCCCAGCCACACTTTTCAAAATGTCCTAATTGCTAATTTTAATACCTTGAAGGTCATCATACAAAAAGAGGCCCCCTTTGTTCTGGAAGGGTTGGCACTCCATTGAGTCGAAAACTTGATCCTGTATTGTGCTTACTGGGTTGTTGCGTGCGATTGCAGATTTAGAAATCAACATTTTCAACTCGTTATGGAATATTTAACGTTGTTATAACCAGCTGGTTAGGAAATAAGTGTTTTTGTTCAATTGTTCATTTTAATCGACGACTAAAACCAAAAGCAAGATTTTTTTTAAAATATTGGCAACTTGCTGGGCTGTTTGAACTCAAAATCTTAAGTTATTTTACAAGTACTCGTATATTACTACACTGTTGGTCATTTTCCTTTTATCGTGACGTTGTCTATAACTAGTATCGTGATGTTGGACCTTGAGTCTATAACTATTATCGTGATGTTGGACCTTGAGTCTATAACTATTATCGTGATGTTGGACCTTGAGTCTATAACTATTATCGTGATGTTGGACTTTGAGTCTATAACTATTATCGTGATGTTGGACCTTGAGTCTATAACTATTATCGTGATGTTGGACCTTGAGTCTATAACTTTTATCGTGATGTTGGACCTTAAGTCTATAAGAATTATCGTAATGTTGGACCTTAAGTCTATTACAATTATCGTGATGTTGGACCTTAAGTCTATAACTATTAATTACACAGTCAGGTATATCCCCGCTAGAGGATAAATTCCTTAAGATAGTTGTTTCCTTGTCATTAAGTGACGTCACGCTCATTAAAAATAAATAAGTCTTTGATCTTCTTGAGTGATACAGTGCGTTGGATGGAGACTTATTTTGAACGAACTGGTATAAATCATAGCTGCATGTATATTTTGAAGCAGGTAGAGAAGATAAATCTTCAGGCTTTATTTCCATGTTACGTTCACATACATACATCTCTTCATACATACTCTCATGTTTGTCATAATTCTTACCTCTCCCCCAGGCAAACATTTATAACTATATGTTTCCACTCTATCCTCGGTTTACCTCTTCTTCGCTCTTTATTCATTGTACAAATGAAGAAATTAGTCTTAATTTTATTATGATTATTAATTTTATTATTATTTATTGGTATTTATTATTATTTATTTATTTATTATTATCATTTATTTATTTTAATTTTTTATTTATTTATAATAATATTACATATTTATTTATTTATTATTATTTTTATTTATTATTATTTATCATTATTTATTTATTTATTATTATTTATCATTAATTTATTTCATTATTTATCGATTATAAATTTCTAAAAGTAATTGTACAACGAAAGCGTTTCACTTTTCGTGACGTTCAGGCCAATTGGCCCTACCGCGCATATAGAAGTTTCACTTCAAAAATGTCAAGCATTGCATTAAAACTATTTCGTTTTGTACAAAAACGTTAAAATGAAATGTTTTGAAAAGTAAATTAAGGTTGACTGTTGTACGAGTATATGTATATATTGTTTGCCTTCAGTTAGCGGCCTTATCCTGTGTTTGCCTCCAGTTAGCGGCCTTATCCTGTGTTTATCCGTTTTGATTTATTAAAAACAAAAATAAAAGACGAAGAATGAAGGATTACCTTTGAAAATAATTCGCTTCTAAAAATTAGACGAAATTAAATACGCCGCAACGTTGATTATTCTGCAGGGAATAATATTTTATGGAGGGGAAAAGATAAAAACGTTATTGTAAAAAATTAAATGCCGAGGATTTTTTTTTATTTTCAAATAAAACAATTGAGTGTCTTGGGGCTGATTCTTTCAGGGTCGGCGGATACCTAACTCAAAAGAGTCGGAATATAAAAAAAATAGGGGTGTTAACGAAGGCTCTTGTTTTCAGAGGCTGCTGCGTAATGTACGAAATCCCTTTTATCTGGTATTTGGATAGTTTTTAACCTCCGTGAATACACCAAACGCATAACTTCCGCGGTTAGATGATTGTTTAACGATTGAGAGTTCGATTTCCGATGATTAAAAAGTTCTAATCCTGTTGACCAATTTATTTTGTTTCCTGCCATATATATATTTTTTTGAAATCTAGATATACGAGTATGTTACGTGGGTGTGGGTTGAAATACCCCCGATGTCCTTGCGGCCGGGCTCGCCCTACGTTAGTGGGGTGTATCTCAGTCGGGGGAATGTTTGTGGGATGAGTCTGGACCTTTTAATGTATTCTCTCTTAAATGTATTTTCTGCAGTTTATTTTGAGATGTATGTGCGATACTCGGAAGGAATTTATTATATATTGAGTGTGAACATAAGTTGTGTCCGTTTTTTTCAAATTTAAAAATGAGCACCAATAGCAAAAGAAAATGGTAAAGGTTATACGTCATTCGAAAGAAAATTTTCTGCTCTATAAGATATTATGTTTGCTTTTTCGTTACATATATTATTTTATATGATTACAGAAGGTGTCGAAAATGCTCACTTTCGTCTACTTGACATTCCATTTTGAAGGCTTGTAATCAAATAAAATAATATATGTAACGTAAAAGCAAATACAATATCTTGTAGAGCAGAAAATTTTCTTTCGAATGACGTATAACCTTTACCGTTTTGTTTTACTTTTGGTGCTCATTTTTAAATTTGAAAAAAACGAACACGACTTATGTTAACACCTAATATATGTACACATTACGTTGCTGTCAAGGAACCTTTATTTGTTTGATTGAATTGATCTGAGGCGGTATTTGTGGACATGTTTATTTTTCTCTATATATTTATTTTCTGTGTTCTTCTTCTTCTTCTTATTCTACATGTGCAAGGGTGTGGGCTGAAAAACATCTGGTGTCCCCGTGGCTGGGCTCGCCCTATAATGGTGGGGTGTATCTTGGCCGAGGGGGTGTTATTAGATGAGACCAGACCTTTTGATAGCTTCTGTCTTTAATGTATTCTCTGCAATTTATGTGTTCTTGAAGTATATTTAAATGTATTATGTACATACTATTGTGGGAACCACGGTCGTCGCTGAATATTGTCAACACATACGGTCAACGACCGACGAAACGACCTTTGGATATGTCCAAAGGTCACATACCAAAACATTGAAGCGGCCGGACATCGCGCTAGTCCCGTAAACAAATTGTTTACCCACAATACTATTTACGATGCATTCCACAGTAGAAAGAGAACGCATCACGCTGTCTCGCCGTTTCCGCAAACAAATTGTTTACCCACAATACTATTTGCGATGTCTGCAATACTTCAATTAACCATTTCTGCACGCACAGAAGCGAGATAAAAATATATCGCGGGCGCACTCCCGCGCCCATTCGGAAATGTATAAATACCCACTTACCGATAAACAAAACATTCATTCACTCTCTCTTTCCGCATTGCTAATTGACGTATTTTATTTATTTACCAACAACTACTATCATCATATCTTCGAGCAAGAAGCATTCTGCTAAACTATGTTGTTATCAATAAACTTATATTTATTTATTTTTAACCTAAACTAACTTTAAATTAATTCGCCAGCGTATTATTTTACTGTTTATTTTTTCATTAGCTTAAAATTATTTATATAGGTTTGATTTTTTTCTTTTTGAAAATGACGGAGCATTTCAACGAGCAATTGACACTAATTTGTGATAATTTTGTCTAGTTGCTTGGAAGAAATTATGTATGGCAATAAATTCGCGATTTTATGTTTTGCATTAGTGTCTAAATAAATAGTTAATAAATAAAAACGTTGACAAGTAGATTATTGTTACCTCTGGGCTTACGGCAGTATTAACAACATATTGGACAATGGAGAGTAAAAATGAAGTCAAAGACAATGATGTCTCCTGGCCATTACCTTTAATATATCTGTATTACCAATGGCATATGTATCAGAATACAATATATACTGTAAATTGGATATCTCTGTTAACTCAGAAAAGTATTTTTTTAATTCAATATGTTATCTGCATTATATTATAGTAATGTACATACATACACACAAGTATACCAAACGATTGTCAGAACCGCACTCCTCTATGGCTCCGAATGCTGGACGATGTATAACTCTTACTCTAGGCAACTAGAAACTGCTGAAATGCACATGCTAAGATGGTCAGCTGGTGTGTCCCTAAGATACAAAATAAAAAGCTCACGCATTCGTGGAAGCCTAGGTGTTACAGACATCAACAGCAAGAGAGAGGAGAGGCGATTGAGATGGTATGGGCACGTTGGACGCAGAGCACCCGATCTCATTGTGAACCAGGCAATCTCCATGGAGCTTCCTCGAATAATAACCAGAAGAAGACCAAAGAATTCATGGGTGGTGCAAAAAGATAACCTGATGTAGAGGCACGGCATGGGGGACGTAGTCTGGGACAGAAGAGCATACAACCTGAGGACGAGGAGAGCTGACCCTAAGTCTTTGCAGACAGTGAGTTGGTATGGAGCCAGGGAGAAGTACATACATACACACAATCACGCCATTTCCCCATTAGAAAATGCAAAGAGGACAGAGCGTCTACTTTTCCTAAGATGATACACTTAAATTGTCTCTTCCGCACCCAACATCTCTTAATATGGTTTCTTCTGGTTATGTTATTTGTTTCCTTTTGTTGTTAATATTTAATTCATTTGGTGATACTCGTATTTATGTTATGTTATGAGAGAGATGAAATATTTAGTTTTTTTTTGACAAATAACTTATTCCGCAAATTCGGTATCTCACGTCTCTAAATCTTTTCTCCCACCTGCTAACTCAACTTTTTTCCTTGAAATTTCACACCGTGCGTACAATCTCAAAGATCCCTTTGGGTGAGTCTTACTACGACCGAAGCAGGGGTGGGAAGAAGCTCACAATTGAGGGTGTTACTACGGCCTCGTGCACTGACAGGGGAATTTATTTTACTCATCACTTGCTTCCTCATTTATCTCCCCTCATTATGCTTCAATAGTTCCGTCATGGTTATAAAAAGAAGAGAAAACTTTCGCAAAGCCAAGAGTTATTGCTAAAAAAGCAGTTTGATGAATAAAAAGGGAAGTATCGATGAAAAAAAGGACTTATAATTTGGGAATTCATTGTAATATTCTCTCTTGGAGGGATCTATTTTTTTGCTAAGTAGTTTTTATGTGGAGCAAGCGTTTTTATCTTATTTTTTTTCTGTTCTGCTTTGTTTGAAACATTCTATTAAATACACAAGTACTTAATTTCAGTAACAAGTATTTAATTGCTGTAACAGAAAGTTATACGATTTTATGCTATTTTTTATACATTGTTATACGCTATTTTTACATATCGGTGTGATTATTTTTGTACATTATACGATTTTTTTGTATATCATTGTGATTATTTTTAAACAATATTTTTTTTACAAGTCACTGATTATTCTGAACGATTTTTTAAAGATCGCATTTTTATGCGTAATTTTTTTACACGTTGCAATGGTTATTTTATACTTTTTTACATACATTTTTATGATTTTTTTTCACATATCGATATAATTATTTTTTTAGGTATCGTTATGATTATTTTTATACGTATTTTTTTACAAATCACGGATTTTTTTGCAGATCGCAATCATCATTTAATTCGTTATTATTTTACATATCGTTAGAATTATTTGTATGCTAATTTTTTTTACATATTGAAACGATTATTTTTATACATAATATTTTTACACATCGTCATGATTAATTTAATTTCTTTTTACTTATCGATATGATTATTGTTTACACATCCTTATTATTTATTTTTATTTGTATACGTTATTATTTTTTAATAACCATGATTATATTAGGACGTTATTTTTTACAGATCGCAATCATTATTTTAATACGTTAACATTTTACATATCGTTTATTTTTATACGTAATTTTTTTAAACGTAATTTTTTTATACGTAATTTTTTTATATGTAATTTTTTTATACGTAATTTTTACATATCGTTAGGTTTATTTTTATACGTAATTTTTTCATATACCGGAACGATTATTTTTATAGGTTGTTTTTTTACATATTGATCGGATTGATTATTTGATTATTTTTTACATATTGATCGGATTATTTTTAACATATCGTAAGGATTATATTGTATTTTACATATCCATCGGATTATTTTTTACATATCGTAAGGATTATTTTTTACATATCGTAAGGATTATTTTTTACATATCGACCGGATTGTTTTTTACATATCGATCAGATTATTTTTTACATATCGTAAGGATTATTTTTCAAATATCGGAAGGATTATTTTTTACATATCGTAAGGATTATTTTTTACATACCCTAAGGATTATTTTTAATATACCGTAAGGATTATTTCTTACATATCGTCAGGATTATTTTTTACATATCGATCAGATTATTTTTTACATTTCGTAAGGATTATTTTTTACATATCGATCGGATTATTTTTTACATATCGTAAGGATTATTTTTTATATATCGATCAGATTATTTTTTACATATCGTAAGGATTATTTTTTACATATTGATCGGATTATTTTTTACATATTGATCGGATTGTTTTTTACATATCGTTTGGATTATTTTTTACATATCGTAAGGATTGTTTTTTACATATCGATCAAATTATTTTTTACATATCGATATGATTATTTTTTACATATCGATCGGATTATTTTTTACATATCGTAAGGATTATATTTTACATATCCATCGGATTATTTTTTACATATCGTAAGGATTATTTTTTACATATCGTAAGGATTATTTTTTACATATCGACCGGATTATTTTTTACATATCGATCAGATTATTTTTTACATATCGTAAGGATTATTTTTTAAATATCGGAAAGATTATTTTTTACATATCGTAAGGATTATTTTTTACATATCCTAAGGATTATTTTTAACATACCGTAAGGATTATTTTTACATATCGTCAGGATTATTATTTACATATCGATCAGATTATTTTTTACATATCGTAAGGATTATTTTTTACATATTGATCGGATAATTTTTTACATATTGATCGGATTGTTTTTTACATATCGATCGGATTATTTTTTACATATCGTAAGGATTATATTTTACATATTCATCGGATAATTTTTTACATATCGTAAGGATTATTTTTTACATATTGCAAGGATTATTTTTACACGTTATTTAAAAAAAAAATTTAACGATAATTTTTTTAAGTTACTTCTTTACGTATTACAATTTTTTTTTGTTTGTCATGGTTTGGATAAATCGAGAGAAAGGGTTTTGAAAGTCTTACTAAACAGATAAATTCATCTGAAATGAATGGCGTGTGAGGAAGAGTTAGGTCAAGAAAGAATCGAATGACATAGTTGGAGATTTTTTTTCTGAGGGAAATGTAAGAAGCACGAGTAAAAGAGAATGCAGGAGTCTGGATGAGGCATATAATGTTCGTGTGTCAACGAAGATATGAGGATCTGTGTTTATGTTTACTTTAATGTTAAGAAAAACTCATTTGGTAAGAAAATCGCGAAAAACTAAAATATTTTTTGACCACCGTCTTGGCCCAGTTAGTTAGTCACCTGTCTCCCACCACGGAAGTCACGCAATTGATTTATGTTGGAACCCAGATTTTTAAACAGAATTCCAATTATGTTTTTCATTTAATACCTATTAAATATATTGGTGGGAAGATATTGCAACGCGACTTTAAGTCCATCTGGTTGTATTATATAAAATGAAAGTGTAAGATAATACAATTTAAGGCCTGTTTAATATATTGGTTGGAAGATATTGCAACGCGACTTTAAGCCCATCTGGTTGTATTATATAAAATGAAAGTGTAAGACATACAATTTTTAAACGTTAGAATCCAATTTTTGCGTTTCCAATTATTAATAATACTTTTCAACTACATTTGTTCGAGTGTTTTAAAGGGTTTCGAATTACGTCTCTCTATTTCCTGGCATTTCAGTATGTAAAGAGCTCAGCAAACAGAGATCCCGAAAGCTTGGGCCAAAGCAAACGTCCTCTTTTGTTTTTGAAGATCTCGGCTTAGGAGAATTGAATTCAGGTTGACCTCCTTGAATTTCTTGTTGACCACTTAAAGCTAGCGGCTCTCAACTCAGCCGTAACTCAGACACCCAATTTATTAAATAAATGTCTTCTTTTTTTCATATGGTGCCCATCAATTGTTACTCCTTTAAGTATCTTGGGTCACTCATCCATAGCGATGGAGGATGTGCAGCAGATGTAACACATATAATTAGTGTGGGATGGATGAAGTTTAGATCAATGACAGGAGTTCTATGTGATCCGAAAATGTCAGTAAAGTTAAAAGGAAAAGTATACCAAACTATTGTCAGACCCGCACTCCTCTATGACTCCGAATGCTGGACGATGTATAACTCTTACTTTAGGTAACTAGAAACTGCTGTAATGCGCATGCTAAGATGGTCAGCTGGTGTGCCCCTAAGAGACAAAATAAAAAGCTCACGCATTCGTGGAAGTCTAGGTGTTACAGACATCAACATCAAGATGGAAGAGAGGCGATTGAGATGGTGTGGGCACGTTGGACGCAGAGCACCCGATCACATTGTGAACCAGGCAATCTCCATGGATCTTCCTCGAACAACAACCAGAGGAAGACCAAAAAATTCATGGGTGGTGCAAAACCATAACTTAATGCAGAGGCACGGCCTGGGGGACGTAGTCCGGGACAGAAGAGCATACAACCTGAGAACAAGAGAGCTGACCCCAACAGTCTTCACAGACAATGAGTTGGGATGGAGCCAGGGAGAAGATATGGTGCCCATCAATATATTATCTTCTGTCCCAGTAATTGAGCCTTTGAGTTTAGCATCAATGGAGAAGACACGGACAATCGTGGTTCCTCATTGAACATGCTGGTAACAATTCAACACGTGAGAGAGGCGACAACAATTGCACACATCTAGCGCATGCGAGTAATATTACTAGACAAGGTCTTTTACTAGACGGAAATATATATTTTTTGCGTGCCATCAGGAATTGAACCCCGTGCACTCAAACGTCACGCGGTTACGAACCGGGATAGACTCATGCCCTCATATTACGGTTGAGATATGGTCGCTTTAGGCCAAGTGGTATCCAACACACATCCATTAAGCGAAGTTGACTACAAACAAGCCCTGATGATGAAAACTGTAACGTTTTCGAAACGTGGACATCATCAAGCGATACTACACTTCGAAATACTTTATCTATTACACAGCAAATTTACTATGCATATTCTCAATTCTAGTATATTTGCATAATTCATTGTGGCAAACATATTAGTATACATTAAATTATACGATACGATACGCTACCCTTGAGATCGAGTATGAAGTTAGTCATGGTGTGGGGGGAAGACGCCTATGCTTGTATTGGTTTAATGTATACAATATATTGCATTTCAACAAGCATACAATCTCGACACATCAAATGCGAAGTTCATTGTAATGTTTGACATAATACGGAATTAAGCAATTAGGGATGAATGTAAACTTAAGTTTTGATTAAGATTAATAAGAACACTTGGAGATAGTTTGGACATGTCGAGCGAATGATGGTAGAAAGACTAAAAAAATAAATTTACAGTTCAAATTCAAGTGAAAGGCGTGTTAGAGGAGTACCAAGGGAAATAAGGTTCGATCAAGTGAATGATATTTTGTGAGATGGAAAAATAAGAAGTAAGAGAAATCGTAGAAGCTGTATGAATGTGGAAGAGGTAAAATATTAGTGTCAAGATAGGAAAGTCTTGACACTAATCCACACTCGTCTGCCGATCCGGAGGTTGGGGGTTCGGTCCAGATTTTTTTAAATAGGATTCCAGTCTGGTTAACACTTAGGGCTTATAATTGTTTTTCTGGTTGGTTGGAAGAGATTGCCACATGGAAATTAACTCACTAGGTTAAAAAGAAAAAGAAAAAAGTCTTGTGCTCTGACCTCACTTCGCACCCCAGTGAGGGAATTATGTGATGGTGTCAATGTATGTATTTACTACACAAAAAATGATACACTCCACCTAAAGCTGAATTAGTTAATATCACATATCGGAACATTTTCTAAGATTTCTTAGTAGTTTTTTCTTTGTAAGTTGTCTATGGGTTTTTTTTTCTAAAGATTAGTCAATGCGGGGAAGTTCCTAATCTAATACATCAGAGGTGGATGGTCGCGCGGTAACGCACTCGACTCCCGTGCAGAAGGTCGTCGGTTCGAACCGCAAGCTGTGCTACTCTCCTCGAACGACACAGGCACTTTTTCCACCTAGTGTTCGATGACATAAGGATACCTATGACTTCGGTCATATCTATACTTAAAAAAAAATGCCCGCAGCTACCACGTTTTTTACCCTAACTCTCAACTCACCTTTTTGTAATACTTTTAATTAATCAATAATAGTGGGTTCGAATCCCGAATTATAGCGTCTTTAAGAAGAGTACTTCTAAACGGCGCTGTATAAATTTTACTTTTATCATTTTTATTTAAAATCTTACACATCATTTGTAAATACTCCAAAACCATAAGTTAATATTTTTAAATGCTTTTACAAGTCTTCTTTTGAGAAACACTGATATAAGTTGTGAAATCACATTGGCACCACGATTCCTATCTTTCCGTGGCTTTGAATCCGATTTTTGCAGTGGCAGAACATCAGGGGATTTGAAATAGATGCAGGCAGATGCTATATCGCCATATTTATATGCATCATATCGTCGTGATGCGTATACATCTTTATTAAATAATACGACTAGTTTTGCGACATTAAATAAATAAATAGAATTTTATTGATAGTAACAAATTATAGTGTGAACATATGTACATATATACTCATATATCGAAATTACATACATATTTAAGGGCAGTTTGATCTAACCACCCCCTACGCTATTGTCGGGGACAAAATAAGTCACTACCCAGCGCTATCAGCACTTCTTCTTCTTCCCAGTGTCACGTATGGTTCCCCCAACATTGAATATCATCTGAGAGTAGGCATCTTTGTCCCCGGCAGTCCAAAAAAGATCCCCAACGCTCCTTATACCAGTCCAATCACGTATATTGCGGACCCAGGAGATTTGCTTCCTACTAATACCTCTTTTGCCTTGGATGATCAGGTGCAGTAATTTGTACTTTGCTCCTCTAAGTAAATGACCCAAATGGGACACCTTTCGAATGTTAATATTAGTCAGCAACTCTCTATCAACTTTGGCTCTTTGAAGAACCCTTGTGTTGCTGACCATATCCGTCCAGGGTATCCGTAGCATTCTCCGGTGCATCCACATTTCGAATGCTTCCAGTCGGTTCATACTATCAACTTTGAGGGTTATCAACAGAAGATCGAAATCTTCTTTTTTTGTGTGAGTGTAACGTCACGAAATGACGAAGAAGGAACTACTCAAAAGGATTCTTCCGGTGACGACACACCTGAGGGTGAAAATAATAGCAGTAACGACGTCTTTAAGGTTTGACATCACGGGAGAAGGAAAATAACTTGCAGTGCAGTAATTTTTTTCTTACAAAGTGTCTCAAACCCTTGAGCTCAAACATCCTAGCAAGTTGCCAGTGTCTTTTGACGCCAATAGATCGAAGTAGCAAATTGACCAGAATATGAACCTATGTAAGGCTAAGTGGAGTTTCCTTACTGACTCCATTATTATCACAGTACCACAGAATGGGCTCTGCGAATTGACTCAGATGTCTGCAAAAATTACAACAGGGCGAAAGGACAAGATTGAAGCTTAAAAAATCGTCATTAAAGCTTCCATGGCCAGAGAGAAATCGAGAGGCTGTTCCGCCAATCATGTCCTATAAGCCTTGCCGATATCCAACAGCTCCCATCGTTGACCACCAAACAGCATCTTCTGCATCTAACGTCTGGCTATATAGCACACAATTCCCAAGAATACTGTACTTTAGCAGAGAATATTTAAAGGTAAAAGAAAACACATTTAAAAGGGAACCCATTTACAGGTATCCCTAGTCATGAAATACTCTCATGAATACAGGGCGAGTTCGGCTGTAAATACATTAGATGTTTTTCAGCCCATATATTTGTACGCATTAATAAGAATACAAAATAAAATAAAGTAAATAAGCCATTAATATATTTACTAACTAAATAAATATGAATGATCATTGTTAAAAATCTAAATGTACACACTCACACATAATTTCAGTTTCACTGGAGCGTAAAGAAAGAAAATAAAACAAGTCCTAACTTAAACAAAACAGAAAGAAACTACAAGTCAAAATTTTGCTGAGACTTATCATATAGTATCACGTGAGCGGCTGCATTTTAGATCTGTTGAGTTATTCATATACACGTTGGTGTAAGTCACCTGTTTCGTTGGTGTAAGTCACCTGTTTCGTTGGTGTAAGTCACCTGTTTCAGAACAGGCAATGAGATTTTAAATAAATAAAAGGTCCCAGTCTGATATAAAAGTTCTCTTGGTAAATATACTCGTACTTGCACATGCTAGACGTGTGCGAGTGTTGTTGCCTGTCCAAATGCTGTCGTATTTCTAACACATGTGATGCTGAACTATGATTGAATTGATTATTCCAAAGGTTCGTAACCCGAAGGATCGAGTACTGGGGTCGAATACAGTCTTGTCTCCTTATCACCAACTTCAACATGTCTGAATCATCTTTTTGGATATAGGGCTACCACATGAACTGTAGTTTCAATAGCATGTATTATTTTCATCGTGTTTGCCCTAGGATGCATTCGAAGTTTTCTGCGAAAGTACTGACAACTTACAAGGCTGTTTGACCCCAGGCCTTAACCTCTCGAGTAGATATTAATAAAAAATTTAAAACATCGTTTGTTCAGTTGGCAAAACATGTAACTAGCCGGTAAATGATTTAATTGTGTGGTATCATCAATAGATGTCATTGGTAGTTCAAATCCTGACATAATCTGGGAATATTCGAGAAAAAATCACTGCGCCCCAATCGCGGGGCCATACGCTACCTGACTCAGTATTTCATGGCCCCACGGTTGGGGCGGTACTCACGGAGAGGAAGTAACTTTAAAGTATATTTATTGCTCTGCGAGTCATTTTCCTTTATTTCGTTACCTCAGACATTAAGTCTGTCGTCGCTACTATTCTATTCACATTTAGACGTGTTACCGCTGCAGTAAAAGTCCCTCTGCATAGCTTTTTTGTCATCACTGAGTGACGTCACGCACATAATTCATTTCCGGACTAGTTTTACTCTTAGACCAGTTTACATCTAAATTTAAGAATCCAGATCGCGTTCTTGTCAGCGACGCTGGAGTCTCTCAACCTCCCTTATTTATTTACTATGTTGATGAACTAGTAGAAAGCGCTTTTAAGATGATCGGAATAGTCAGAAAAGAGCGCTTTATAAAATTATGTAAGTCTAAAAATACGCAGAGGCAGAATAAAAAAAGTATGTGAAAAACCAAACATATCGTAATATGGAGAGGCAGAGAAGAATTATTTCTCATGGTTACCCCATAGAAAACATGGTTACCCCATAGAATTTCAAGTATATGGGAGGGATAGCTTGCAATCTATTAAATTATCTATGGGAAAAAATGTAGGAAAAAATCAAGATTCAAATTGGTAATCGAACCCGTAACCCCCGGGTGGAAGTCAATCATATTACCAACTAGATCACGGAGGTCAACACGGCATGATGAGAAAACCTTTATAGATTAGTGATAAGTATAATATTCTTAACTATCTCGCCGCTCCCTCTATCACAACGAGAATATTTAACAACGTTCTGATCATAGACTCGCGCTACGCTCAATCAGATATACTTGATTGGTTTTCCCAGTTCCTCGCTTTTCTTTTTTACGTTGTCCTTTACTCTTTTTGCTCTAGAACCTGTTGTCGACTAATTTTAGACTCGCTCCGTCATTGACATGCTTTATAAAGCAACATAAAAAACATTTAATATCGTCGTTGTGCTGCGAAAATCATTTAATTCCATTTTTGCTTAAAATTACTTTTTTTGATGTCATTTTACTTAAAATAAAAATATTTACACATGGAAAAAACATTTATGTCCAAAAGTCATATGGTTTCGCTGTTATGAAAAGATAAAAAAACATATCATCCCGAAGCAATTATCTCGAAGCAATTCCATAGTTGGTGTTCATCCCTGCCAACCAGCACAAGAGTTCATGACTTTGTAGCGACCGTGCGTGCGGTCACTGAACCCACTGAGGCGATCTTTGGCCGCTCGATCATTGAACTCGCTCTGCAAGGAATGCGAGACGGCGCTGCGCGAAGGTCGCCGCGCGGTCATTGAACTCACTAGTAGCGAACAGCGAGAGTGAGACGCCGACATATCTCTTGCCTCTCCTACAGACCGTAGTATGAAATGTATATAGAACACGTGACAATAACCATGTGTCCGGCGAAGCGAGATGGCGACATGTTCTGCACCGTTCTATACATTATAAATACATACGCTCTCAATAAACTCTCTCTCTTTGCTTATCTCGATCTCGACGACTTTAATTAAAACAACCTCATCCTTCTATGAGAAACACAAGTCCCTAAAACGTCATAAACCACGACATATCAAGTGATTTGGAATAAATAATAAAATGATATAGAAGAAACAATATTTTAGAAACCTTTTTAAATCACCTTTTTACAGTTGTTTTCACCATGAAAGGATTAAGTCCAAAACAGGTGTCTGTATTTTTAATATTAGGTCCTTACATATGAAATTGGCGTTTTGTTTGGGAGGAACATAATGTTGATTTTTTTTTAATATAATATATTTATTTAATCAAAGTATGTACCATTGCTATCTATGCACTTTTGCCATCTCATAGGTAGTTCATCGATCCCTTTACTAAAAAAACCATTCGGACGGGAATCAATAAAATCTTTGAAGTCGGTTTGGACTGCCCCATCGGAGTTGAATTTTTTCCCTTGCAAGAAGTTATCCAAATTTCGAAAAAAATAGTAATCTGTCGGGGCAAGGTCCGGAGAGTACGGTGGATGTCTTAGACATTCCAATTGAAGCTCTTCTAATTTGGTAGCCGTCTGTTGTGCAGTGTGTGGTCTAGCGTTATCATGAAGCAGCAGTGGCCTAGAGCGATTAACCAGCCTCGGTTGTTTAGCAGCTAGCTTTTCCATCATGGTTTGCAGTTGCTGACAATAGACATCTGCCGTAATCGTCTGGCCAGATTTAAGAAAGCTGTAGTGAACGACACCAGCACTAGTCCACCAAACGCTCACAAGTAACTTTTTTGGAGTCAATTTTCGCTTGGGGCATGGTTTGGCTGGTTCGGCAGGGTTCAGCCATTGCGATGAGCGCTTCCGATTATCATACAGGATCCACTTTTCATCACAGGTAATGATTCGATTCAAAATCCCTTCATTATTGTGCCGGTTGAGTAATGCAACGCAGCAGTCAACGCGCGTTTGTTGATTTGCTTCACTCAATTCGTGAGGTACCCACCTTTCAAGCTTTTTCACCTTCCCTATTTGCTTCAAGTGGATTAAAACAGTTTTATCACTAACACCGCAGCCTGCAGCTAACTCGGACGTGGTTTGCGATGGATCCGCTTCCACAATAGCCTTCAATTCTTCATTATCAACTTTGGTCTCCGGCCGTCCACCGGGCTTGTTCTGCAGGTCGAAATTTCCAGAACGAAAACGTTGGAACCAAAAACGCACTGTGTTTTCTTTTGCGGCACCGTCGCCATACACATCATTAATCCTTCGAGCCGTTTCTGCAGCACTGGTGCCACGGTGGAACTCGTACTCGTAAATAACGCGATATTTCAAGTTTTCCATTTTGTAAACTGAGTGACGCAAAAAAAAAACAATTGAGGAAAAAACAAATGAATTATAATTTTCGAAACACAAATACTTGAGTAAATAGCTGTATAAATTTGAATTTGGAATTCTTAACCAAAGAGAAGATATTTGAGATCAAAGTTGCCAGTACGGCAAAACGCCAATTTCATATGTAAGGACCTAATATTTAGGTAATATGTTTTTAAGTTACTAATTTTTTTGTAGTAATTCTTATAAATAAATACACTGTCTTTAAACAACATCTGTTTGTATTTTATTTTATTAAAAACTTGATTTTAAATCGCTTTCCGAAACTTAAATTGCATTTTGCTCAAAACTCAATATTTGGACTTAAATTCTTTTCGCAAAACAACGACGATATCATGTAAGTAATGTAATTTCATTCCCGATTTTCCTTTGTAGAGACAAAGGGAGGGTGGAGAGCCACCCTCCTTTCCTTTTTCCTTTGATTGATGATATCTCACTTTTATTTTTGTTTTGTATACTACACAAAATTTTGCTGCAGTTGACTAATCATTTTAATATTTTATGTAACTTCCTTTATTTAGTTTTGTCCGGTAAGTTGGAAAAGATTGCTGTCTGGCATAAGCCCAACAGATCGTTCTACAATAAAGTGTTAAATAAATGAATAAGAGCAAAAACATTAAAGAGGTAGACCGAGGAAAACGTGGCGGGACCAGATTTTGAAAGAATGTGTTAAGTAAGAAGTATGAACACTAGAAGATTGTTCACGACATGCATGAATGTGGAGGAGTTAAAAGTTGTATGCTAGATGGAAGCGAAAGTTGTGGGATTGAAAAGTTTAGAGATCTGTTCTTTCTGGCTACTCCGCAAGGGATACAGCGTGATGAAATGTATATATGTTAAAATATTGTAATTTGTTTTATCACACGCTGTTTATTCCACTTTATGTAACGGTATAACCCTACCGGTTCCAAGGTTTCACCTCATCCTCAGGGGATCACAAACAAGACTCTTGTTTGTGCTCCGGAGGTTGCGGGTTCGATCCCCGCTGGAATCCAGATTTTTTAAAATGGAATTCCAGTCTGGTTTTTACATAGGGCTCATTAAAACATCTTTCTGGTTGGTTGGAAGAGATTGCCACATGGCAATAAAATAGCCAGGTGAAATAAAAAAAAGTTACAAAAAGTGGAACAAACAGTGTTTGATAAAACAAATTACAATGTCTTTGAACATTCCCAATGTTATAAACAGTAAAACAAAATAATATCTGGATATAGGTGAGAATTGCTGCTGTATATTTCATAGAACGAAATTAAAAAAAAAAACAACAAAAGCAAGGTACAACAAACAATAACCACACGCAGATTGGTATATGATGTACAAATACTATACTACAAACATTTTTAAGGTTAATTGAATTTTTACATAAAAAGTTATTTACATTTGCTTAGTAATTGATTTATATTTTAATTGTTAAAGGTACCAAATAAAAAAAAACAACAAAAGCAAGGTACCACAAACAAGAACCACACTCAGATTGGTATAACATATGATGCACAAATATTAAGAATATTTTGAAGGTTTATTGAATTTTTGCTTAATGATTTATTTATTTATTTATATTTGCTTGATAATTGATTTGCACTTTAATCGTTCAATGAACCAAATAAAAAAAAAAACAACAACAACAACAAGATATCACAAACAATGCCCATAGTCAAAAGGTTCCTGGGGATTGAGAAATAAATAATGGCGTGGATCTCATTTTCTTTTCGTCCATAGGTTGTTAAGTTAAAATGCAGAACTTTTGATATTTGTACATCTATCTATACCAATTTGATGTACGTTTATCTATACTAGTACCTGCTCCCTGATGATGAGGTGAAAACCTTGAAACCGGAAGGGTTATACCGTTACATAAAGTAGAACAAACAGTGTTTTGAATAAAAAAATTACAATGTCTTTAAATCTCTACAATGTTAATGCCTTAACTATAATATATGTTGAAATAAAACTAATAATAAATAAAGGTTTTATTGATTAATTACAACAAAAACTGGTTACAAAATCCATCAAAGACAAATAACTTCTTGATCTGATTGAAAGTACTTCAAAAGTTTAACAATAAATTTCCTTAGTAAATATTCCTTACACGTGGTTGGGAGTAACCTTTGAGAAAGGGGATGGTACGCTGTGTGGGTGGAGGGATGAGTGGGCCGAGGACCGGGGGAGGGGGTTGCTGAAAACATTGCATGAAAAGCTGAAGTAGACCATACGAGGATATATTCACGGCGGTGCGGTCACGTGACCACAGAGATTCGTTTTATTAAAACTTCCCTCATCGCAGAGCGGAAGGGTTTAAGGGGGCGAATCTCAACATTTCTCAGGAAATACGAATTATGTTTTAGATGTAGACAAGCTATACTATATTTATTATATTACGTTACAATTTCATTGTCTACTTCCGTGGTTTATTTGATAATATCTCTGTCTTCAAACCGGACATTAACGGGCTCGATTCCCGTTGGAACTAAGATTTTTTTTCCAAATGGGTTGTTCCATGGCACCATGCTCCTTTTGGTGTAGGAAGATAAGACATACGTTTGTATCCTTTAACTCGTACCTCGTAAAAAATAACAATTGTATGTTTTAACCCTTGGGCGGGCGCATCTAATCTGTGAGATGAGATACCTAGTTTTTTGTGCCAATGGGCGAGGTTTACCGACAAAGAGGTGAGGCTTATAGTAGCTTCCTGACTGCCTACCCCCTCACGCAAGGGTATCTTTGTTATTTCCCCAGTGCACCGTTGGTATCCGTGACGGACGTTTTAATCTGCTGGATGAGTTGTATCCGATTACGTAGGTAGAATCTTATTTCCATGAAAAATGCTATAAGAAATTTATAATGTTTATTTATTATGAATAAATAAATATTTAGAGAATGAACAGCGCTTAAGTATCCTTAACATATTATACAAACAATGGTAATATTAGGTGTTAACATATTGTAAGTTGGGTCCGTTTTTTTCCCAATTTAAACATGAGCACCAAAAGTAAAACAAAATGGTAGACGTTACACGTCATTCGAAAGAAAATGTTCTGTTCCATAAGATATTGTGTTGGCTTTTACGTTACATTACGTTACACTTTCGTCTACTTGACATTCCACTTTGAAGGCTTGTAATCAAATAAAATAATATATGTAACGTAAAAGCAAACACAGTATCTTGTAGAGCAGAAAATTTTCTATTGAATGACGTATAACCTTTACCATTTTGTTTTACTTTTGGTGCTCATTTTTAAATTGAAAAAAAACGGACACAACTTATGTTTACACCCAATAGAAAGCATAAACTATTAAAATCTTCCGAAAAAACAGACAATTCAGAATGCATAACATATATCTATCAAAATATGATGTGTGAAAATACCAATGTATCGTAGAACACAAAAAAAATAAATTAAATGCAATTAAATTCAATTAAAAATACAAGAATTTTGTAGCAAAAATCTTTCTCAATAACAACGAGAATAAGAAATTATATGGCAAATTACAATTTGAAAAAATACGTGACCTAAGATTGAAATAACTAATTTCGATAAGGGTGAGATGAAATTGCTAAGAAATAATCCCCCACATAAAATGGAATAACTAATTTCTTAACCATGACCTAAGATTGAATAATTGTCGGAGAAAGATTCTCCTGAACTCAACAAATCCTACACGTTAAAAACACGAGTCCACATTAAAAATACCAAACCTACACATTAAAAATACCAAGCCTACACATTGAACATAACAAACCTACACATTAAAAATACCAAACCTATACATTGAACATAACAAACCTACACATTAAAAATACCAAACCACACACCGAGTTGCCACAATCCTAATAGCATTCTTACGTTGATGAATTAACATACTTTGTGCAACTGTCGTTAGTTTATTGCTTTTCTCTAGAAATAAACATTTGTATGAAACGGAAAAAAATACAATAAAGTTAAAACGATTATTAATAAAAAATATATTAAAGTAGTTTAATTGTTTGACAACATTTTGCAACACGCACAAGCGTCATACATCTGTAGAATTGAAGAACTACCACCCCTGGAGTGCCTATTGTTAAAAAACTAGTTGAAAAGTTCATCCAAGTTTGTGGTTCCGTTTTTCTTCGCTTAGCAGCAATGCATTCTTCTACTGTCAATCTAGGTTTTGCAAGCATTTTATAACATTTTTTATAAAAAAAATGGTATGGTCTACTTCAGCTTTTCATGCAATGTTTTCAGCAGCCCCCTCTCCCGGTCCTCGGCCCACTCATCTCTCCTCTCACACAGCCTACCCTCCCCTTTCTCAAAGGTTACTCCCAACCACGTGTAAGGAATATTTACTAAGGAAATTTATTGTTAAACTTTTGAAGTAGCCTGAACGAGTGGACTTGTTCTTGCTAAATAATTAGTTGTAAGAATTGTTATCTAGTTATAAGTAGTATATAGGTGTTAATTATTTATAAGAATTTATATATTAAGATTATAAAAAAATTAAAATAAAATTGCATGTAGGAAAATAAGATTAAGTAAGTTCATAAATTATAATACAATATATAATTAAGATTAGTTAAGTAATAAATTTGTATATAGGTATAGCTTTTAAAAATATTGGTACCATATATTACTTTGTTTAATTTAAAAAAAACAAACGACCTAATTTAATATTGCAAGTACCTCCCTTACAATTGCAGACTTGTTTTATTTTGATAGAATGTGTTTCAAAATTGGAAAACTTACGTTATGCGGTAGCTTCTGCATATGTTTTGTTTAATTTTCACTTCACGGTCACACTATGTTATGTTTCATTTTCGGTTTCATGGCACTAGACAAATTATATAACATATACCATATACATACTGCCTCCTAACCCACGACGCTAAAATGCCTTAATGATAGAGTACGAGAAGTAGTGTAAATTTCACCCTTTCAATTCACGTAGATGTTCTATTCTCCATCAGCTCGTCAAAGATCCCAACGCACTGTATGGATCGAATGACGATAATTGGCTTAAAATAATGTGAGATGACCAGATAACTAGCGACAGCAAGGAACGGTTCACAGTTGGAAATTTTCACCTTGTTAGTGATCAGATAAATGACAGAATATGGATCGAAGTGATAAGCAATGAATGTGACCTTAAGACTGATGTATTGAATAAGATGTCTCATAAGATATACGTAAATATTAAACAACCAGGGAATCATGACAAATCCTTGCTTTAATCCTTTAGAAATATGAAACAACTCAGTCAAGGCACCGTTTGCTCTAATACATATTCTACTTACAGTGAATAATAATTTATTGATCATTGTAATAAATAATTCGTAAATAAAGCCGAGTTGGAGAATCTTGCGGATGAGGCACATAGAATACTTCACAGAGAATGGTTCCAGGACAGATGCCTCAACGGTTTTCACGCTTTGCGGTCAGCTTGTGAGAGTTTGGGTCCGAAATGTGCTACGTTTTGCCGGGCGGGCAACGCTTCTCGCTCATTATCTCAGTGCAGCCGGACCGCATCGGACATCGGACCCGAGGGGGGAATATTTGTGGAGCCTTTATGTAGCATTGATGCTTTGATGTATGAAATTCATAATTTGTGCAAACATATAACATAGAGATAGACACATATTAAAAAAAGATTTTCAGAGAAGTTTCAGGAAAGGACACGATTGAAATACAAACATATCGTCGTTGTTCTGCGAAAAGCATTTAAGTAAATTTTTGCTTAAAATTACTTTTGACGCCATTTTACTTAAAATAAATATATATACACGTGGAAAAAAACGTTTAGGTCCAAAAGTTATATGGTTTTGCTGTTATGAAAATTTTCCAAGAAAATATTAAGTCTTTATTATAGAAATTACAGAGCAGACTCTCCTTAAAGGCGCTGTTTCTCGAGATTCGAACCCACTATTTACAGAGCAGACTCTCCTCAAAGGCGCTGTTTCTCGAGATTCGAACCCACTATTTACAGAGCAGACTCTCCTCAAAGGCGCTGTTTCTCGAGATTCGAACCCACTATTTACAGAGCAGACTCTCCTCAAAGGCGCTGTTTCTCGAGATTCGAACCCACTATTTACAGAGCAGACTCTCCTCAAAGGCGCTGTTTCTCGAGATTCGAACCCACTATTTACAAAGCAGACTCTCCTCAAAGGCGCTGTTTCTCGAGATTCAAACCCACTATTTACAGAGTAGACTCTCCTCAAAGACGCTGTTTCTCGAGATTCGAACCCACTATTTACAGAGCAGACTCTCCTCAAAGGCGCTGTTTCTCGAGATTCGAACCCACTATTTACAGAGCAGACTCTCCTCAAAGGCGCTGTTTCTCGAGATTCGAACCCACTATTTACAGAGCAGACTCTCCTCAAAGGCGCTGTTTCTCGAGATTCGAACCCACTATTTACAGAGCAGACTCTCCTCAAAGGCGCTGTTTCTCGAGATTCGAACCCACTATTTACAGAGCACACTCTCCTCAAATTTCGAGATTCGAACCCACTATTTACAGAGCAGACTCTCCTCAAAGGCGCTGTTTCTCGAGATTCGAACCCACTATTTACAGAACAGACTCTCCTCAAAGGCGCTGTTTCTTGAGATTCGAACCCACTATTTACAGAGCAGACTCTCCTCAAAGGCGCTGTTTCTCGAGATTCGAACCCACTATTTACAGAGCAGACTCTCCTCAAAGGCGCTGTTTCTCGAGATTCGAACCCACTATTTACAGAGCAGACACTCCTCAAATGCGCTCTTTCTAGAGATTCGAACCCCCTATTATTGCCAGATTAAAAATACTTCAAAATAAATATATATACGAATAAGTTGAGTGTCAGGATAGGAAGGTAATGGCTACGGCTATTAGATTATGTGCTTTTCCACATCCGCGTATGTACAGAAAAACATATTTGGTTAGAAAGCAGCAGAAAATTTATTGAGGAAAGACGAACTACTTAGAAACCTTTAGAGATCTTCCGATATGTATAACATATAATACATTCGGCTTTAGAAAGTGTGTAGTCTACTAACAAAAGGGGTTGTTTACCTGTTTCAACCGTTTTCTGACAGTTGTAATAAATACATATATATTGCTAACGTGAGCATTCTAACGCTCCGTCTTAGTTTCTGTCGTCAAATCTTGAATACTCGGGTGCATATGGACAATAACCAATCGCCGGCTGTTGTCCATATGCACCAGAGTATTCAAGGCTAACGACAATAGCCGATCGCCGATAAATGGCGCTCCCATTGGACGAGTGTGACTTCAAAAACAGCAATCTTGTGGGCGATTCGACAGTAAGGTGCCTGAGTTTTCCTTACCTGGAAGAAGTATTGTATTCTAAATAGAATTAGATGCGGATTGGACCGCACTACATACAATACGCTATAACTCAGGATTCGAACCCTTTATTATTAACAAAACAAGAATTTTAAATTGAGTTCGTACCATAATGGTAGCTATTTGATCTATGTTTGTTAAAACTGTATCGCAGTGGTTTTAAAACTTTTTCATTTCACGGCATCTTTAGTACATGAAGATTTTCTCACTGCACTAAAAAACATATCAATCAGTTGAAGGATGAGTTTGTTTTTCACAACATATTTCCTCAAATCTTGGAATCAAAATATATATAGTTCCTTAAATCTTGGAATTAAACTAGACATAGTTATCATTATTTTCTGTTCAATTTTGAGTTTTTTAGTCATCACAATTATTCATACGTATTCTGCGATGATAATCTAAACTTGAAACTTAGACAACGGTTAGTCAAATGCTACGTTTGGTCGGTGTTAATGCATGGTGTGGAATCATGTACCCTCAAAGTTGGTAGTATGAACCGACTGGAAGCATTCGAAATGTGGATGCACCTGAGAATGCTACGGATACCCTGGACGGATATGGTCAGCAACATAAGGGTTCTTCAAGGAGCCAAAGTTGATAGAGAGTTGCTGACTAATATTAAAATCCGAACAGTGTCCTATTTGGGGAATGTACTTAGAGGAGCAAAGTACAAATTACTGCACCTGATCATCCAATGCAAAATAGAGGGTCGAAGAGGTGTGTGCCGGAGGCAAATTTCCTGGCTCCGCAATATACGTGATTGGACTGGCAAAAGGGGCGTTGGAGATCATTTTTGGGCTGCCCGCTAGGGACAAAGATGTCTACTCTCAAGTGATGTTCAACGTTGAGGGGACCTGACATGACACTGGGAAGAAGAAGAATTCATCACAAATGGAACTAGGATTTTCTGAGCTTCAGTACTTAACAAATTACATTTTTTCTTAACTGATTTCAAATCCAATATGAAAATAAAATTGAATGTAAAAACCTTTATCATATATTTTTCAATCATATTTTTTGTATTGATGAATTTAAATGTTTGTGACTTGGACCATGTCATCGAAATAAGAAAGGTACCACGATATAAACACTTTCTCGTGTGGGATATCGGAAATTAAAAAAAAAAAAAAGGGAAACAGGTGTCGAAAGGATATTTTAGAGACATCTAGGGAAGGTTATTTTGTAAGGGTTGTAGATAGCTGTCAAACAAAATAGAGGAGATGGTCCAGAAAATAAAAAAAAGCCGATCGATGGGGGAGTTAATGCGCACTTATTTATTTATATATGAAAAAAGTATAAGATATTTTTTTCGAATGATGAATCATTTATGAAAGCCACCATTAATAATACAGAATAAAGTAGTTTCAACGATGTAAAAGTGTTGACAGTTAATATCGAAGTATTTTTAACATTTATATTTTAATTTAGAAAAATATGAAGAATATGTTATTCAAATATTGTATTATACATTTTTCTTATAGTATGCAAAATGGAATATTTATTACTATGTAATAATCTCTTCCAACAAACCAGGAATACGTTTATACAAGTCGTAAGTGAAAACCAGGCTTTTGAAAAAAAGGGTATCCACAGGAATTGATCCCATAAGGTATCTTGCCAATTAAACTATGGAGGTTTTGTAATTAATTATATAATATTTTGTATTGTTTTCTTTATATTTTTTATTATATATATTTCTCTAAATACATTCCTTTTTTTCGTTTATCTTTCTCTAGTAAGTATTTTGTGACTTTAAACCAAAAAAACCTTTATTTAAAAATTTGGTATTTTAGGAGCTATGTCCTTAAGGGAGAGATGATGATGATTTGTTGATAAATAAAACTCGTTTTAGATCGCAATGCGGAAAGAGAGAGTGATTAATTTGGTAGACGTAGGTATTTATATCATTCTTGAATGTGTGCGGGAATGCGCTCGCAATATGCCGCCGTCTCGTTTCTGCATCCGCAAAACGATTAATTGTTGTATGTAGGTATTATTCAAATACGGAACTGGCGCGACAGATGTGGTGCCTTCTCGCTCTGGCATGGAATGCGCTCTACGCCCGGCAATGAGTTGAATGACCGGCGTGTGGACTTTGTACTTGTTTGTTTTGAATTGTCAAGGAATGCAAAGGTCGGATCGTCGGTCATTGACCGAGTGTGCGACCGCCACAGTATCAACCAGACTACGGAGGTTGGCTGTGTGATGAAAGATGTTAAATAAAGTGACATTTAAGAATGCCCGATGAAACATCGTGATAAATTCAAGCTTCCGAAAATAATGAACGCAGCATGTTAAAATAATATTTATAATGAAAGTTTCAAATATTTTTAATTATTTGCCATATCGGGAGCGTCGGGATTATTTGTTGACTCTTTCGATTGCCTCTTTTTTCCTCTATTATGGGTACTTCTGTTCAGATCAGACTTAACTCTCCCTTTCAGCCTTCTCAGATGTATTTCTGAGGTATGCCTGGGTTTTATGTTTTACACAATATATTGACTAAACATTTTTTAAAATTATTAAATAAATACTACAAAAAAACTCCAGCTATATATTTTCCGGCATAATTCGTCCACTGGATGGCTAACTACTCTTTTACAACAGGTGCACCACCTGTCTCCATTCCTCCCGGCCCTAGGACAGGTTGAATGCAGCGCTTAAATAGCTTTTCAACTCTTTCATTTGTTCTGTCCAACTTATAGGACACTTTTCACTTTCTCGCCTTCTCTCAACTGTTTCAGATCACCAGATTCCCTAGGCTTTCATATTTTTTTGAAGTGAAACTTTTATAGGCGCAATAGGGCAAATTGGCCTGAACGTCACGAAAATTGAAACGGCGTATTATATTTTTATTTTATTATTATTAAATTATTATTTATAATTATTAAATATTTTATTTATTAATAAATTATTATTAATTATTTTAATACTTTTTGATAATTATGTATATTATTAAGTGTATTATGTTATTATTAAAATCATCATTATTTATTATTAAAAATTATATCTTTGGTTATACATAATTTTAATATTAATATATTTAATATTAATTATTTTTTTTCATATAAAATTATTTTATTTATTGTAATATTTATTTTAATATTCATTTAATATATAATTTATATTTAATATATAATTATAATAATATATACTGTTTATTATAATATTAAAAATTATATTATTATTATATTGTAGTTAATTATAATATAATAAAGTATAATATAACATAATAATATTATTAATAATATAATAAAAGTAATATAATAATAAATAAATAAATTAAAAATTATTTAAAAATAATTAATAATAACAAAAATAATAATATATTTAATATTAAAAAATATAAATTTAATATTATTAAGTGTATTATATTATTATTAAAATTATTATTATTTATTATTAACAATAAATATTTTTTTATTTAATTAAGAGAGATTTTCTTGAATTAAATCCCACATAACTATTTCCAAATTAAAAAAAGTTAAGAAATGGAAAAAAGTGATGCATAAAATCAACTATTCCTAGGAGCTAAGAAGTTTCACTTCTACCACGCGAGAGTCTCACGCATCTGTTTTTTCTTCTAGCAAATGTGCTTAAAGTGTATTATGACTCTTTTTTACGTGTCGTCAAAAGTATTTCGGTAATCTCCAATTCTTGGATGAAAGAAACGTTGGTGCGGTCAATGGGATACAGATCATACATTTCAAAGGCATCTATCATTTTGGTTTCCTTCTCATTTCATCGTCCATGTTTACACTCCATACAGTGCTATGGAGAATATTAGAGACTTAACCAGACAGATTTTGGTTATTTTCAATATACACCGGTTAATCCGTACCTTTGTCAGACTTGTCATATACACCGGTCAATCCGTACCTTTGTCAGGCTTGTCATATACACCGGTTAATCCGTACCTTTGTTAGACTTGTCATATACACCGGTTAATCCGTACATTTGTGAGACTTGTCATAGCTGATTTTGTCATTACAATTCGTCTTCAGATCTCTGCTTCACATCCTCCATTTCTCGAAATAAGACCACTTTAGTCATCATAATTATTCATACGTATTCTGCGATGGTAATCTAAACTTGAAACTTCGACAACGGTTAGTCAAATGCTACGTTTGGTCGGTGTTATTGCATGGAGTAGAATCATGGACCCTCAAAGTTGTTAGTATGAACCGACTGGAAGCATTCGAAATGTGGATACATTGGAGAATGCTACGGATACCCTGGATGGATATGGTCAGCAACACAAGGGTTCTTCAAAGAGCCAAAGTTGATAGAGTTGCTGACTAATATTAAAGTCCTATTTGGGGCATGTACTTAGAGGACCAGAGTAAAAATTACTGCACATGATCATCCAAGGCAAAATAGAGGGTCGAAGAAGTGTTGGCGGGAGGCAAATCTCCTGGCTACGCAATATATGATACGTGATTGGACTGGTATAAAGAGCGTTGGGGATCTTTTTCGGGCTGCCGGGGACAAAGATGCCTACTCTCAGGTGATATTCAACGTTGAGGGGACCTGACATGACACTGAGAAGAAGAAGGTAAAAAAAACTCATTGAACTCTGCACAATCCCTTAGCGAGTCACTTCTCAGAGTCTAGAATCGGTCTACGAAAAATATGGGATTTTAATGAAAAGTCCATTTAAATGTTCGCTTATTGATATTAAGAATCCACAATATGAATTCACGAGAATGATGTAAATACATTATACTTGAAAATTTTAATTAGTAATTTAAAGATATGTTTATATTGTAACGTGAATTTTTCATTTCAGCTTTCTCCGAGGTTTTCCATCTCCTTTCAGCAGGCTGCGCTGGCTGGCAATAACCCGCCCGGGTTGGCAGCGATGATGGGGATAAAGCTTGATACCGCCTCGGTATGCCACCTGATTGAATTATTAATGTATCGGGGATGGGTGCGGACAGCCCCGGGATAGCATGCATGCAATCCCTGACATATAATGTTTACAGGTGAAACCCGGCCATGAAATAGGGTGACTATTATTAGGTCCAACGTTTTGGGACAAGAAAGTAAAACGAAGTATTTTGTAAATAATATTTTTTTAAAACAATTATGGTGACTCATTAAAGACATTTGATAAAAGTATATATTTCAAAATTATCAAGTTAAGTTATGGCAGTTGGCCAAATTATTTATTTCAAAATCAATCTAAAATTAAAAATTATTAAAAAAATGCTAACAAGAATTATTGCACTGTTATAGTTATGTTGCAAAATAATACAATATTGTATAACATATTATAAAAAATACAATATTTCCAACTGATAAATAAAGGGTCTTTCAAATTGAGTGATTTATTTGATATTTTTTTTTTAAATTCTTTCATAAAACACACAACTTGTTTGATTTCAAACTTTTTTTTATTGGTCATTGAAGTTAAATGTATGACATGTAAACACAAAAAAAATATCCGCCAAATGTCAACCTCTTGCAGCTCCACAGATGTCCATTCTTTTGTCAAAATTTTCAATGACGTTTTGGCACAATTGCGGTTCTAACTCACTAATAACGCTAATAATTTCGTCATTCAGCTCAGGAATTGATTGAAGGTCATTCTTATAGACTTGGCTTTTCACGTAACCTCAGAGAAAATAGTCCAACAGTGTCAAATCACATGATCTTGGTGGCCAATTAACATCACCGTTTCCAGAGATTACAATACATAAAATATTTCAACAATTTGAACGCGTTGTTGTATTGTATACGACTCCATTTTTATAAATGCCGTGCATTACACTTCTCAAATGTCACAAGACCCAGGCAAGTTCGCGACGTCGTCTGTGTTTTATCTAAGAATTAAAAAAAAGCTCAATTTGAAAGACCCGATATAAGACGACCGATGAATAATGCTATAAATGATTTGTTTCAATGTTGAGTACAAGTATGTTATTTAGAAAACTTTTTATTTATTATCTGGTACGAAACATATTGATGTACGGTTAGCCAAATATATACAGGAAATTGTCTAGTTTGTTGGATCCGGGACATATAACAAATAATTTGCTAAACCATGTTTCACATTATACTCACAAAAGAAATATATTGCAAATATGGGTGAAATAGAAAAAAATGTAAAAGGAAAAGTCAATGTGATTATAGCAAGTTAACTATTTAGGTAGGAGTTTCACAATTTAGGTAGTATTTTTTAAGATGGTGGAAGAGTAACGAACGATATCAAACGGTATGTATAATAGGAAGAAAAAAACAACGGAACATTATAACATTCTCGTTTGTACTTGAACCAGACAGTATCAAGAATCTGCTAAAACGATAGTCCACAACAGTATTCTAGTATAAAACTTGATTATATAGAAGTGAAATGTGAACGTGGAAAAATACTGAAAGAAACAAAATAAGTGCTGTAGAAATACATACAATAAGAAGAGTATATCGCGTTTTCCATCGGATTGTCTTTCAATAGACCGTTCTAGCTTTGTGATTTCCACGATAATACACAAAATATTGACATGATGTAGGTGATCTCTAAGACTTCCTTTATCCAATGCAAATGTCTTAAGCCTAATAATTAAGCATATAGCCAATGAAAATGCCTTAAACTAAATAATATATAATTTTCCTAGTACCATGACCCCGAAAATGAAACGAAACATACTGTAACCGTGAAGTAAAAATTCTTGTATTCTCTCAACGGAAATAGATGAACGCTTTCTAAAACATGTGATTAAAAAAAACTTTAAATTAAAAGATGAATAATCAAACATTTATGCAAATAAATGAAACCCTATAAACCGAAGTGTACAAATGGTATGGAATAGCATATATTATCACTTGGGTAAAGGTAGACATCATATATAACAATATGCACTATAAATATACGAAATTAATGTTCTTCTGGAGAAAAAAAATCATTTTCGTACGTATGTATCTGTATTCTCTTTTCACATTGATATCAAGAGTGACGCCCGGTTTAGTGCAGTGTGGACTGATCGCCTTTGGACGGCCTCGAGGTGACTCATATAGTTGATTTTTGCAATATTGTGACATGGGGTGTCGGGCTGCAGACCGGCCTGAATGAAGGTGTTGTTTGGCGTACATAGCTCTAAAGTAATGACGAGGACGTTAGACTAGATTGCTCATTAAATGTCAATGTCAAATGTCTCAATACTAGACACTTATACAGTATTGTTTAAAAGATGTCTACCAATACTTCCAGATATCGAGGTGCCTCGCAATACTCCAACTGAATTCCCTTCCAGACAATATTCAGCTACGTCTTGCGATCATATTCTAAAATTGGATTTTTGTTGGGTTCGACTTCAACTGATATTCATTGCAATATGAAGTCCATCGCATCCAAAGCTTCTTTGAGTCTGTGACATGTAAATATTGGATTTCTTGAACAGCTCTGAATGTAATTGTGGGGATATACAGGACACGTGCTAGTTTGCCTAATATCTGGCTTATATGCTTTGTGCAGGACCAGATTAATGCGAATGAAAGGGCGATCTACTCGTATGTGGACACCTACAAAAAACGCGTGGCATAATCGATGGTTTTATGATATGAAAATTAATAGTAAAAATAGAATCCTTAAGATTACGGTTTAACACTATGTGGATTTAAAAAAATATTCAGGTTATATTAACAAACTCGATTCTACAGCTTCAAAAAAATGGTCTTCCTCAGTTTTGAAAAACAAGGCAGAGCAGGAGTTTTAGAACTTTTCTAATATTTCATCGTGAGTAAGTTTTGAATACCTCCAGAGAAATTTCATCTCTCCCAATAAGTTAATTTAGCAAATTCAGAGCAGTTGCGGAATATAGCATAACAATTTCCGCTTTGTTTTGAACCTCGATGCAATGAAGTAAGATTAATTCCGGTTTCAAAGGGCAGCAGTGAAATATAGCACAATAAATTTCACTTTATTATGAACCTCGGTGCAATGAAGTAAGATTAACCCCGGTTTTAAAGGGCAGCAGTGAAATATAGCACAATAAATTTCGCTTTATTATGAGCCTCGGTGCAATGAAGTAAGATTAATTCCGGTTTCAAAGGGCAGCAGTGAAATAAAGCCCAATAAATTTCGCTTTATTATGAACCTCGGTGCAATGAAGTAAGATTAATTCCGGTTTCAAAGTGCAGCAGTGAAATAAAGCCCAATAAATTTTGCTTTATTACGAACCTCGGTGCAATGAAGTAAGTTTAACCCCAGTTTTAAAGGGCAGTAGGGAAATATAGCACAATAAATTTCGCTTCATTCTGAACCTCGGTGCAATGAAGTAAGATAAACCCCGGTTTTAAAGGGCAGACGCGGAATGTTGAACAATAATTTTCGTTTAATTCTGAGCCAAGGTGCAATGAAGTAAGGGTTTTAAATTAGACTTTTTTTTAGGTAGAAATGTAGGCATATTGCAGAATTGATACAGTGTTGCATTTGTACTGTTTTATTATATTCGCATTAGTGCTAAATTGGAATGGTGAGGTGGGGGCAGCTGACTCGAGACGGCTCCGTATCGTGTGATTAAAAACATTGTATTTGTTTTTTTTTTATTGATTTGAGTTGTTTTTTTAATGTTAAGATTACTAACATATTATACTTATCATCACGCCATGTCACTTGCGGGGTAGTTACAGATACACCAGATCTCTAAATTTTTCTATCCTAGCACACAACTTTCATTTCCTCCACATTCATATATCTCGTCATGCATAAACTTTTATTATACATACTACTCACTTTACTTTCTTTCAAAGTCTTTGTTGATTTAGTCCAGTCCCGTTTTCCTCGGTCTACCTCTTCCACGCATACCTTGCACTTTTGATTTGTATACTCGTTAAGTCATTCTTTCATCATTCATTTTCAACACATGCCCAAACCATAATTAAGCTCCTTTCTTCATCTTACTTAAAGCATCCATCTTATCCATAAATTCATTTCTGGTGTATTAATTTCACATTCTTTCTAACATTGACACTCACTTTCTATCATCATGGTAGGCGCCAACACATTATTATGTATTGTCATTCTTGCTACTGATGGTATTGCGCGGTTGTCTCTAACATTAAGGGCTCTGTTAACCTTTCCTTTCCTGTGCTAAAAAAATCCGCCCGTTCCGGCGCTGTGTATTCAATACACATTTAAATCCCGATTTAAAATCGCAAAAATAAGAATATTCACAGCCAATCTCTTAAATTAATTAAATTTGAAGTCAAATGTGAAAATAATTGAAATTTTATTACTGAAAACATGAAAAAAATCATCGGCCGACGTTCACAAAACGGGCGAAACGACCACCTCAAACGAAAACCCGCGAGCTACTGAAGCGAGAGAAGCGAGCGAACTGAGATTCTATTTCTTGCGTTCCCTTGAAGTAGAGTGAGAGTGAGACGTGAATAGCGTCACTTCCTCACCCATAGTGGTTTTTTAGAATGAATATACCTACATCACACACTGGCACACGTTTGATTGTATTGGTGAATTTATTCCCGATTTTCACAAAATATCTCTGATGTGGCCGATAAGTGCTAATTATTATCATTATTATTTTTTCATTCAATGCGTAAATGTATTACGGAGAAATACCTAAAATTTGAACCCCGTATTTATTATATTTATAGAGATATTAAAGTTTTTAGAAGCAATGTGTACTAGTTACACATCACAGGACAGGAAGGGTTTACCTTGTTCCTTCTCGCTACCCTTATTTCAATGTCCCATTCAACTCAACGTCTTCCGTGTTATCTACGTTACTCTTCTTCGTCACTTCTCTTTTCGGGTTAGGGCTGACATGTTGACCTGTGTGGCGTAGTTACTAAGGTACATGTCTTCCAGCCCGGGGGTTGCACGTTCAATTCCCATTGGATTTCAGATATTTTAAAAAAGATTCCCGCCTGGTTTTCACTAAAGGCGTGTTTAACATATTTCTGGTTGGTCGAAAGAGAATGCCATATGGGAATAAACCCACCAGGTTATATTGTTTAAAACAAAGGTGTAATACGATAATACAATATATTGCTTAATATATCTTTTTCTTAAATCAGCCCAATACATGTCAAGTATAGTATTTGCTGGTACTTGTTTAAATATTAAACGTTTTTTTAATGTGGTGCATTCTTATATTGACGTTTAAAATAACGAAAGGTGTTGCACAAGGAAGCACTATGTCACCCCTGATGTTTAATATTTATATCGGCTCATATC
The DNA here is from genome assembly GCA_949825065.1 of Odontocerum albicorne. NCBI lineage: Eukaryota > Metazoa > Arthropoda > Insecta > Trichoptera > Odontoceridae > Odontocerum > Odontocerum albicorne. The sequence continues at coordinate 55,634,829 of OX463839.1, read as the reverse complement.
GGTCAAGGATATTTGAAGGTTTGTAGGTGGCATAAAAATGACGACTGGGAATGTTAAAGGCCTGTTGGTTTTAGACGATATATCTATGTAAGCGAAGGGTGAGTATGAAGTACATATAAATAATTTTAGAGAAATATGTGGGAAAAATGATTTGTGAATTGATCTAGCGAACATATCAGGGTTATAAAAAGATGTGAAAGAAAAAGTAAATGAATTGCGGTGAAGAATGAACGATTATAACAAGTGAAAGAATTTTGCATCTTGGGTAAAACTCTTTTAGATAGTGGAAGAGTTACGCGAACAATTAAATGGTGTACTGAAACAAATGTATTTGAATTGAACGTTATTCGAATTTCCTAAGACGAGTGTTTTGTATTATATTGGGTGTTAACATAAGTTGCCAGCTTTATTCCCTCGATTGAACGCGAACAGAAAGAGGTGTCGAAAATGCTCACTTTCGTCTACTTGATATTCCATTTTGAAGGCTTGAAATTAAATAAAATAATATATGTAACGTAAAAGCAAACACAATATTTTGTAGAGCAGAACATTTTGTATTGAATGACGTATAATCTCTACCAATTTGTTTTACTTTTGGTGCTCATTAATAAATTGGAAAAAAACGGACACAACTTATGTTAACACTTAATATATTGGTGTCAAATTTAATGCATGGGATTGAAACGTGGATGGGAATAATGAAAAAGAAAATTAAATGCTAAAGAAATACATCCACTAAAGAAAATATGTGGTGGGACAATTTACGTTACAATTAAAGTTTGCTGTTGAGAATAAATGTGATTGTCTATGTAGTGATGGATACAATTACCATTTTGAAAAGGAGTATTCTGATGTGGTTTGAAAATATAAAATTATTAAAAGCTAAAGTAACAAATACATCATGCGAATTTGAGCGAATAAAGTAAGAGAAGACGACCAAGAAGAACGCTTGTATGTTTTAATTGAAAGTGGGTAATCCTTTCATTGAAAGTGGGTAATCCTTTCATTGAAAGTGGGGAATCATTTCATTGAAAGTGTGTAATCATTTCATTGAAAGTGGGTAATCCTTTCATTGAAAGTGGGTTGAATCGTTTCATTGAAAATATTGTAGATTGAGCCTCTTCAGTGTTTATCCATGCAAGATGATATTGCATAGTTTTAAATGAGAAATAGAACTTCTAGGTCGATTTATTTTCATCAAATAAACTGTTTTTTCTAAATCGATCCCATAGGGTGGGGTATTTTCATATAGCTTTTACCGTTGGTGGTTCTGTGGTGTGAAATGGCTTGTCTCCTAATGTCAGGGGTATGGGTGGCATGTGCAGCTTTAGGAAGTACATTATTTCTAGAAGTCTAATAACATTTTATGAGTAGGATTAAATCCTGAGTTAAAACGTCTTTGATAAAAGTGTTTTCTCTAAACAATGCTTTATAAATTGTCATTTTATTATTAATAGTTAATTAAATATATACTTACTATGTTATTTATATTTAAGGCATTAACGTTGTGGAGGTTTAAAGACATTGTAATTTATTTTTATCAAACACTGTTTATTCCACTTTTTGGTGATGGTATAACTCTACCTGTTTCAAGGCTTTCACCTCATCTTCAGGGGAGCACAAACAAGACTAAATGCTGTTCGAACTGGTACCGATATACACGCTTCAACGGTTGGGGGCTGAGGGATGAGGGAGGCATGGGACAATTTCGGCCAAGAGTGGAGAGATTTTTGGGAAATAACTGTTCAACAGATGTTCGGATCGGTGTACTGACTTAGAAATTTCTAGTGTTTGATAAAAATAAATTACAACATATACTTGCCATGTTGATCTAAATATTAAAATATCGATGATCGCCGTTGTGTGTTACGGTTGATACGCCTACCCGCGGGCAGCGAGTAGTCCACCCCATCGCACAGGGATGACTCGTGGCTCGGCCCCCCCTCACAATTAGTTTATTTCTACACCACTGATCACGCCTGATTCTCTCGCTCCACGTCTATGCAGTAAATTTTTGTCACGCTTATTGATTTTGTCCAATTAATATGCATCGAAGAACATGCATCATATCCACGCCTTATTAATGTAAGAGTATTGTCTAAAATTCAATGTAAGAGTATTGTCTAAATTTTTGTCACGCTTATTGATTTTGTCCAATTAATATACATCGAAGAACATGCATCATATCCACGCCTTCTTAATGAAAGAGTATTGTCTAAAATTCAATGTAAGAGTATTGTCTAAATTTTTGCCACGCTTATTGATTTTGTCCAATTAATATGCATCGAAGAACATGCATCATATCCACGCCTTCTTAATGAAAGAGTATTGTCTAAAATTCAATGTAAGAGTATTGTCTAAATTTTTGCCACGCTTATTGATTTTGTCCAATTAATATGCATCGAAGAACATGCATCATATCCACGCCTTCTTAATGTAAGAGTATTGTCTAAAATTCAATTTAAGAGTATTGTCTAAATTTTTGTCACGCTTATTGATTTTGTCCAATTAATATGCATCGAAGAACATGCATCATATCCACGCCTTCTTAATGTAAGAGTATTGTCTAAAATTCAATTTAAGAGTATTGTCTAAATTTTTGTCACGCTTATTGATTTTGTCCAATTAATATGCATCGAAGAACATGCATCATATCCACGCCTTCTTAATGTAAGAGTATTGTCTAAAATTCAATTTAAGAGTATTGTCTAAATTTTTGTCACGCTTATTGATTTTGTCCAATTAATATGCATCGAAGAACATGCATCATATCCACGCCTTCTTAATGTAAGAGTATTGCCTAAAATTCTTATTTTTAACTTCTTATTTTTTTATAGCCTTGTCCTTAATGGATTAGGCAAAGATAATACTCGTAGATGTTCATATTAATCTAAATAAGCCCCATTTGCCATAACACTCTCACCCTTGTTGGTTTGCTTTCCGTACCTAATCAATGACAAAATATTTTTCTCTCTAACTTCTCCCTATTTTCCGTCTTGATATTTTCAAACATTTTATGTCACATTTTTTTCCTTTGATGTTTTTATGCTTGTTGAAAATCACGCATGTTTTCTTTTTGAAAATAACGTTGTAACATTTCACCCAGTAATTCGCATTTATTGCGTGACCATTTATTATTCACGAAGAACTTTATTAGAAACATTAATCTAAATAAAGATAAAATTTGAAAATATTTTAGTAGTACATTACTCATAAAATCAAATGTGTTACTTTCACATATTTCACACATTCTTGATCACTTAGTGTTAGAGTTATGGGTGGCGTGTGTAGCTTTAGGTAGCATTTGAATAAAATCAATTTTGTTTCTTTGAAGTGAAACTTCTATTGGTGCGGTAGGGCAAATTGACCTGAACGTCACGAAAAGTGAAACGGTGTATTATATTATTATTAAATTATTATTTATTATCGTTGAATATTCTATTTATTAATAAATTTTTATTAATAATTTTAATATTAATAATAATTTATTATTAATAATAATTCATTTTATTAAGTGTATTATATTATTATTATAATCATTATTTTTTAAAATATTTTATTGTTATTTAATTATGAGACATTTGCATGACTCAAATTCCACATAACCATTTTTTATTTAATTAAGAGAGATTTTGTTGAATTAAATTCCACATAACCATTTCCTAATCCTAAAAAAACAAAAAATATTAAAAATCGTTAACAAATGGAAACAATCAATGCATAAAATCAACTTTTCCTAGGAGCTAAGAAGTTTCACTTCTACCGCGCGAGAGTCTCACGTATCTGTTTTTTTATTATGTATGAAAACCATCCACATACGCATATACAAGTACTACACTCCAACTAAACCTGAATTTGTAACTATAAAAAATCGGAAGATTAACAAAGGTTTTTGTGTAGTTAGTACTCGTATTCCCTTGGTAAATTTACGAAGGTCTGCTTACCAAATATATTTTTCTAAATAGATGAGACAAAGTATTTTATCTAATAGTTGCAGCAGCCACTACCTTCTTATTCCAACACTCAAGTAGTTTTTTTTGTTATATTTTTAATCTGTCAATAAAAGTGGGTTCTAATCCAGAGTTAGAACACTTTTGAGGTGAGTCTGCTGCATAAAATACGCTAAATAAATTATCCTTTTAATATTATTATTTAAAAAAAAAAAGCAAAGTATCAGTAATTTGGCGTCTTCTCATTTCAGAGATTAGTGATTCTATCAGCGAAAGTTTAACAGCAGCAAGCCAGCCTGTAGTGGAAAGTCGATTTTTCTTACACGCGCGAGAAGACATCAATATCCCTGGGATATTTTTGTGACACCCGTTATCGTCCTTTTATTTCGCCGAGAAGCGTTACCACTTCGCCAGATACTTTTTTTAACGCTTCTCTTCGGGATACATAAACTGTAGATATTATATCGAGAGCAAACGTTATTTGATTGTAGGGTTGCCATAATACTAGTTAAGTTATCGTTTTTATGATTAACGAATAATAAATCGAAACATTGACATACTCTAATTCCTTGTCGGTTAGGCAAAGAAGAGAGAGTACCAGACTTTATTATCGTAACATATGTATTTCACCTCTTCTACATCCATTGTATTATTGTATCGTTTTACACTTTCATTGTATACAGTATAATCTGGCGGGTTAATTACCTCTTAGAAAAAAACCTTAAGTGAAAAAAGCAGAATTGAATTCTTTCTTTTTAAATGTGGATTCCAGCGGGATTTAAACCCGTAACCTCCGGGCTGGGAGACAGACGTCTTACCATCTAGGCTACGGACGTCGTGATCAATTCACCTCATACCAGAAAAATGAGTATTTCGTGTTTCCACTCTGTCTTCTTTTAATTACTTATTTTGCATAACAAGTGAATAAATATACAATAATAACATTGCAGGAGTTTAACGATTTACATTTCAATGAACAGAAAAAATGATCATGCGTCAATAAACCAACGTTGTACTATATTAAACGATTTTGTTAAAATTTATCAAAGGTTTCGACTTAAATTTTGTAGAACTCCATATTAGAATAATTGATAATAATTTACTTTTTTATTCCATTAATTACATTACTCCCTGCTACACGTATTTCAACCCCCAATCCCAAAAGAAATCTCAATATATGAAGTAGAAATACGTGTAGTTTGAATTAATGTAATTAGTTAATATATTTTTTTGCTATAACGTATACTCGAAATTGTGATACTTAATAAAAATGAGTTTTTTAATTTAGCGCAAGACTTCATGTAAAATTATGAAAATTGTAACCCTGAAGCGCATAAATCCTGAAGCGCGTAAATCCTGAATCACAAAATTATTATAACCCCTTTCCTGCAGATGGCGTTTATTGTGGCTGGTGATACGGAGTCTATGCAAGAATGTTTACGAGTCACTTTATAACCTCTCATAACAGTCTGTCTCCTTGTTATCGAAAAACTCTCGCTTTAAAATTTATAATATTATTTTGAAATTTCGCTTCGTTACTATCGACAATTTCCAGTTATTTATGCCACTTGCAACAACGCCTCTTTCCAACTGTTATTGTAAAAGAGATATTTACGACTTGACATAGTTCCAATTAAATGGGAATTCAGTATAAAATAGTTAACATCTAAGTTATTAAGTTTAAAATGATACAATATTGAAATATGACGGGAAACTTTAAAATTATGACTTAATTTTATTTATTTATTTAATTAACGACACAACAGTGTCTTTATATACAAATGAACATGTGACAGGTTATACAAGTACTTTAAATTATTGACAAATAATACAACTTTATCTTAAACTAACATGAAGATACATAAATCAGTAGTAATAATAAATTACAGTCAGTGTTTTAAAATTATTTAATAATTATATGTATATTTAAGTTCAATATATGTTATGTATGTATACCACAAAATATTACCAAACTTCACCAAGCAAACTTTTACGTAATTGTCCAAGACTTATTTTATAGAGGTAAAGAACTGAGATTTGTTTTTAGTAATTTCAATGAATCATCGTGAAATTTGCGTAATAAATATTTAAAATTAAAAATATATTGTTTTAAAATAACACAAACGAAACAGTTTTGAAACAGATAGAATTTTATAAAAATGTTTGAATAACACAAACGAAACAGTTTTGAAACAATTAGAATTTTATAAAAATCTTTGAATAACACAAACGAAACAGTTTTGAAACAGATATAATTTTATAAAAATGTTTGAATAACACAAACGAAACAGTTTTGAAACAGATAGAATTTTATAAAAATGTTTGAATCTGAAAACTGAAGATAAACTGTTGTAAAAATCAGAAGAATAAAATGGTATTGATAAAGAGGCATTAATCAATATGCAAATTGATATCACTTATACAAGTAACCGGCGGTAAGTAATACACATCGGACTTAAGAAAGAGACTGTCGCCATAATCGGATAATTTCGGCTTTATAGAGCGTCGTCTCTGTCATTTATACACGTGTTTCGTCGCAAAATGTCAGTCGTTGTCAAGCGACAGAGACGACGCTCTACAAAGCCGAAGTTAGCCGATTATGGCCTACAGTCTCTTTCTTAAGCCCGATGTGTATTACTTACCGCCGGGTACTGTACCTATCTTTTAAAGACATTTATATAAATATTACCCCTAGGGAATGAAACAAGTGAAAATTGTTGGATCAAATTAATGATATTTTGAAAGAAGGGAAAGTAAGAAGTAATATAAATGGTTGGAGCTGTATGAGAAGGTGTATGGGATGTGAAAGAGGCGAAATATGTATGTCAAGTTAGGAAAATCTAACAATCTGTCCTCTCTGCCTTCCCCACCGAGGAAACGCCGTGATGATATGTATATACGTATGTTATATTATATTTTCATGTATGCACTGTATTTTTTTCAAATAAATCGGCCTCATTAACCAATATTTACTATCATAAAGAGCAAAATTTACTATCATAAAGAGCAAAATTTACTATCATAAAGAGCAAAATTTACTATCATAAAGAGCAAGAGCTTTCTCTTCGCATCTCTTATACAATTTACTTATCAAACTCTGCAAATATTATCATAAACATTATAAAATTAAATAATTCCTACTGCAACACATACATATATAGGGTATTTTTTTGGGTCTGATAGGATTTATTTTTGAAATAAAAAACAGATAAATTATTTAAATGACCGTGTATTTTAATTCCATTGCCAGGTTGTTTAATGAAAATTATTGTTTGAATATAATTTCATTCATATATTGACCGTGGTTGCCTCTTATGTACCTCAACCGATCATAAGATGGGTTTCCCATTAAGAATGATAGAACTTTAAAATAAAATAAAACAACAACTAATAAACCAAAAATGTATCTGAAGGTTTAATTTGAAAGAATATTTTAAACAAGATATCGTTCAAATGGCTTCCACGGCTTTTTTTGCACTGGCCAATTCGATCACGCCAATTTTCGATGACTCAGTGGAGCATTTCCGGCTGTATGGCGCCAATAACACGATAAATGTTGACCACAAGTTCATCAAGAGTCTTGGGTTTGTTGTTGTAAATCTGTGATTTAACATAGCCCCAAAGAAAATAATCCAGAGGCGTTAAATCACATGAACTTGGTGGCCAATTCAAAATCCTATCACACCCCAAAAAACACCCTTTATGTATAAAATTGGAGTCCTAAGGATTAATAACTTGAGAGTTCTTTAGTCTTAAAGTCGCTGAATTGAATCAAATAAAAAAAAGATGTCATTGTTATTTCAATATGCATCTATATATAATTTTGATGTTATGGACTGTAATTAAATACATATTACTCAAAAAATAATTTTTTCTTTCGTGCTTAAACATAAAATTTCCATGTACCAAAAATGCCCGTATTAAATTGTTGTCCACAAGGTAGGCAGGACTAAAAAGATTGTCAATCCTTCGGGGTAAAATGGAGTCCCGTCAGTGTCAATAAATTTGATATAATATATTCCATACTTAACACATATTTTCCTACATCACTTTTGAAAGTCACCTTTTTATAGTTGCCAAGATGTGCTCTCCTTACGTCGTCCTTCGTACGTCGTGATGGATCGTGATGGGAACGGAGCAGAGATCCCGCGGGGAATAGGTTTGTTGGGGGAGAGACGGATCAAAGAATCATTGTGGGGATGAAGAGAAGGGTTGACGTTTAAAAACGCCAAGAAGGGATGTGTCATGTCTGACAGATATGGTGAGTTTCCATCATTTTTATTTCATTCTCGTTAAAAATAACATATCTCTTCCACTTGTATTGGGTGTTAACATAAGTTGTGTCCGTTTTTTTTCAATTTAAAAATGAGCACCATAAGTAAAACAAATCGGTAGAAGTTATACGTCATTCGAAAGAAAATTTCTGCTCTATAAGATATTGTGTTTGCTTTTACGTTACATATATTATTTTATTTGATTACAAGCCTTCAAAATGGAATGTCAAGTAGACGAAAGCGAGCATTTTCGACACGTCCTTCTGTTCGCGTTCAATCGAGAGAATAAAGCTGCCAAAGCTGCTCGCGATATTTGCGAAGTGTACGGTGAAGATGCTATGAATTAAAGGACAGCTCATCGATGGTTTTTGCGTTTCAAAGACGGTAATTTCGACCTGAAGGACATGGAGCGTCCCGGACGACCAATAGACTTTGATGAGGACCGCTTAAACTATATTATTCATGAAGATCTACAGTCGAATTGGCTTAGCAGATAAATTATAGTCACATAACTGTATACCGCCATCTTAAATCAATGGGAAAAGTCCAAAAGTTCGGCGCTTGAGTTCCACATGTTTTAAGTGAAAACAACGAAAATCAAAGTTCGACAATTTCTGCTGGTTTGCTCGAGCATCATCGAGTTACGAATGGCCACAAGCAAAGGTTCCTTTATCGCATTATTACTGGTGATGAAAAAAAAAAGATGATCCTAAAATGGTGATGAAACAAAAAGTTTGGCAGCTTTATTCCCTTGATTGAACGCGAACAGAAAGAGGTGTCAAAAATGCTCACTTTCGTCTACTTGACATTCCATTTTGAAGGCTTGTAATCAAATAAAATAATATATGTAACATAAAAGCAAACACAATATCTTTTAGAGCAGAAATTTTCTTTCGAATGACGTATAACCTCTACCCATTTGTTTTACTTTTGGTGCTCATTTTTAAATTGGAAAAAAAACGGACACGACTTATGTTAACACCTAATATTTACCCGGAAGGATCGGTGACTAAAATGTCTGGATTGAATCGCGTGTTTACTTATTTTGACATTTTTATCGGTTTGGAATGAATCGACTTCATTCCTCAGCTTCCCGTTGGTGCGTATCATTTTAATGGTGTGGACTGTTTTGTGAACCTTTAGTCAGAGGTAAACTCCACCAATAACACAAGAAAAAAAATAAACAAAAGGATTCTGTCGGCAAATATTAAAGATGCCATCTTATTCCCTTTTTTATGTCTCATTTATTCTCTAAGAATATAAAAAGCAACTTTTTAAAACATTGCTAAAAACTGTACTAACTTATGTTGTTTATAGTTATGGCATTAACGTTGTGGAGGTTTAAAGACATTGTAATTTATTTTTTATCAAATACTGTTTACTCCACTTTTTTGTGATGGTATAACCCTACCGGTTTCAAGGCTTTCACCTTGTGGCGGTCGCCCACTCGGCGTTCATACATACGGTCAATGACCGATGAAATGACGTTCGCATTCCTCGATAAATCTAAGTAAACAAGTCCGAAGGTCACCCGCCGGCCATTCAACCCATAGCCGAGCGGACCGCATTCCATACTAGAGAGAGAACGCACCACGGCTGTCTCGCTAGTTCCGTATTTGAATGATACCTACATACAACAATTAGTCGTTTTGCATTCACAGAAACGAGACGTAGGCATATCGCGAGCGCATTCTCGCGCACATTCTAAAAAGATATAAATACCTACGTTACTAATAAAATTGGACTCTCTTTCCGCATTGCGATCTAACGTGTTTTATTATTTATCAACAAATCATCATCATCATCTCTTCCAATAAGAACCGTTCTCCTAAAACCTCATCTTCAGGGGAACGCAAACAGGACTAAATGCTGTTAGAAATGCCCTAGAAATTTCTAAGTCAGTACACTAATCCGAACATCTGTTGACCAGTTATTTCCCAAAAATCTCTCCGCTCTTGGCCGAAATTGTAGGTGTCCGTCCATAACGTCCCAGCTGATGTGGTTTGAATGATGAGACCATAAATCATGTGTTTTCAACACTCCTTTTCATTGTACAAATGACTTTTCCAATTAAAGGTAGATTATCTCATTTTTAAGGTTTAATACTTAAGTTGAAGCTTTAAATCGTCCAAAATAAATTCCTTGTATTTAATTTATTATGTTGACTCTTACAATAAAATTTTCAATAAAGCAGCAGTTATCTCCAATAAAGCAGCAGTTATCTCCAATAAAGCGGCAGTTATCTTCAATAAAGCGGCAGTTATCTCCGGATGACTGAGGACCACTGTTTAAGTCAATAAACACATGCTAGTGGAAAGCAAACTAGGATATACAAAACATGCATAAGATCTGTTATGACTTACGGAATCGAAGCAAGAGCAGACTCTGTAAGAACGAAACACCTCCTAAGAACAACATAAATGAAAACACTGCGGCCTTTCGTAGGTAGAACCCTTAGAGATACCTAATGAGGAAATCCGCAGAAGTCGTAACATTGAGGACATCGTGAGATGGAGTAGGCAGAGAAGACGATTCTGGAGGGACCACGTTGAGAGGATGGACCCCGCGAGAATACCTAAGATTGTAATGCACGAGATTCCAGAGAGCCGTCGACCACTGGGACGTCCACCAAAGAGATGGAGAGAAAGTTGGACATCTTTGTCACAGGACCAAAACTGAAATTCTGTTTAAACAGATCGCAAGATCTAGAAGAAGAAGAAGAAGAATTCTTCGTTCCTCTCCACGTTAGAGATTGACAATCGTCGTATTTTAATTTTGTCTACAGATGTTTTGAACATTGTCTTCGTACTACAGTGCAACCACTTTCTTAGGTTCTTCATTTTCTTTCTACAATTTGTTTTCTTTGAATTTTCCCCTGCAATACGTTTCGGATGATTTCGTATTTGCTTCCTATCATGAAATGTCCAAAGTATTCCAATCTTCTCCTTTTAATGCAAATGAGTGCTTCTTTATCTTTTTTCATGCATCTGATGACGTTTTCTTGTAGCACCACATACCGAATGTTTCTACAATATTTGTATAGTGGTGGCTTGGGTGTGTGTTCAAGCCTTTACATCGTACAATAAACATTCGAAGTATAATATTGAAGTTTCTATTACAGAGAACACTTTTCAAGTCGCACTAAAAAAAAGAAAACATTACGTATGTTTATATCTTTTACCATATTCATAAAAGCAGTATTTTGAAAAGTATCAATTTTCTTGTTTATTAATAACATCCACGCATATTTGAAATAAACAGGAAATGTATACACAAGTATAGAATTCTGTATGTGAAATAAAATCCAAATTTATGGCTCTGCAAAACGGGTTGTCATCGATCCTTGTAATAATTTCCAGGGGTGAATTTCCATTGCTCATTTTTTTAATTATTAAATAACCACCCCGAGTGAAATTTAGATTCAAAATAATTTGCTACAACGTAAAATAAAAACTTTAGGAGCTTACTACCTACTGATTCTATTTATCTTTATTTCTCACCAGAAATTACACAATCAGCTATCAAACAGGTGCGATGTCTTACTTTTTATTTTCTGTCATCTTTATGTAGTTATTATTTTCTCTTTATATTATATTTATTGTGTTTTCAAATAATTGTACTTATTTAATGTGATACGTGTTTCTACCTAATATCTGAAGCGTTCTTCCGTTGAACTGATTGAAGTTTGTTACGAGAGCAATGCTTTAATCTATTTGATGTTTTAGGATATGTATCCTAGAGGGAAGAGATGATGATGATGATTTGTTGATAAATAAAACATGTTTTGGATCGCAATGCGGAAGAAGCGTTTTTATTAGTAAACGTAGGTATTTATACTATTTCCGCGTGTGTGCGGGAATGCGAACAAGATATCCTTCGTCTCGTTTCTGCATTAGCGAAACGATTAATGTTGTATGTAGGTATCATTCAAATACGGAACTGGCGAGACAGCCGTGGTGCGTTCTCGCTCCGGCGTGTAATGCGGTCCGCTCCGGGCTGCGGGTTGAATGGCCGGCGTGGGAACTTTGGACTTGTTTATTTTAATTTGTCGAGGAATGCAAGGGTCACTTCATCGGTCATTGACTGTGTGTATGAATGCCCACAGTGTTCCGAGTGTGCGACCGAGTGTGCGACGACCGCCACAATGTCTTATAATATTACAAATTTGCGGTATATTGATTTATTCATACTCTTTATTGTAAATATAAATTGGCGGACTTTAGTGCGATGGCAACCTCTTCCAACCAATCAGATATAAGTAAATAGAGAAAGTTACATGGTCGCATAAATTGTCCACCTGTACAAAATTCATGAGCAATAAAAGTTAGATATTATTAATCAAAAGAAAAAAAGAAGGGATGATGGAGATAAAACAAAAAAGGGGATATAACGCGATACATTACTGATTAAAAATTAAACATTTTTAGGAGTTCTTTAAAACATGCCAGTAACGGGGTTAACTTAGAAGTATATTTGTTTGAAATGTAATAAATATAAGAACAGAAAATATGTATGGACATGGACGAGGCGAGAGCTGTGTGTATGGATAGAAACGCTTAGAAATAAGTTTTCTCTGTCTACCGCAAAAGGTTGGCTTAATGGTATGTATTTATTTATTTCACACTTTTATTGCAGATACAATCTGGCGGGCTTATTGTCAGGTGGCAATCTCTTCCAACCAACCAGACAAAAGTAAATGAAGCAAGTTACTTGGTCGCATAAATCATTCAAATGACTATCCATCCCCATGAAATCCATAAACATATACGTGAGTACATGCCCACGAACCCCACAAAGACGTACAGTCACCCGAACATTATTTTTCATATAAAGTGAGATACCACCATCAATCAAAAGGAAAGGAAGGGATGGTGGAGAGGAAAGGAGAAGAAATATCAGGAATGAAACACGTTATTTTACTGACTAGAAATTAAGAGGTTTTTCAGTCGCTTCTTAAAGCATGCCAAAGACGGAGAGAGTCTTATATTGGTTTGTAACTGATTCCAGAGCCTCACTGCATGGACATTAAAGGACGACGTAAAGAAAGAGAAGCGGTGAACTGGAAAGGCCAATAAACAATCTCTGTTTGAGCGTAGCGTTAATCCATGATTGGAAAGACGCTGAAAATTCTCGGCGAGATAAGAGTAGGTGGCGGGACAGTTAAGGATATTATACAATACAGACTGTATGTAAATTTGGCGTTTATTTCTAACATTCAACCAGTTCAACAATGTCTTCTGGTATGAAGTTATATGATCGTACTTACGTAGGTTGAAAATGAATCTTAGGCAGACATTTTGAAGACGCTGTAATTTGTCCAGCTGTTCGTGTGATGTTTGTGTGTGTGGTATATTATCCAAAAGGAAAATTTACTAGGGATTACGTTTTTGCTGTCTTTAAATATTAATTTTTTATGGATATTTTTACATCACTTTTAAAAAAAAAAATTATATAATTTTTATCACACATATTCAAATATATTTTTAAAGTTCGATATTTTATTTTTAACTTCTGTGTTAAGTTAACTTATTAAAAATTAAACAGAAACTCTTCTTCTCCTTGTTTGTAATAAATAATCAGTACTAAAATAATTTGTAGTAAGAATTGTTATCTATTTATAAATAGTATGTAGTAGGTGTTAACTATTTCTAAGAAATTCAATACTTAGGCTATAAAAAATAAAATGACATGTAGGAATTTTTAATTAAGTTAGTTCATAGTTATGACATATAAATTAGATTAGATCTTAAGATATACTGCCGTCATAAGCAAACACGCAGCTAAGGGAAAAAAATCAGAAATTTAACTAAGTATGAGGCAATATTCCATATCAAATTCTGAACCATAATCCATAAAAACATTCAGAAAACCATTTCTTTCAACACAAAAATCGACATAATGTCTTTTAAATTTTACAAAATACTAGGTTTTTCTAAGCAAAAAAACAATAAAATGTGATTCATAAGCAAAAAGACAGCAAGTGCATATGCGTTTGCTGCGTTTTTGCTTATGAATCACATTTTACTGCTTTTTTGTTCATGAATCATTATATTTTTAAGCAGCAATGAAAAACATAAAAGTGCAGTTTTCTCAAAACTTAACTTTTGCCATTAGCTGCGTTTTTGCTTATGAGGGCAGTATACGTTTTTATAGTATATAGGTATAGCCTTAGACAAATCTTTTTGCTATTTTTATTATTATTATTATTATTACACATGACAAGAAATATACACAATTTGAGAAAAAACAACAGGTTATTTGATTTGGACATATAATTTTAATGGATCTGGGTTTGTTGCCTTTCATTTGTCGTATCCCCAGTAAACTAGGCTTTTGCCTGTATCTCACTGAGGATATTAAGCATGAAAAAATAAATCGATACTTCTTTCCGATTTTTGATAACACAAAAAACCCCGTTGCACGCTCTCATCAACCTGACAAACAGTGACACTCAACTACAACTGGAAACATCTTGCGAAACTCAACTCCTCACACATTATCACTCCATAAAGACCAAAAACATTCATCCCACAATATACCGCACACAATCATAAGAATAAAAATCAAAACAAATCCAAAACAAAAGAAAAAAAGAAAAACACACAGAAACACAAATACAAAAACAACCAAAATTAAAATTACTTATAATTTGCTATAGATTACTTCATTAAATATTTAAAAAAATATATAATTATCTGGTTTTAATATATAATTTTATGCTGAATCGCTGCCGAGAATAACCAGTTAAATAAAAATAAATGAAGATATTTATTTTTTTATTTTATTTACACATGACATAAAATGTACATCATTTGCAAAAAAACAACAGGTAATTTAATTTGGACATACACTTTTAATGGATCTGGGTTTGTTGCCTTTCATTTGTCCCCAGTAAACTAGGCTCTTGCGTGTACCTCACTGAGGACATTTATAAAATGTTCTAAAATTTAAAAAAAAATAAAATTGGATGTAAGATAAAGGTAAGATTTTTTTATCCAATTTGCACGGATTTCTCCTGTTACACAAAGAGGCTCTGCTTCTAGCGTTAGCTTATTCGTTAGGAATAATATCAGCCAGGATTCTTCTCATACTGCTAGACGGTACCGAGAATATATCAACAGTGTCATTCAGTTGGTTCAATATCTCTATACCACGCGTGACTGAGTGTTTAGCCATGATATTCGTCCTGTAAGTTGGTATGTAGAACAGTGGGTGATTCCTTGCACTGCTATATTTATTGGGTACATATAAACTTAGTGCTTCTAGAATCGCGGGACAGTTAAAACAACGTTGGAAAACCTTTATTAGGAATATCGCAATGGATTCTCGCCTTCTTGTTTCGAGGCTTCTATAGTTACACACCGTGAGTTCGGCATGGTGAGCATATTTAGGATAATCACCCTTTGTTCTGTTTCATAGATATCTGAGGATTTTTTTTGTATTTGTTCTATATTTTTTTTATATTTGAGGTGATGAGGAGCCCAAACCGTAGATGCATATTCTAATTTGGTTCTAATTAGATAATTATATAAGTTTCGGAGGATATCGGTGCTGTTAAATTCTCTTGATATTCTCATTATAAAACCGAGTAGTTTGTAACAGTCCAATATCAAACGTGAGACATGGTTAACGAATGTGAGTCCGACATCAAAGGTTACGCCCAAATCTTTGAATTCAGAAACTCTGTTTTGTGCCACTCCCTGTATAGTATACTGATGTTGGATTGGTGAAAACGATCGATTAAAAGATACACATACACATTTATTAATGTTGAACAGAAGATGATTTTGCTCACTCCAGGAGACTAGGGAGTCTAGGTCCTGTTGTAACTGTGCACAGTCGTGAGGACTGAAACATATTGTTTCCGAATGATTTATTTGTGATTATTAAAAATTAAATGACAAAGAATTCGAATCCTCTCCTGTGTAACGAGCATGTCATAATTTATTGCCTTTAGATGTGGTTTTATATAATACAGAGCATTATTGTTGCCATTGCCTGGAGGAGAACTAAATCGGAAGTGCATTCGTTGGAAACGGGAAACTGGGCTTGATCATGCAACAGGGATTTAAGAAACTGCATTTAGTTCAAATTCTACTGTATGCAGTGGGAAGAAAATACATATAAACTAATAATGTGCTGCGAATGAAATGAACCCAAATTTTCGTGGCCTAGTTGGTAAGACGTCTGTATGTGTACCGACTCAGAAGTTATGGGTTCGATGCCTGTTGGTACCGGATTTTATTACAAAAGGTTCCAGGATAGTTTAAATTTAAGATCTCTTAGTTTTTCTGGTTGATTGGAAAATATTGTCACATGGTAATAAGTTTGACAGGTTGTGTTGTACTTTGACTAAATGTGTATGTTTGTGTGTATGTACATATGTATGCATATACATAATTTTTAATTTTATATATCATATATTTTTTTAATACTAACATTTCTTGAAATTTTCAATGTAATTGGGTTAAGCTTGTTTTGAGAAAATAAATAAATAAAATATAAATAAATATTTTTATTTATTTATTTATTTTTTCAAAACAGGCTTAGCCCAATTACTTTGAACAATACAAGACATTAAAAAAGAAGAAAAATTGCATGGAAAAAAAAATTAAAAATTATATAAAATAAAAAATAATGCATATGTATACAAACGAGTATATACACACAAACATATGTTACATATATATTCAGTCACTTAAGTATGTTGATGAGTGCTTTCTAACGCGCTTAATCTAAGAAGAAAATTTACTTTTGCTTTTGGTAATGTGATATGAAATATGTCAATATCCGAAGCAGTCCCGTTCAGAAGAGTTAAGGCCATTCCAACAGGCATAGCGGCTGGAAGACCCGTTCTTGCGTACGTTATTGAGAACAGTTCTTGCCAGCGCAGTCTAGTGTAATTGTTAGTCTAGTGTAATATCCACAATGGTCCTTTAGCGAAATGCGTCCTAATGGGACGTGATGATTTTGATTGTTGGTAAATAAATAAAATACATCAATTAGCAATGCGGAAGGAGAGAGTGAATGAATGATTTATTTATCGGTATGTGGGTATTTATACATTTCAGAATGGGCGCGGGAGTGCGTCCGCGATACATTTTTATCTCGCTTCTGTGCGTGCAGAAATGGTCGATTGAAGTATTGCAGACATCGCAAATAGTATTGTGGGTAAACAATTTGTTTACGGAACCGGCGAGACAGCGTGATGCGTTCTCTTTCTACTGTGGAATGTATCGTAAATAGTATTGTGGGTTAACAATTGTTTACGGAACCGGCGCGATGTCCGGCCGCGTCAATGTTTTGGTATGTGACCTTTGGACATATCCAAAGGTCGTTTCTTCGGTCGTTGACCGTATGTGTTGACAATATTCAGCGACGACCGTGGTTCCCACAGTCCCATCCCATATTTGACTTGTTTTGAGATAATCGTGAAAACATGGATAATCGAAAGATGACAAGACGAGTATACAAGTTCAAGGTGTGCGTGAAAGAAGTAAACCTAGGAGAACATGGCTAGATCAAATGGACAAGATTTTAAAATAAGGTTAAATGAGAAGTATGAATACTAGAAGATTGTGCGTGATGAAATGTATAAATGTAGAGTTGGCGAAAATTTTGTGCAAGGGTAGAAACATTTGGGGATCTTTACTTTATCCCGTAATGATACTGCATAATGATATATATATATATGAAAAAAAGATGTTATAACTTTGTATGGACTTGTAAGGGATGTTTTTTTTTTATAAAACGGAATCTAACTTTTTTTTATATATTAAATAAACGGAAAAAACTTTCTTAAATTATTCTTAATACATTCGTTTTCTAATCAATCGCTATACGGTCAATACCACATAATTAGAAGCGAATTTAAATACCGCAAGGCCACTGCTGTCAATTACGAGTAGGAAGGCGAATATATATCAAGATAATGAGATAATTAGTAACGATGTTGTCATTGATTCATTGTAGTCAATTTCGGTTGACGACATTGCGACTTAGGATAGATAAATTTGGCACACCTCCCGTAGCAGTCGTGGCCGAGCGGTTAAGGCGTCTGACTAGAAATCAGATTCCCTCTGGGAGCGTAGGTTCGAATCCTACCGACTGCGACAAACTTATTTTTGTGAAAATTCGATAATATCTGGAATTAAAGTTATATAATATGTAATTAATGTAGATATTTAAATCACCATTTTATTAATAGATAAAAGTAAATGTAACTACTCCCAATATTTTTTTTAATAATTGTTATGATTCCAAAACTTGTATTTGTTATTTTTTTATTTAGCACTTCTAGAAAATAATGTTATTCAAGCATGATTTATTTAAGATTTGTATAGTGATCTCTTCATTTACGCGGTCTTGATTTATGCGAATTCATTTTAACGCGGATTATTCTGATCTTATTTAAATGCATAACAGTGACACTTTTTAAGAAATATTATGAATAAAAAAATTTTTAATCGAATTTTTATAAACAGCTGTAAGAGTGACAATTTTCAATATGTAAAGCAAATTGTAAGTTTTGCAATTTTCTTTAAATAGTTCTCATAAATACGTGTTTTTATTAGTTATTAGTAAACACTTATAACTAATAAAAATGTTTAATTAGTTTTTTTAACTATGAAATAATAGAATATCTTGCAATATGTAAAATAACATTAATTTCACAAATCATTCGATAGTTCTATTAACACGGTTTTCATTTACGCGTTGTTTTTCTGGAACCCGCGTAAATGGAGGAATTACTATAATTATAAGTATAAATTACGACAGGTGTGATTGCGCCCGTATGGCACTCTTGTATCACTAAAGTGCAGGTGCATTATTGTTTCAAAGAGGGGTTGAAAAAATTGATGATTAATACTAGGAAAACACAGCATGATTCTGAAGAGAGATTCAATATTTTTTTTAAATCTCTTTTTGAAACATTCTCAATGATATGTTGTTTATAGTTAAGGCATTAACGTTGTGGAGGTTTAAAGATATTGTAATTTATTTTATCAAACACTGTTTATTCCACTTTTTTGTAACGGTATAACCCTACCGGTTTCAAGGCTTTCACCTCATCTTCAGGGGAGCACAAACAAGACTAAATGCTGTACGAGGCCCTAGAAATTTTGGGTTATAACTGTTCACCAGATGTTCACCAGACATCGATCCGAACATCTGGTGAACAGTTATATCCCAAAAATCTCTCCGCTCTTGGCCGAAATCGTCCCATGCCTCCCTCACCCCTCAGCCCCCAACCGTTGAAGCGTGTATATCGGTACCAGTTCGAACAGTATTTAGTCTTGTTTGTGCTCCACTGAAGATGAGGTGAAAGCCTTGAAACCGGTAGGGTTATACCGTTACAAAAAAGTGGAATAAACAGTGTTTGATAAAAACAAATTACAATTCTCAATGATGGTGTGAGCCTTCAACTTACTAATTATTCCATATATAATTAGTTCCAGAGTCTAACAGCATGGACAGTAAATGGAGACGTAAAAATGAAAGTAGTGTGCTGGAAAAGCCAAGACTATCTCTGCCGGAGCACAACGCTACTCCGTAATCGGAAAGTCGTTGAACATTTTCGACGAGATATGAGGGGGTACCGGGACATTTAAAGACGTTGTATAGTAGTGACAATATGTGATCATTTTGACAATTTCTCACATTCAACTAGTTGAGGAATGTATGATCAATTTTAAATGACGATGGTGTAAGCCTTCAATTAACTGTAACGATGGTTTATGGTTTAAATTAACTGAAAGTTGGTTCCAAAGTCTAATGCACGGACAATAAACAATTATGTGAAAAATGAAGAGTAGTGAGCTGGAAAAACCAACATACAATCTCTGTTGGAGTGTAACGTGAGTTCGTATTCGGCAAGTGGTTGAACATTTTCGACGAGTTATGAGAGGCGACGGGACACTTACTAGAAATGCAAATACGTGAGCATCTCGAAGGTTTCTGAGTGTCTTGTATGATATCAGGATTGTATGATAACTTTTAACTGATTTTGATTTAAATTTCTTAAATAAAGGACAACTTATACTATATATGTCCAAAGGATATAAATTGAAGTCAGCTAGAAATTACTAGAATTTTTTTATTTAACACAACTTTCAATATTGTACTATTTTTTGAAAATATCTTGTTAAATGCATTTATAAAACACTCAAAGAAACGAACCTCTCGAGGTTAACGCGCAAATTTTCCGCAAGCTGCGCGATAAATTTAACTATATAAACTTCCTGGTATGAGATTTAAGCTGGAAAATTTAAAACTACCATTAAAGAAGTTGAACTCTTGAAGCATGTAACGGCGATGGAAACTTCCTAAGCCAATGTGCTTGCACAACACTTACAAACTTACCGAGATCCGCGGCTACATCCGCTCTTAAGAGCTGTCCTCCCAACACCCATGGTCTTAGGAAAACTAACACCTCTAGATGGGTGTACTGCTTTCTGCTTACTGTGTAGAGCAAGGTGGGGGCTTTCACAAGTAAACGATTAAGTAGGGAAGACTTGTGTTGGATTTAGAACAGAATCTCTATTCCTTACAATACGTGATTATTGTGTATTGATAAGCTTTTGTTTATATTTGGAAATGAATTTATCTCTTAAAAGTTCAAAATATTGTGTATTTTACAGTGTTATCGCTTACTTGAGAAGTTCACAGTTTATGTGTATTAAGTAGAGATAGAGGTTTTATTTTTACTCATTGACTTTGCCTGGTTGGAGCTAGTGAACAGTGTTTTTTTGACATTAGAACAATTTCTTTGATTTTTCAATTTTAAAACAAATAGATACTATATATTATAACTTTTAGAAACTTCTTGTACGTTCTGTAGAACTAGAATATATTATAAATACATATATTTCATAGTTCATTCTTTCTAAGAGACAAAATAAAAAGCTCACGCATTCGTGGAAGCCTAGGTGTTACATACATCAACAGCAAGATGGAGGAGAGGCGATTGAGATGGTATGGGCAGGTTGGACGCAGAGCACCCGATCACATTGTGAACCAGGCAATCTCTATAGAATAACAACCAGAGGAAGAGCAAATAATTCATGGGTGGTGCAAAAATATAACCTGGTGCAGAGAGGCACGGCCTGGGGGACGTAGTCCGGGACAGAAGAGCATACAACCTGAGGACGAGGAGAGCTGACCCTAACAGTCTTCGCAGACAGTGAGTTGGGATGGAGCCAGGGAGAAGAAAGATTCTTTCTAAGAGATCTAACTTTCGTATTTCTTCATATTAAATACTGTGTCTTCTTTCAATTCACATTTTTCTTATGACCTCATTCCTTATTGGCATACTTTTTTTTTTAAGATGCAATGCTTTGTATTATACTTCCTGTGTACACAATATAACTTGGCGAGTTTCTTGCAATGTGGCAATCTTTTCCAACTAACTAGAAATGTGTTAAATAAGAAAAACGTATTATTCATTCAATGGAATACATATATTGAGAGTGAGACAAATGTGACCTTAAGAGTGGTGTATTAAGTAAGATCAAGATAGCGATGTTAGGTGGTTTGGACACTAGGACAGGACGTGGTAGAGGAAGACCAAGGAAATTATGGTTGGATTAAGTAGATAGAATCTAATAACAAATATATGTACTTTTCTTCCTACTTAAGATTCAAAAACTTTTTCTGTTTCCAAATAAATATTTAAAATGCCAGTTATACACGTTAGAATAATAGCAGTCTTCTTATTTATACGCTTCTTTTAATGCATTGATGGAACAATCAAATCATACAAGTTTTCACCATACTATATATAATCTAAAGTATTAGGGGAACCGGAAAGTAAATATTTATTAAAAAAATAAAAACTTATCTATTAAATAATTTTAGTAATTTTCTATCACATTTTGATAGCATTCGGACAATTTTTCAATCCCATTTTGAAATCACTTTTAGGGTTTTTTTTTTAAATGTGACTATATGATTTTTTATCTCACTTATAATATTATATTTTTACGTAATGAGTGTTCTAAGGACCTAAACAAATGATAATCAGAGGGTGCAATATCCGGTGAATAAGGTGGATGAGGGATAAGTTCTAAACCAAGCTCCATTATTTGTTCTTGTATTATTTTTGCAGAATGAGACCAAGTGTTATCTTGTTGAAGTATTCTTTTTTAGTTAATTATAAAAACTGATTTTTTTATGAGCTTTTGTTTCATTTGCTCTATTTCATTCGCAATATATGTTCCACTGTTATGTAAGTCTACTTGTTCCACTGTTATGTAAGTCTACTTACTTGTTCCACTATTATGTAAGTCTACTTACTTGTTCCACTGTTATATATGGTAAGCCTACTAACTTGTTCCACTGTTATGTAAGTCTACTTACTTGTTCCACTGTTATGTATGGTAAGCCTACTTACTTGTTCCACTGTTATGTAAGTCTACTTACTTGTTCCACTGTTATGTATGGTAAGCCTATTTACTTGTTCCACTGTTATGTAAGTCTACTTACTTGTTCCACTGTTATGTATGATAAGCCTACTTACTTGTTCCACTGTTATGTAAGTCTACTTACTTGTTCCACTGTTATGTATGGTAAGACTACTTTCTTGTTCCACTGTTATGTATGGCAAGTCTACTTACTTGTTCCACTGTTATGTAAGTCTACTTACTTGTTCCACTGTTATGTATGGTAAGCCTACTTACTTGTTCCACTGTTATGTATGGTAAGCCTACTTACTTGTTCCACTGTTATGTAAGTCTACTTACTTGTTCCACTGTTATGTAAGGCTGAATTTTGGTAATATTTTGTAAGACATTACATACATAACATATGAACGAGTATATAGAACTTAAATGCACATAATTTATAAATATAATATTAATTCAAAAATGACTTTTTAATGTCCTCAGTGAGACACAGATTTTTATTATCCTCAGTGAGATATATTTATTTTTTCATGCTAAATATCCTCAGTGACATACAGGCAAAAGCTTAGTTTACTGGGGATACGACAAATGAAAGGCAACAAATCCAGATCCATTAAAATTGTTTGTCCAAATTAAATTACCTGTTGTTTTTTCGCATATTATGAATATTTCTTGTCATGTGTAAATAAAATTTAAAAAAAGTTAAAAAAATGATTATTACTGAAATTAGATTGTATCTTAAGGTTAGATTAAGACAAATTTATGTAATTTTGTAAATTTTCAAGTATTTAAATAAAAATTATCTTGTGTGCTACTGATTTCGTGTTATCTAAAATACATTATTGGGTCAAGAATAAAATAAATAAATAAATATTTTGAAAGTATGCGAGAAAGTCATATAAGAAGGTTTATTTATAAAGATGGATTTAGAAGAAACGAATGATGTGTGTAGCAATAGGAAAGTTTGGCGTTCTTTGCCTACTGCGACAGGGAAACGGTGTGATGTTATGTATAAATGCATATTATTTTCACGAATTTAATTTAAAATTGATGAAAATAATATGAAAAAGAGAATAATTTCATGAAACAGGCTTAACTTCATCGTCTCTCTAATATGAAATGACATCTCAATTACATGGAAGAATGGAAAATTTTATTTGTTGGTGAAAAATACTTAAATTTTAAGCTTGATGAATAGATTTAGCATAAATTTCGCCAGCCATTTGAATGCTCATCAATTTCTGACTAAAAAGAGTACTTGGAGAATATTTTTTCGCCATCACAATTTTTTTCTCATAAATATTGATGAAGCCTTTCTGGAGTCGAGTTGACTAACTACTGACAGACGCGAATAAAGGCGACGTGATCAATATTCTCTCCACCATTGACTTGAAAAGCCTGAAAGAAATCTGAAGAGGAAGGCTGCTTTGATTTGAATGGCAGTCTTCAACAATATAATTGATATATACTAGAGGAGGCTGGAAATGTAAAGACAGTGCTTTGTATAAATATATTTTTACTAACCTTTCTCTTCCTGTGCTAAAAAAATCGGCCCGTTCCAGTGATGTGTATTCAATACACATCAATACGTATGTAAAAATGAGCGATTTAAAATCGGAAAAATAAGGATATTCATAGCCAATTGTTAAATTAATTAAATTTGAAGTCAAAAGTGATAATATTTGAAATTGAATAGCTGAAAACATGAAAAAAATGGGACGACGTTCACAAAACGGGCGAAGCGGCTACTAAACGAGAGAAGCGATCGAACTGAGATTCTATTTTTTGCGTTCCCATATACCGAAGAAGAATGAGACGTGAATAGCGTCACTTTTTCATCCATACGGATTTTTAGAATGAATATACCTACATCACACACTGACACACGTTTGATTGTATTGGTGAATTTATTCCCGATTTTCACAAAATATCTCTGATGTGGCCGATTAGTGCTAATTATTATCAATATTATGTTTTCATTCAATGCGTAAATGTATTACGGAGGAATAGCTAAAATCTGAACCCTGTATTTATTACATTTATAGAAATATTAAAGTTTTTAGAAGCAATGTGTACAAGTTACACATCACAGGGAAGGAAGGGTTGAGAGAGTCAGAATTAAATACTACAGGAACAAATGCGTTGTATTACATTTCAGTTGTTTATAGTATAACCTTGAAGGTTTATATCTATGAGGCCATTTATTCCAACGAATCAGAAAGTGGTTAAAAAGTCTTTAAGTCAAAAACAAAACTGGGACCATTTCAATTAAATCTGGGTTCCAAAGCTAATCGAAACCTTTTCGTTAACGTAGGAAGACAGGCGTCTAACCAACTAATTTTAAATATAATTTTCAAATCCATTTTTAGAAAAAATCAATATGATGATTAGGTACGACTCAATGATCCAGGATGCGCCGGGAATTTGGAATTAAAGTAAACTGCCAAGGACCAAATCGTATGGTAGGAATTGATGCTGTTGCACCAGTGATGTGATGTAATGTTACTCGTATTCAAGAATTTAACAGTTAAGTCTGCCAGAAACAATTCAATAACCATATGATGTTTACCCGTTTTCAAGAATTTAACAATAAAGTTTGCCAGAAACAATTCAATAATCTTTACATTATTTATATTGTATACTAACGTAGAATAATCTTTACATTATTATATTGTACACTAATGTAGAATAATCTTTACATTATTATATTGTATACTAACGTAGAATAATCTTTACATTATTAATATTGTATACTAACGCAGAATATTCTTTACATTTTTAATATTGTTTACTAACATAGAATAATCTTTATACTATTAATATTGTACACTAACGTAGAACAATATTTACATTATTAATTAATACTCGTATTGTACACTAACGTGGAATATTCTTTATACTATTAATATTGTATACTAACGTAGAATAATCTTTACATTATTAATATTGTATACTAACATAGAATAATCTTTATACTATTAATATTGTATACTAACGTAGAATAATCTTTACATTGTTAATATTGTATACTAACATAGAATAATCTTCATACTATTAATATTGTACACTAACGTGGAATAATCTTTACATTATTTATATTGTATACTAACGTAGAATAATCTTTACATTATTAATATTGTATACTAACATAGAATAATCTTTACATTATTAATATTGCACACTAACGTAGAATAATCTTTACATTATTAATATTGTATACTAACATAGAATAATCTTTACATTATTAATATTGTAAACCAACGTAGAATAATCTTTATACTATTAATATTGTACACTAACGTAGAATAATCTTTACATTATTAATATTGTACACTAACGTAGAATAATCTTTACATTATTTATATTGTATACTAACGTAGAATAATCTTTACATTATTAATAGTGTATACTAACGTAGAATTATCTTTATACTATTAATATTGTACACTAACGTAGAATAATCTTTACATTATTAATATTGTATACTAACATAGAATAATCTTTATACTATTAATATTGTATACTAACGTAGAATAATCTTTACATTGTTAATATTGTATACTAACGTAGAATAATCTTTATACTATTAATATTGTACACTTACGTGGAATAATCTTTACATTATTTATATTGTATACTAACGTAGAATAATCTTTACATTATTAATAGTGTATACTAACGTAGAATAATCTTAACATTATTAATATTGTATACTAACATATAATAATCTTTACATTATTATTATTGTATACTAACATAGAATAATCTTTACATTATTAATATTGTATACTAACATAGAATAATCTTTATACTATTAATATTGTACACTTACGTGGAATAATCTTTACATTATTTATATTGTATACTAACGTAGAATAATCTTTACATTATTAATAGTGTATACTAACGTAGAATAATCTTAACATTATTAATATTGTATACTAACATATAATAATCTTTACATTATTATTATTGTATACTAACATAGAATAATCTTTACATTATTAATATTGTACACTAACATGGAATAATGTTTACATTATTAATATTGTATACTAACGTAGAATAATCTTTACATTATTTATATTGTATACTAACGTAGAATAATCTTTACATTATTAATATTGTAAACCAACGTAGAATAATCTTTACATTATTAATATTGTATACAAACGTAGAATAATCTTTACATTATTAATATTGTATACTAACGTAGAATACTCTTTACATGATTAATATTGTATACTAACATAGAATAATCTTTATACTATTAATATTGTACACTAACGTGGAATAATCTTTACATTATTTATATTGTCTACTAACGTAGAATAATCTTTACATTATTAATATTGTATACTAACGTAGAATAATCTTTACATTATTAATATTGTATACTAACTTAGAATAATCTTTACATTATTAATATTGTATACTAACATAGAATAATCTTTATACTATTAATAGTGTACACTAACGTGGAATAATCTTTACATTATTAATATTGTATACTAACGAAGAAATAATCTTTACATTAATAATATTGTATACTAACGTAGAATAATCTTTACATTATTAATATTGTACACTAACGTGGAACAATCTTTACATTATTAATATTGTATACTAACGTACTCGTAGAATAATCTCTACATTATTAATATTATATACTAACGTAAAAAAATCGCAATATATTTCAACGTTACAGTTTTTCCATAAAATATGCTTTGTATGATTGCCTCAGTAAAGAAATTTTTGTCAATAATCGTATCAAATTGTGTGAAGCTTGTATAGTTAAAGTTACCAATGTTTTACGTGCTGTGGTAATGCGCTGGACTTCCGTACGGGAGGAAGTCAGGTCAAACCCCGCTAATGACCAAGTATTATTTTACGTAATAATAGGGTTAAATTTCATTGATCATATCTATATTTTTTTAAAACAATGTTCGTTTGTATTTTAAGCCAGAATAAATCAATTAAATATCATGAAAAACAACAGTCCAAATTGTTGCAATGTTCAAAGTCTGTAGCTTATCACAAATTCTTATTGCATTATTAAGCAACACTAAAACAGCGCTATGTAAAACTTTACCTAAAAAAATTTGCAGCAGATTAAAACCTATCGGTCGTTTTAGAACATTGATCCCCTGCCATCTAAAAGTTGGGTTTGATCTGTCAAGATTGTGTGTTTGGGAAAATTGTCACTGAGGCAAGCTGGATACTTGGACCTCCATGAACCACAAAATCAATAGGGATGACACACCACATGGGCTGACTGAGAGATTTTATTTTTAATTTTCATTATTTTGTGTACTCGATTAAACATAGTACATCTGGCTGTATTATTGTTACACAGCAATTTCTTTCAATCGACCATATCATCTTGGACATGTTCAACTGTTTTAATCCATGACAGATGTTACAAAAAAAAAACTTTGTTTAATTTTAAGTTAAAAAAACAAATAAAAATCTTCTTCCCAGTGTTATGCCAGGCCCCCCCAACGTTGAATATCACTTGAGAGTAGACATCTTTGTCCCCGGCAGCCCGAAAACGATCTCCAACGCCCCTTATGTCAGTCCAATCCCGTATATTGCGGAACCAGGAGATTTGCCTCCTGCCAACACCTCTTCGGCTTTCTATTTTGCCAGGTGCAATAATTTGTACTTTGCTCCTCTAAGTACATGACCCAAGTAGAACACTTTTCGGATTTTGATATTAGTCAGCAACTTTCTATCAACTTTGGGTTTTTGAAGAACCCTTGTGTTGTTGACCATATCTGTCCAGGGTATTCGTAGCATTCTCCGGTGCATCCACATTTAAAATGCTTCCAGTCGGTTCATACTACCAACTTTGAGGGTCCATGATTCCCCTCCATGCAATAGCACTGACCAAACGTAGAATTTGACTAACCATTGTCGAATAAATGTCTAATCTTTATTAATAATCATAAAACTAGAGGAAAAGAATTCGTTTAAAAATAAGGAAAGGAGTGTGGTTTGGCTTACGCCAAAACCAATACACGATGGGAAAGGAAATGGTACTTACAGGTTTAGTGGTGAGAGTCGCTTTAGTCGTTTCGAGCTAAAAGGTAGACGTATGTACACCACACTTATTTTGTCACAATGTTTGGGTTGATCCTATAAGCACTGGGTACTGGCCCACATATAGTCAATTTCAACTGCACGTTACACACGCGGTTTTAATATGAGTACATAAATACACCAATTCGAGTCACATGAGAAATCGTCACTTTTAATTTGCACTGTACATTCGTCCGGGTCGATGACACCCCCGACACGCGTGGATGGCGACTGACTCGCTCGGGGATGACACACGCCGGCGCGCGTGGACGGCCATCTGGTCTATCCCCACATCACGGTCACGTTCCGCCCGCGTGGATCTGAGCTGATTTTACGTCACGCCGGTTTTGGCGTGAACATCCTGGGGGGCCGGGAGGACCTCCAACGGGAACCGGGCTAGCTTTGAAACCGGCCTTCTCAAGTGTCCACTGGTTGTATCCAGATCCACAACACGTGGCACTCCATCTTTGCCGGGTATGGTGCGGGTGATGCGTCCAAGTCGCCATTTCAGTGCCGGCAAGTTGTCCTCCTTTATTAGGACGAGCTCTCCGATTTGAGGAGGGGAGGATGGTGAAAGCCATTTAGAGCGGGTTTGAAGGGTGTGGAGATAGGATTGAGCGCTGAGAAATAAATGAAGTGTGGGCTGAGTGACAAATGGATTGTGGGCTGAGTGACAAATGGATTGTGGGCTGAGTGACAAATGGGTTGCGGGCTGAGAGACAAATGGACTGTGTTTGAGAGACAAATGAATTGTGTTTTGAGAGATAAATGAGTTTTGTTTGAGATATAAATGAGCTGCGTCTGAGAGACAAATGAATTGCATTTGAGAGACAAATGAATTGTGTTTGAGAGATTAATGAGTTGTGTTTGAGATACACATGAGCTGCGTTTGAGAGACAAATGAACCGCGCTTGAGAGACAAATGAATCGTGTTTGAGAGATAAATGAGTTTTGTTTGAGATATACATGAGCTGCGTTTGAGAGACAAATGAACCGCGCTTGAGAGACAAATGAATTGTGTTTGAGAGACAAATGAACCGCGCTTGGCTGAGCTGAGTTTGAGTGGCGTATGAGCCGAGTTTGGGCTGAGTTGAGCCCCAGTGGCGCCGATACCCTCTGATAGGGCTGAGGGTATGCGCCGAGCTTGGGCTGAGTTGAGTTTGAGTGGCGTATGAGCCGAGTTTGGGCTGAGTTTGGCCTCAGTGGCGCCGATACCCTCTGATAGGGCTGAAGGTATGCGCCGAGCTTGGGCTGAGTTGAGTTTGAGTGGCGTATGAGCCGAGTTTGGGCTGAGTTTGGCCCCAGTGGCGCCGATACCCTCTGATAGGGCTGAAGGTATGCGCCGAGCTTGGGCTGAGTTGAGTTTGAGTGGCGTATGAGCCGAGTTTGGGCTGAGTTTGGCCCCAGTGGCGCCGATACCCTCTGATAGGGCTGAAGGTATGCGCCGAGCTTGGGCTGAGTTGAGTTTGAGTGGCGTATGAGCCGAGTTTGGGCTGAGTTGAGCCCCAGTGGCGCCGATACCCTCTGATAGGGCTGAGGGTATGCGCCGAGCTTGGGCTGAGTTGAGTTTGAGTGGGGTATGAGCCGAGTTTGGGCTGAGTTTGGCCCCAGTGGCGCCGATACCCTCTGATAGGGCTGAAGGTATGCGCCGAGCTTGGGCTGAGTTGAGTTTGAGTGGCGTCTATCATTCTTGGGCTCTATCATTCCTGAGCTCTATCATTCCTGAGCTCTATCATTCCTGAGCTCTATCATTCCTGGGCTCTATCATTCTTGGGCTCTATCATTCTTGGGCTCTATCATTCCTGAGCTCTATCATTCTTGGGCTCTATCATTCCTGGGCTCTATCATTCTTGGGCTCTATCATTCCTGAGCTCTATCATTCTTGGGCTCTATCATTCCTGAGCTCTATCATTCTTGGGCTCTATCATTCCTGAGCTCTATCATTCCTGGGCTCTATCATTCTTGGGCATTATCATTTGAGCTGAGTTGAGTTTGACTCATACCCTCTGATAAGGCTGAGGGTATTAGCCGAGTTTGGGCTGAGTTGAGTTTGAGCTGAAGCATGAGTTTGAGCTGAAACGCATGAGCTGAGAGGGCTGAGAGTATGAGCTGAGTTTGAGCTGAGCTGCATTTGAGCTAAGCTTATGGGCTGATCCCAGCCGAGGGGGCTGAGGGTATGAGCTGATCCCAGCCGAGAGGGCTGAGGGTATGGGTTGAGTGTATGAGCTGATTTGAGCTGAGCTGCATTTGAGCTGAGCTTATGGGCTGATCCCAGCCGAGGGGGCTGAGGGTATGAGCTGATCCCAGCCGAGAGGGCTGAGGGTATGGGTTGAGTGTATGAGCTGATTTGAGCTGAGCTACATTTGAGCTGAGCTTATGGGCTGATCCCAGCCGAGGGGGCTGAGGGTATGAGCTGATCTCAGCCGAGAGGGCTGAGGGTATGGGTTGAGTGTATGAGCTGAGCTTATGGGCTGATCCCAGCCGAGGGGGCTGAGGGTATGAGCTGATCTCAGCCGAGAGGGCTGAGGGTATGGGTTGAGTGTATGAGCTGATTTGAGCTGAGCTGCATTTGAGCTAAGCTTATGGGCTGATCCCAGCCGAGGGGGCTGAGGGTATGAGCTGATTGCAGTGCAGGTTTGAGCAACGCAAAGTCACCAGACCGTGCCGGAGGCTATAGGCCTGCCGGGCCCCAAAGAGACTCTACCACTTTCCAAAACCCGGCCAAGAACATTAGAGCTGAGCAAAAGGCGACGCAAACGCAAATGGGACAAACCTAAGAAGAAGAAGAAAAGGCAGATAATATTATGGGCAAGATGAGAAAGAACGTGGTTAGAGTTTGAGATTTTAAAATTTGAATTTGAAAAAAATAAATTTTTGTAATAAAGAAGAAAACTAGCAAAGATAAAAATCTAAGAAGAAGAAGAAGAAAAGGCAGACAGAATTATGAGCAAGATGAGAAAGCATGTGGTTAGAGTTTGAGATTTAAAATTAATAGCAATTTGAAAAAAATACTAATCGAAAGGGAAACCTTATTTTAAAAATTATATTAAAATCAATTCTTAAAATTATTTTACATTTATTTTATAATTTATAATTATAAATAATTCCTTGTTCAAACACTGTGAACTTCCCCCCAAAGACATTTAGAACAAATCGCTATTTGCAAGTGTTATCATGTTATTTGTATATGTTAATATTAGAAACTGCTCTTGAGAATTATATATTATTATTTTTTTTTTTTGAAATATTTTTGTTCGCTCTGTGATAATACAAACTTTGAGGAATTTATCTTTTTGAAAGGAGAAATGTTTTTGATTTAAAAATTATGAAGCGGCTGTATTTGATTCGGATTATCTACGATTTTACATGGGCTGTGTAGATGTGAAAGTTTTGATTGGAGAATTTTTTGTGAAATGTTTTTGAATCGAAAATTTTTTTAAAGCGGCTGTATTTGATAACGGTTTGTGATAGATTTAGTGGACTGTATTCATGGGTTGGTTACGGATCGTAGGACCATATGGTTTGGCTTACGCCAAAACCAATACACGATGGGAAAGGAAATGGTACTTACAGGTTTAGTGGTGAGAGTCGCTTTAGTCGTTTCGAGCTAAAAGGTAGACGTATGTACACCACACTTATTTTGTCACAATGTTTGGGTTGATCCTATAAGCACTGGGTACTGGCCCACATATAGTCAATTTCAACTGCACGTTACACACGCGGTTTTAATATGAGTACATAAATACACCAATTCGAGTCACGTGAGAAATCGTCACTTTTAATTTGCACTGTACATTCGTCCGGGTCGATGACACCCCCGACACGCGTGGATGGCGACTGACTCGCTCGGGGATGACACACGCCGGCGCGCGTGGACGGCCATCTGGTCTATCCCCACATCACGGTCACGTTCCGCCCGCGTGGATCTGAGCTGATTTTACGTCACGCCGGTTTTGGCGTGAACAGAGTGGAAGGAAAATAAGGATGAAAGGATATTGTGAGTAATTTAATAATATTTTAATTTCTCTCAAAAACATAAATAAGTATAGTGCACATCTGATAAATCTTAGAAGATTGTTTCACAGTCTTCTTGATATGTTATGTAAAATATGAGATGTGTAAAATGTGGTGTGATGTATCAAAAACAAAAGAAACTACAGCTTGTAAACGAGAACCAATCACAATAGAGCATAACTCAAGATTTAGGATGGCGCTAGAAAGAAGTTGTGTATTTGAGTATCTTGTGTAGTTGATATTAAAACTAACTCGACCAATTTGAGAAAGAAGAGATTGGTATGGTAGATTTTTCTTTAAATAGTTGAACTAGTATGTTATGTTTTTTTAATTCAGTTTTCAATATTACAGACAATTTATTTTAACACAACAAATAAACGATAATAGTTATGGACTGGTCATGACACAAAACATTAATGTGTATGTTTTATTTCCCTCCCAACGGGATAAAAAAACATTATACTTTGATATATTGTTTGTCGTTTTGGGCATATTTTTTGTCTATGGCAACTTTATTGTTTTTATTGCCTATGGATACACGAAAAAAGGCTTATTGGTTTTGATATCTTTTAGTGTGCGCAATATTTGATGCATGAATTGTTTGCAATGTATTTTTTTGTATTATGTTTTATTATCATTGTTGCTGAGTCCCATAGTCGTGTAGTCCCTCGCCATTCCGATGTCAATACAGTTTTCAAAGCGAAGCTATGCCGTGCAGTTTTTTATATCGTTTTTTTTCTCTCTTAAAATATAAGAGCAGAATATATGTGGTAGAAATTGGTACTTTGCGTCAAATATTTGATAGTGCAATCTTTGATTAAGTAAGAAATGATCGGATAAAGAACTGTTTGTTATAGACATATCTCCGTCCTCTGTGGTTGCAGTCCTAAGACTGGTTTGCCGCAATTTCAACTCTTCTACTCCATTCCCCCCTGTCCTGTGCGGCTCTTTTTAAATCTGTATATGTTGAGCAGCGCACGTCCACCAACAGATCCTCCAGGTACTCTCGGCGTGGGCGTCCCCTAGAGTTTGTCCCCTCGGTCATACCCTCCATTATGGCATGCAAGAGGCCCTCTTGTCGTATTATATGACCGATCCATCTTGCACGCCTTTCGGACAGGATCCTGAGCAGGTGCCTTCCTCCTTCGATTCGTCGGAGAACCTTTTCATTTGTGATGCGGTCTCTCCAGGAAATTCCTAATAGTCTTCTATAGGACCACATCTCAAAAGCCTCTAGTCTTCGTCTATCTCTTTCGGATAGGCACCATGTCTCGCAGCCTTACATCAAGATACTCCATACATAGGTCTTGACATATATTACTAGTATAATTAGGGCAAGAATCTTGAGATTGTTTGGCATATTTTAAGAGGCTGATTTGTAAAAGATTTACTTATAAAATATATCTGAAATTATCGTAGATCGAAAAAGAGAAGAATAAGATGGATAGAGATTTAAACTGAGGCTAAGTATGAGAAGAAAAAGATTATGGATGAGAAATAGAAGATGACGAGATATATGTATGTAGACGAGATATGTGTATGTTAACTCTGCCTCCGTACTAGATGAATGCCCTTTATCGAATGACGGAGCCGGTCCCAAGCCCGGATAAAGGAGGAGGGACTCCTTTCCTAATGTCCTTCCCCTCCCTGTAAATTTACCCCCCCCCCACCTTTAATCCTCTACTTGCTCATTTTAGTTTTCCCCCATCCCTATCCAAAATGGCACCCAACATGCCGGTGTGTCTCCCCTCGGTGTGCCATCGGATTCAGTGCAGCGGTGTGGCCGGTGAGTTTGCTGGTGTGCAACGAATCACTCACTTAAAACAAATTCCATGGCACGGCTTCGCTTTCCAGCAGAGTAGTGACGTTAGAGTGGCGAGGGGATCCTCGACTACGAGGCCTGGCAACGACGATGTGGACGAGGCGAGAGCTGTGTACATGAATAGAGAGGCGTGGAGATCTGTCCTCTCTGAATACATAACGTGATGATATGTCTGTAAGAATATCATTTTCCAAATAAACCACACTTAAATTTCAATTCGAATAAAAATATGGGGTTTTCAGTGCAAATGGCAGGTACTAAAAATAATAATGGCCAGTAATGTGTTAAAAAATTAAAAAGCTAAAGCGCTTTGTGTCATAAAAATAATTTGACGACCGAACGGTTAAGTTAAACGTAACCCAAAATCAATTTTATTACGCTATTTTCTTATTTTCCGTGTATTCGAGGGCTGTCAATCACAAACGGGCTATAAAGAAACGATCATTTATCTTACGGAAAATCCGTTGAATTGAAAAAAAAAGATACATCAAAAACTATTCCGCGATCTTGTACGTGGGTGTTCCTTCGGAGAGAAGTAAAACTTTAAGGTCGATATCATTTTCATCGAATACATTGATTGTTCCGAATCGATCCAATAGAGAGTATTATGACAGGACTTTTGCCGTTGCTGGTCCTGTAGCGTTGGATAGTCTTTCTCTCAGTGTTAGGTCTCGGCCACACAGGTATGAGCCTCGCTTGGTGCTTAGAGCTACGCTGCGAGCTAGGTGATATATCGTAGCGAACAAACGCACTCCATACTATATTTCACCTAGTGAACCTCCTAGCGAACAGACGTGCTGGTTAATTTTATTGTGTCACCAAGTGATTTTACAAGATGGAGAAAGTTTTATTCCGCAATTCTTTGGAGAGAAGTTGAAACTCTCCACTCCATACTTCTAGATAAATTAACATTATCCACCCAACAAGTTCCAATTTGAGATGTTCGAAATTTTTAACTTTGGAAATAATCAAAAATATTCCAAGTCACATAAAGCCAGCTTTTTACACTAATTTCAATCTCCGGAAACTCTTATTTAATGGGAAAGGCAAAAATGGAATACTTAGCAACAGTGGTGTGTTTAACTTTTTATGTGCTGACTGTGATAATTTTTATATAGGAAAGACAAGAAGATCTTTTGAAAAGAGATTTCGTGAACACAAATCCGCCTTAACAAATCCTCTAATTTATTCTGAAATGGCTAATCATTGTCACCATGAAAACCATACTTTTTCTATCGATGATGCCAAATTCTTACATATCAGTAGTAACGGAAATAAATTAGACAGATTAGAGGCCCTAGAAATTTCAAAGTCAGTACATCGATCCGAACATCTGGTAAACAGTTATATCCCAAAAAGCTCTTGGCCGAAATAGTCCCGTGCCTCCCTCACCCCTTAGCCCCCAACCGTTGAAGCGTGTATATCGGTACCAGTTCGAACAGCATTTAGTCTTGTTTGTGCTTCCCTGAAGATGAGATGAAAGCCTTGAAACTGGTAGAGTTATACCGTAACAAAAAAGTTGAATAAACAGTGTTTAATAAAAATAAATTACAATAAATTGCTTTGTATAATGACTGCAGCTACCACCTTCCTGTATATATATTTATTTTGAAATTTATTTAAATTATTGGATTCATATTGTAAATTATTGGATTCATATTATAAATTATTGAATTCATATTGTACGTGACTGTCAATCCATGACCTTCATCCTTCTTACTATTGTAGGATACCTACCTAAATAAATATTTAATTGTCAAAATAAATAAGTGAATTGTTAAACATAATTAAATTAAATTAATTATTGTTAAAATAGTAAACATACAGGGTCAATGACCGATGAAGTATTTACAGATTGTCACACGCTAGGAACAACAACAATGTTTACTATTTTATAGTATTTGCGACCTGTCTAGCCATCTACGAATACAAATAAATATCTACCCGCCAATGCACGCGCTAGAGTAAGACAGAATATGTATCGCGAACTGGTTCACTCATTTGTATTAATTACACGCATGCCGAGAAATAAATATTATTATTGTTCATTCAACTGTCAAGACTTGTTATTGATTGCCCGCTGTCCACTTTCGCTTTCATCCGCATTCTTGAGTATTTATATTTAAATAAATACAAATCAAAATCATCACGACGTATCAAAATAAGCAACCCGCTATACTATCTTCCAGCATTGGTAAAAACCTGTCGGGTTTTTTGGTGTAGGAGACAATGTGGTAAGGGAATTGTTGTGATTTTGGTACCTCACAAGGGTTCTTGGTCGCAATGACTAGACAAGTGCAAGTCGAGACAACTGAATTTGGTGCATAATTAATTTTTCGTTAAAAGAAATTCTTGCCATGAACTAGCTTCAAACTCAAAGATGATAATGTGATCTCGTGTACCACCACTCTGTGTTGGAATCTGTCTCTGCCCAACCTATTCACAAGGTCACACCAGTTCTGCCTTCTGTTCCTGCTACATTGTATGGTATCATCTGTGCTACATGTCTATCGAATATGAGAGCTTCTGACCCTATTCTGCGATATTTTCAACAATGGTTCGTAATATTCTCATTTGGGATGTTAAAAAAGGGTCTCTTTTCTAGCTAATTTCAGCAATATAATCATGAAACAATATATCCAATAAATTTTGTTAGACTTGGAAAAGTTCAAATTACTGCA